>OX459036.1:33063599-33663599 GCA_949775005.1 Orthosia gothica | reverse complement strand
ATTTTCATTCAATTGATGACATCGCTCCAGGCTGGTCGCTTCTACCAATCGTTCAACGTCCGTCAAGTGAGTCTGGTAAAACCCTTAGAAATACGGCAGGACAACCGCCAAATCCGAAAATAACCCTTCCACACCTCCAGGTACATATTCGGCGTGCTCCTCGGTTTGATGCGAGGTCCTCAAACGGATGAACCGCCCCCAGAACCCACGGAAGAGGAGAAAATCGGTCAGTTGAGGCACAGGTTGCTAGCCACACAAAGTAAGAACATAGCAGGTATACACACGGGGTGCCGCTTAGCACGACGCGTTTGGTCACTGGGGAGGGAATTTTGGATATAAGGAGTTGGTAAGGAAAGGTCAACTTAAATTCTTTGTCGGAAAATTAAATGCATAGAATGGTCGATAAATTAAAATGAAATTCTTTCTGACTAATTTTGGTATTTTCAATACAACAGTAAAGAAATGGGTTAATTAAAAAAATGCAGAAGCCAAACAATGGCATAAGCGATCTTTAGTCCATTCATCATTTCAGCCGAAAGACGTCCACTGCTGGACATAGGCCTCCCCCAGCCGTCGCCACATTGACTGATCCCGTGCGCCTCGCATCCAGCGCCTTCCCGCAACCTTATCCAGGTCATCGCTTCACCTGGTGGGAGGCCTTCCAACGTATCGTCTCCCGGTTCGCGGTCACCACTCCAGAACCTTACTGCCCCATCGGCCGTTTGTTCTGCGAGCATTGTGCTCTGCCCACTGCCACTTAAGTTTGGCAATTCTTCGGGCTATGTCGGTAACTTTGGTACTCCTGCGGATATCATCATTTCTGACGTGATCACGCAAGGAAATTGCGAGCATAGCCCTCTTCATTGCCCTTTGGGTGACTTTAAGCTTTCTGATAAGGCCCATTATTCATTGAATGAACCTCACGATGTCAATATTGAAATATTTCATATTTATAAACAATTTTAGAGACAAATATTTTACGAACAAAATCTCGTTTTTTAAAGAAGTCGAAGTTAATGTCGACTTAATTTTATACTCAAACAGTATTATTTTTATAAAAAACTAGCTTGTTTTTTTTCAAACTATGGCCCATAAAATAGTGGGCACTTATTTAACTGGATTTAATTCATATTGCATTCTAGTCCAACAGTGACCAAACGCATCAACAACAAGAAACACTTAATCGCCAAACGCAGGTTTAACTAAATGTAACATCTAATGGTTTCAAAATTATATTAATCATAATAATTGGCTTTAATGATATTAATTATAACATTCGATGGTGTAACAAATCTGCTTTTGGAAATAACAGGTAAGCTAACAAGTGAGGTGAAAGAGTTTAAGAGCCAGTGATCAAAAAAAATATTGTAACATTTATTACCCGGCTGCAAGGAAAGGGTTATGATTTTCGCGCGTATCTTGTATGTATGTTTGTACGTATGTAATATTCTTTATTACCTCGTATCTTTCCAACCACTTGACAGATTTTTATAGTTAAGACATCATTAGATAGGTCTTGGCCGCCCAAGTGTTCTTAGATAAGTGCCGTTAAAAAAAAAACATGGCGGATTTTGGGCGCCATATTGTAGAGACTGCAATTTTTTTTTCTTCGCAACCCTTCGAGTGGCGTATCAAAATGAAGGGTTTTTAGAGGTGATTACAAAAATATATACCACTTACATGTTTAAAAGTATTTATAAAAAATAAAATTCACAAAAAAGTTGTAAAAAGCTAATTTAAAAATCAAAAACCCGACTGCTTAAGAAGCGAACTAAAAAGCTGTAAACAAGAAAAAATCATGCTGTGCAGTCGGAGGATAAATATTCGCGAACTGGCTGATCCTCCGACTGCACAGCATGATTTTTTCATGTTTACAGCTTTTTGTTAATATTTAATTACTTTTAGTATTATCAACTACTACACAAAATTTCGGTGCAAATTTGTTTATTACTGTTTGGCATATCAAAGACCCTATTGGTACACTTTTTAAGTCTGAATAGGCCGCGGATTGGTTCACGGTCTGGCCCCATCACGTCCGGTAGATCAAAATTAATTCTGCTCAAAATTTTATATAACTTAAAAAACATTGGTTGGCTATTGCCGTACGTGAGTTTAAATGGTTGTGAACGCATCTACGATACGGTAGGAATTCCTAGTGTGAGGCAATGTTTAAAAAAGTTAATAAAATCAAAAAACTCGACTGCTTAAGTGATTTTATAAACTTTTTATAATTACAATTTTTAGTTATCATTTTTTTATGGATTTTTTTGAACATATGAGTGGTTTAAATTTTTGTAAGCACCACTTAAAACCCTTCATTTTGATACCCCACACGATGAGTTTGGAAGAAAAAAAAAGGGACCCGCACAATATGGCGCCCAAAATCCACCATGTTTGTTTTTTTTAACAACCTTTTCCTTGCAGTCGGGTAAAAAAAGAATTTTGACAGTCGCTGGCTCCTAAACTATCAGAAGTTTTCAAAAATCACAAAGACATAAATGGGACTGTTTATCTTAGGGAAATTCAGTGTTGTGTAATGCTTAGCAGGATTTGTCTAAAGCTTAATGTTGTTGTAAATCTGTGAATATTGTGTCATTTTCGTCGTTTAGTTATTACAAATAAAAATATAGCTTGATCCCTACGACAGCTGTCAGTATTAATACAGTAACAATAGCGCTTGACAGGCTAACATTACTGTAACAATAACGTCAATTTGACATATGTCGCAGAGATCAAGCTATCTTTTATGAAGTATAAGTCCCTTTTCACACGCCCCGGTTTCCGGGTAGCCGGTGCCGGGTAACCAGCGGCGAAGTGTATCGGCATGTATTCTTTCACACGTACAGGCGGCAATGGCCATACATTCGCCGCCGGGTACCCGGCAACCGGCTACCCGACAACAGGAGCGTGTGAAAAGGGGCTAAGTGTACCCATACTTATCATGACGAATCTCAAACGTCTACTGCAATATTCTGAACATTAATCAGACAAAGGCCCGATTTTTCAATAGTCTGATAACTTTTAACTGAGGAATAAAAATGTCGGTTTGACAGCTTCTGTATAGAAAATAAGTCAAACGGCCATTTTTATTCCTCAGTTAACACATAACAGAGTATTGAACAATCGGCCCTATGGTGGACTGTTGTCTCTCAAATAAAATAATTTCAAAGTCTGCAACTGCATCGACATAAAATAAATTCTTATTCTACAAATAGAAAACCCATAAGTAATTATAGCCACACATACCTACATACAACAAGACAGGAGCTGAATATACATACGAAGCAAATGGCACATAGGTGACTATAAGCTCTTAGAGTAAAATTATTTTGAGTGTGCGTAAGGGACAGATGTATACAAGTCATATACATCTGTCCCTAACACACACTCAAAATAAATTTACTCTAAGGGCTTTTGGTCTCCCCCTGAACGTAATGATACGAACAATCTTTTTGTAACATGGCAGGTTCTAGACATCTACCAGCATTGCCACCTGCTGACGACACTGGACAACTGCAGGTTTCTGCATTCGGATTGGATATCACCAAAGAAGACAATGGACAGTACGTATTATTCTTGTAATGTTATTTCAATTGACCTCTAATAGGACAGAACAGGCTTGGCAAGGATGCTTAAAAAAATAGGTAAAAACTTGTAGACTAAATTATAAAAAATTGGTGAGAGTTAAAAAGTAAGATAATTATTGTTTTATATAAATCTGGAGCTCTCTTTACTAGGGTCAGTGGTGTCTAATGCCATACAAAGAAACTGTCCCGACGTACTGTACTGATTATACTGATTATTTTTTGTACATCGATCGCGTTCGGTTCCGTTCCACGGATATAGATAGTGATCTATCTATCGCCGTGGAACGGAACCGAACGCGATCGATTTACAAAAAAATATCGGTATTATCAGATGAAAAACGCTAGTTACGTCGCCACGGTTTCTTTGTATGGGATGAGGCATCTGTATGCTAGTATTATATTTGAGAGAAATAAACTTCTATTCTATTATATTATCTGTGGTAGGGTGCAGAAAATTGCACTACGGCGTAGTACGCTATAGCAAAGTCCGTGCTACGCCGTAGCATTGTGCGGACTACGTCGTAGCAAAACAAAAGCAACGCGACTAGCTAGCTAAAACTAAAACTAAACTAAACTGTCGAGTTGATAACCTCCTCCTTTTTGGTTAGTCGGTTAAAAATATGAATTGGTCCAAAAATTATACCTAAGTATATTCCCCGGCACGTAAGTTGGCAAGAGTTTTTAGATGCGCAGAAGTCGTGTTTTAGGACTCTTTGGTAGTGAAGCGGGGCACGGGGAACGTTTAGAACCGTTTCGAGTGCGCGATTGGTTAGTCAGTTGACACAAGGATCGACTGACCAATCGCGTGGCGTCCACGTTCCGTTCGCTCTATATGGTGTTTCCCCACTACGCCAAAACCTTGCCAAGTTACATGCCGGGGAATATAAGAGCCATCTACTAGTCACACAATACATCTTGCTTCCCTAGGATACAAGTGAAACCGCACGAGTCGCCGAGCACGTCAACGCCATCTTCCGGCGAGGAAGCAGAAGTGTCGCCTGACGAGGGAACCGAACACTCGGAGGAACAGAGGCCGCCGTCTTTGATCGATCTGCTGGGGTGAGATATTTGACCATTTCATATTTGTTTTGATTTTGGTGTTACATTATTGCAATTTTCATAAAGAGCTTAAATACATTTTGGCTATGTTACTCTGGAATAATGTAGCTTTCCATAGGTGAAAATTTTCTTTAATCAGTCCATTAGTTTCGGAGACTATTCGGTACAAACAAACAAACAAAACTTTCCCCTTTATAATATTATATAGTACCTGGGCGACTGAGCTCTGCTCGGGTGAAAATAGTGAAAACGACGTTTTCTAAAAATGAAACCTAGCTAGATTTATTAATCGCCCCCAAAACCCCCTGCATACTAAATTTCATGAAAATCGTTGGAGCCGTTTCCAACATTTAGATTATATATATACATGAATTGCTCGTTTAAAGATAGATATAAATAAAGGTTAATAAAACATTGATTACCTTTAAATATTTTAGTTTTAATAATTGACTATAAGTATAATTTGATACCGAGAGGCATGTACCATAGATTTACAATTGAAAGATTTTGACGAATTTCTCGTGATCGCTATGGGTAATCATGCCCGAAAGTAGCAACTGGTATTATGTTCTATTATATTCTTTAGTATCTGATAGACCTGCACAAAAGGTCTGACAGGGAGTCGCTCCATGTAAAATCGCCGCTGTTTCCAATTAGACGAGAAGCCGATCCTAACGTAATTGTTCCATTTAGAAATGTTTCATTTGGAACCAAAATACATGTAGCAGTCTAGGTATTGTAATTTCGCACAAACGGTCGTAGCTCTAAACATATGGCATCCAGATGGTACAAGGTTCCCTCGCGCTCCTCTGTGTCCTCTGCCTGCCTTGCACATGTAGTCTGGCACAGAGTACATTATAGTCTGCTTACAGCATTGATACAAGACGCCTGTGTCAGATTGTTGTGTGAGCGCGGTCCGATATAGCGTCGACTATTATTACGTTAGTTTAAGTTCTACGGGCATGCTATGTTATGGAGCAGTTGTGGTCTAGTGAAAACAGCCCCGACTTACGTGTCGTAGGTCATGGTTTCGAACCCAGGCAGGCGCTTTACTTTGTGTAAATGATTTTATCACCACTGCTCTAAAGACGGTAAAGGAAAACATTGTGAGGAAACCGGCATGTCCAAACCGCCAACCCGTACTGGGCCCGCGTGGTGTATTAAGGCCCATTTCCTCTCTCTCTCAAAGAGGAGGCCTATGTCCCAGCAGTGGGAACATTAAAAGGATGATGATGATTATGAAGTTCTACGTATCTGTACATGGTTACGTGTATGTGTGTGCCAATACATGATTATATCCTACCACCCGTTGTTTGAAATTCCAACGCTACCGCGCTTACAAACATAATTTGTAATGATTTCAAATTATCGCTACAGAGGTGAACAAGCCAAGAAGCAAGCTCAAGAAAGAATGGAAGCTCAAGCTGCCCAACAAGCAGCTATGTCCGCTATCGAAGCTGAGAGCAAAAAGGTAAGTTTCTTCTGTTTTTGTCGAACTGGCTTGAAAATCCATATTCCTAGGCATTCTGAGGACTCCTCACCTCTTTAGAAGCAACCTCCTTGCCTATAAAAAACTGGCAACATATAACTATTTAGTTTTGGAAGGTGTTTGAAATCAGAACGCTAGAAAAATAATTGAAGATGTTTTTTTTAGCTTTGCTTGTCACTTCTGTAAAAACCGCCTCAGGGCGGGCACGTTGTTGTTTCAATACAAGTTTCAAAGTAATGTTTGCTTATTATTTGAGCTTCCTAAGCTATCCCCTCACAGTATTTAGAAATATTGTAATATTGGGGACAAGTCATAATTGCGAGACTTTGGTCTTTTCTTTGGACAGATTTTGGTCTTGTTTATACAGGTTAACTCAGAAAAAACAATTATTGTAGATGCATAAAAAAAAAATATATGTTTATATAAACTCGATCGTCTTGAAAATAACATTACTCATATATCGACGACATTTTAATATTTTTCTTTTCAAAAAGTAGGTAATTTTCTCCATTCCATCCCCTTCAGTTTCTGATTTTGTAATTTAACGTGTATATGTAAATTTAGTTGATATTTTTTTATGCATCTACAAAAGTATTTTCACTACTTCGTATTTTCACTATTATTTTTGTCTACTTACTATCATTTTGTTCTGCACTCGTTTTTTTAGAAATACATTTTTCATCTCATTTTGCTCTTCGCCAACCTTACGCTTGTTATATTGTGTTGTTTATTTTCTCTTAATTTTAATTGTCAAGAAATCGTAAATTATAAATTAAAATGCGTTTCAAAAGCTGATAATGTTAACATAATCATTATTATCATTTTTCATTTTTGCCATTTGACGCAGCGAGGACGCTCAATATCGTTTTTAAGGCCGAAAAAGGTAAATCACACATTATAGTAGTGCTTAAACTGTGACATCACCCGTTTAATATCGTTATAACTATATAGTACAACTATTATCTTAATGTCCCTCGGCAATCATCGCATTTCCGAATACAAACAAATGCTAATTTCCAACAATTATTAGATTTATCATGTACAATAATATGAATTCAGAATAAGTACTTAATTGTTGTTCTGTTTTGATTTCCGTGTGAAATATATAGAGCTGTAAAAATAGCAGCTTCAGCAGCTTCCGTCCCATTTTTTAAATAAATTACATTATGTTAAAATAGTATTAACAACTCTATAAACATCCAAGTTGATTGAGAGCGTTCGATCTGCACCAAGTGCAATTGCAACTGATAGAAATCCGACGACTGACGAAACACGATGTTTGCCGAGGGACATTAGAAAATGTGTGTACTGTAAACAGTTGTTATTATGTGAGTAGATTGTATTTTTAAACAAATCACAATTTCACAATTCCTGAAAAATCTATCGACTATTCTCCCCTCAAATGTCAAGTGGATCTTTCACCGTACACCCAAAACGCGGTCGCGTTTTTAGCGCGAGACTTATCATTTATTACACGTTATATTATGTATATTACATTTATATACTGTAAAATTTTCTCAATGTCTTTTGGCAAACTTCGAGTTTCTTCAGTCGTCTGATTTCTCTTTTCTATCAGTTGCCCTTTGCGTGCGTGCGTGCGTGCGAGCGTGTAGACCGGACGCTCTCAATCAACATGCAATTATATAGAGTTGTTATTACTCTTTTAACATAATGAAATGTATTTAAAAAATGGGAGAAAAGGTGCTATTTTACCGCTCTATATATTTCACACATAAATCAAAACAGAACAACAATAAAGTAAACGTTAAATCTAATAACTGATGGACATGGAAATTAGCATTCGTTTGTATTTGGAAATGCGATGACTTCCGAGGGAAATTAAGAAAATTGTTGTACTGTACTATTTGTGGCGACTATAACTTTGCCCAAATCTCTCAACACATCATCTATCTCTTTCCCTCTTATCTCCTATTGTCTTACCAAAACCGATTCATTCAGAGGCCGCACTATTTAGAATTTCTTAGCAAGAGTCATAAGCTATCTAACGGACTTAAACACAAGTAAAATTAAAAAATAAATAACCATCGACACATTTTTATTTCAAGCTACATAATTTATCTAGTAGTAGACACGCTTCGATGGACAATCAATTCTTGAACACGTAATTAAGACACGATATCTTGCTAAAACAACCCAATTCAAACAGTAAAACGCCCATAACTTTTGAACGGCTGATCCGATTCTCATCATACATAGCTAAGAACACTATCGATAAAATCATCTTTCAAACAAAAAAAAACTAAATCAAAATCGCTTCGTCCGTTTAGGAGCTATGATGCCACAGACAGATACACACGTCAAACTTATAACACCCCTCTTTTTCCGAATAATATGTAACAATATTATGTCCCACAGGCAGTACAAGTCCCGGCCCCATCAGCTCTATCTCAAGTGGACCTCTCACAGTACACTCGACGCGCCGTCTCTTTCCTGGCGCGAAACTTCTACAACCTGAAGTATGTCGCGCTTGTGCTGGCTTTCTGTATCAACTTTGTGCTGCTCTTTTATAAGGTAAGTCAGTTATTTTTCAATTTACAGATCTGATTAAATCCGCTGTTGTAATTGGCTGATAGAAATAAAAGTCACCGTAAATAAATTTGGGGCTAACTTAACTTTCGCCTTTTAAAAACTGTATAGTTGTTCTATATCACGATGACATTTTACTCTTATGACGCCGAAATAAGATTCATTTTGCTACGATTCACACGTCATCGTGAGATAAAACAACTATAATAGATCACTAGATAGACAACAGAGCTAGTACAAAGCAGGTAGGTCAGTGGGTAGAAAATACTCATGAATAAATAATACTCACGAGTAGTTGGTAATTCAGCAATAACACACAGTTTGGACTTTGTACTATTATTTATTTTCAACTTCACACTAAGTTACCATCAAGTCCATAAAATATATCCAACAATATATAGGTCAACATTATAATCTTTCAAGCCCGTCCAGACTAGACTGCCGAACTGACTCAACCCGCCTCGTTTCCAAACAATCCTCCTCCAATCGTCAACTGTCATTAGATGTGATGTCATTTGACATTCGAATATTTTCTAGGATAATCAATTTAACAACTTTTAAATACTATTCGATGTTAAAAATAAATAATTTAATTCTTAACAAATAAAATATGTATTTATCAAAGAAAACCTAACAATACAAGCCATTCAAAAAGGAATTTATTAGTACAACAACCCAAAAGTTGTCTATAATTACCTAGGTAAGTTTATGACATAATACGTCCATTCGTTTTCTTGTCTTTATCCTTCAAGAATCACATACACAAAATCTTCTTTACACACACAACACAATTATCTAAAACACACTCTTTATGAAAATTCCAGGTGTCTACAGTGGAAGCGGAGTGCGGTGAGGGCTCTGGTATCGGTGACATCATCAGCGGCGGCTCTGGCTCGGGATCTGGATCTGGCAGCGGAGATGGTATGTGTTTGTTCGCTTTCTAGCATCATACACAGCCTGCAACGATCCCATTGCTGGGACTACAGGACTCCTCTCTGTGAAAAGGAATTGTTTGGATAACCAATGCATGACACAGCACAAGTGGTGTAAGTTTAAGAACTTGCACAGTCATCCCCATGGACTTGTAGCGACATCTATGCGACCACATGCGAATTAATGACCTGACGTCACACAAAATCCTACATCGCGCAAGCAGAGTTTTTGGAAAAAAAAAATGACGTAACCAAGTACTTTGCACATTCTTCTCCATAGAGACCTAGTAAGGCTTGCGAATGTGCAACTAGCTTTATTTTTTTGTTGTTGACAATTCAAAAGTACGGTATGGTTAAAAAATATATACATGATAGCGCTGGTAAATGAAACTAGCAGCAGAGACGAAATCAAAACGTCAAAAAGGCAGATGACATAACGGAAACACGAATTATGTATTGTTATTGTAAAGATTTGTTTTTATTTGAGTAATATTTTAAAGTCAAAAATGGAAGGTAGATTCACCGACTGTTAGTTTATTTCAATAAAATAATTGGTAACTATATTCGTTCAAAATATTTGTAAAAAGTATTATTAATTACTAAACAAATAATGTACACAATTACTGTATTTTTACAAACCTAAATCTATAATTAATTGATAAACGAATGTCACCGGATGTTGTTGCTGTGTGACGTCTGGTCATTTGTTTAAACGTATAAATAGGCTGGTTCTAGTCGAAAGAACTCAGTATTGAATTGTATTGAACTGTGCACATATCTTCATAAAATTAAGTTGTGAGACTTACTGTTGGTGTGAGTAATAAAAAGTGTAAACAAGATGTCTGATCGTTATCATTTGAGAATCCTGAGTACGCCCGCTCTTACATCAGAAGAAAGGGATCAACCCGAGCCTCAACTGGACCCATCAACACAGTCGCCTTGCCTAGCCTACCGACCACTCGACCAGGACATTCGGATGAGCTGAATTTACTTCGTTGCCAGATCAAGTTGCAGAAAAGGATGTTTTTTAAAAACAAAACACCAATACCCACAAGCTAAGTAAAATTTATTTACCTAATTATGATCTTGACCAGCATAAAATAACAATTGAGTGAACAAGTTACCTGTCTATCCACCGTGCGAGGTAGTTCAGTCTATTGCTAGGATGAAGGGATTTTCATGCTTGCTAAGACGCGCCAAGCAATTGGTAGACACTAATGCTCATTCTTTTGCACTCGTAGCACAATATTAAGTAGCTAAACTAGATATTATATTGTGTATTGGAATTGTGTGTGTATTGAATAGACTTCAAATCAAGCTAAATCTTTTTTTGAATATGGTACCAAGTCATAAAGTTTACTTTCAAGTATTTTTCCTAATGCTCCAGTGGCATAAAATCATAGTTTTACCAAGCTGAACCCCTCGGGTCAAGCATCAAAAACACAAAACAAACATGATTTGCGCGAAACTTTGACTTTGGATATCAAAATACTTCATTAGATGCCACTAAATATGATACACATACAAATAAAACTTTCGGTTATGCCCATTATTTTCATATCCCTTAATAGAGGAGCTCGTGGCTAAATAATAACTTAAGTTAAGCAACGCTTGACGATGTCGGTCCATGGATGTATGACCATTTCAACATACCGAGTTTCCTTCGTGCCTCGGAAAGCACGTTAAGCCGTTGGTCCCGGCTGTCATTTGAAGATCATTGACAGTCTTTACGGGTAGTCCGAAGCTTGAGATCTGACACCAGTCTTGCCAAAGGGTACTGTGTTACCCAGTTACTGAGTTGTGGAGGTCAGATAGGCAGATTGATTGGTTTAGGTTACTACACCGGTGCACAGGTTAATTTCCATCAAAGCTGTGTATGGTTAAGATAACCGTGTGAACATTATACTCTCGTAATATTTTTCATGTTTCAGATACCATATTGTGTCGCAGCCTGAAGCCTCTGCTGAAGGCTAGCGATTCAGATGCTGAGCACGAAGGTTGACGTGTCAACATCTGAGAGGTTAAGAAGAACAGCATGCAAGCAGTTCGCTGGTCTTAGCCGAACGGTACGATCGTGCGCAAGTTTGGAATGGAATACTCGGTGAGTCGCTTCCATTTTATTTTGATAGTGAAGTCAAATATTCTCTAGTGATGAGATGCTATTTCGAGTTTTAAGTGTTCATGTTGGAACACTGAATTGGTTGGTAGTGGTTATACCTAGCACTATCACTAGGTAATTAAGACACACCTGGTAAAAAGCAAGTAGCTAATAAGTTACCTATTGGGTTGTTAGTACTTTCCTAGTTTCAACATTTGGTTCAGTACGAACTTTAGGATGAGATATCCCATAAGAAGGAGATGAGATATCCAAAATGACTGAATAACTAGTCGTTATCAGTGGCAAAGCGAGTTAGTAATGTCGTTGGGCTATCGTAATTGTATCGAGTTAGTAACGGTACTGGTCATTTGCGTGTATTCAGGACGGATCTTGTTGCGTAACGATGTACAACCACCGTCTTCAGATCTGAATTCACTTGCTTACTTTCAAAGTAATATTATGATAACAGTAGATCACGCGATTGTTTTTCTTACATGAAAACTGAGTTAGTGACCGACAGTAAAGGGTTACTGTTGATAATCTGATATTTATGATATTGATCAGAGTTAATTCGTGAAGCTTCTTAATAGTATCAGGGTTAGTTGTTTCCCTTTTATAAGCCATCAGTATGTTCCAAAATCTTTAAGTAGAAAACGCGAATCATGTTGGAAAGATACCCGATCGCCAAGTTCTTTGAGAATTAGACGTCATAGTTGATGACTGTGGTAGTGAAACCAAATCTGATTCTGGACCGCACCTCATGCGTACCATGTGGCGATGGGTTTTTTTAAAGTGGGTTTATGAGTTGAGTATGCATTGCCTTTACTTTGTTTAGTTTAACTTGTTGATCGTCGGACCTTTTTCTAATGAATAGTGTTGTGTGGGAAACTTTAGTACGAAAACTGAAGAGGCCCGGTATTAAGTCCGCGATAGGTGATTATGACAGGATAGTGATCGTTATACACCGAAAGCTTTAAATAGATACGCTTAAACCTAAAAGTATGGACACGGTAGGTTAAGGAAGATGCCAGCGGGTCATGTACCAGTCGATGTTGATGTTAAAAGGATTTTAATGATGATGAGCAAGCTCAAAATGTCGAGTAATTGAGTCTATCAGCCGTATTATGTTTGACCGTACCAGTGGATTCTGGCGGAGGTCGGGGTCTTGAGAGACCGTTGTGTGAGAGCAATATAATTGCTGTTCGGCTACAGAGCCGTGGCGTTAGAGGTTTTACTCGAGGGTTTCTGTAAGCTTGGCAGTTTTCGCTGCAGAAGAAGTTTTAAAGTTTGATTTGAGCGACTGGTGGTACATGGCCCAGGGTAATGATTTAGTTAAAGATCAAAGTTCTAAAATTTCCCTATTGTCACGAACCCAATGATCTAGTTTGGTCAGGAGTAGCCGAGCGTTGTGCGTTGGCCTGTGTGGCAACTGTTGGCCTTTATGGCAACTGTTGGCCTGTGTGGCAACTAAACGCCAGTGTGCCAACTGGAGGCCTTTATGGCAACTGTAGGCCAGTGTGGCAACTGGAGGTCTTTGTAGCAACTGTGGTCCTGTAAGTTGGTTTAAAATAAACACGTTTGTGTAAGGAACCTTACAGAGGATTCCTGTAGAGTTATGAGGTTAAGATAAAGTAAACTCGCATAGTCACGCGAGAGGTGAGGTCACCATGTTAATGTTGATGACGTTCGAATCGACAAGCCTTCGTTACGAAAATTGAAATAATTTTGGTTTTCTAATTTTTATTACTATGCGTAGATTGTGTTAGTAAGATATACAAAGCTGAAGTACCAATTGAGATTGTAGATGATGAATAGACGTAACATAGGACAGACTAAATCTCTGTGTGAACAGGTTCTGAGTTCAGAGAGTTGAGTTGACTCGACAACGTAGGGATGTGCGAGTAGAGCAATTGAGAAGAGAGCTATGTGATGGCTAAAGGTCGTGAATAAGATACCTGGTGTCTTTTTCTTTTGTTTCATTTAATGTGACATTAGTGACTATCAGTGGTACTTGGACTTTGTAATCACGAAGATTAGAAGCTTTTGCGTTCCGAACTTCACCCTATTGATGATCATTTCAATTAATCTTTTGGTACCTCATGTAGAATTATTACAAATGAGGAATCCGCTACAATGGCACAGATTACAGCCATTTTTATTTTCTTTTTTTTCATATATTATGCTATTACTCGCGGTACATCTAGAGCTAACAGTCAAACTGAATGGGTTTGGGTTAATAAAATAGGTGAATTGTAATTGGCATTAAAATATACGAAATCTAAGGCTACTGAATGGCCCTTTTGATTAAATAGGTAAAATAGCCCCTCCCCTGCAATTGAAAATACCATATCCGTTTAGACCCTAAGCATAGAATGGCCGAAACGGAAGCAAAAAAAAAAATAATAATAATAAAAAAAAGGTTTTGGTTTTAGAAAAAGACTTTGGTCACTCAATGAACTTTGAACGACTAGACCGTGATAGCAAAAACAAATAATAATGAAAAAAAAAAAAAAAAAGTCAAAGACTGGCCTCTGAATCTTTATGATCAAGCAACGAACTACGACCTCTGAGTTTCAGAATTAGTTGGTTAAATAAAATTCTGTCAAAACAAGTCAAAGACGGGGCCTCTGAATCTTTATGATCTAGCAACGAACTACGACCTCTGAGTTTCAGAATTAGTTGGTTAAATAAAATTCTGTCAAAACAAGTCAAAGACGGGGCCTCTGAATCTTTATGATCAAGCAACGAACTACGACCTCTGAGTTTCAGAATTAGTTGGTTAAATAAAATTCTGTCAAAACAAGTCAAAGACGGGGCCTCTGAATCTTTATGATCAAGCAACGATCTGCGACCTCTGAGTTTGATAGTTAAATAAAACTCAGTCAAAACAAGTCGTAAGACTAGCCTCTGAATCTTTATGATCAAGCTACGATCTGATACCTCTGAATTTGATTTGAGTTAGCAAAATGGATGTGTAAAAAGGCCTTGGTCATGGCTATGGTTTAAGTTGGATGATTCAATAAAATTTAAGTCAAAACAAGTCAAAGATGGGCCTCTGAATCTTAATGGACAAGCCACTATCTGCGATCTCTGAGTTTGACTCATTCACTCACTCATATTTTAATTTTTTTTATGATTTTCAGAGATTCGCTGGGCCTAGCAAGGCCCGCTCGTCAGTATGGCCGTGATAGCGCTGGTAAATGAAACTAGCAGCAGAGACGAAATCAAAACGTCAAAAAGGCAGATGACATAACGGAAACACGAATTATGTATTGTTATTGTAAAGATTTGTTTTTATTTGAGTAATATTTTAAAGTCAAAAATGGAAGGTAGATTCACCGACTGTTAGTTTATTTCAATAAAATAATTGGTAACTATATTCGTTCAAAATATTTGTAAAAAGTATTATTAATTACTAAACAAATAATGTACACAATTACTGTATTTTTACAAACCTAAATCTATAATTAATTGATAAACGAATGTCACCGGATGTTGTTGCTGTGTGACGTCTGGTCATTTGTTTAAACGTATAAATAGGCTGGTTCTAGTCGAAAGAACTCAGTATTGAATTGTATTGAACTGTGCACATATCTTCATAAAATTAAGTTGTGAGACTTACTGTTGGTGTGAGTAATAAAAAGTGTAAACAAGATGTCTGATCGTTATCATTTGAGAATCCTGAGTACGCCCGCTCTTACATACATTATTACCATAATATAATAATCCATATCTATATCCGTATAGAATAGAATAAAATACTCTTTATTATGTACACCATATAAGTTACAGAAAGTATAGACGAAGAAAACATTACACTGGGCAGCCTTATCGCTAAAAGCGATCTGATATATATATGGATTGCCAATGGGGCAGAAAAGTTCTGCAGTGGCGACCGCGAACCGGAAGACGTTGCGATGGAAGGCCTCCCACCAGGTGGACCGATGACTTGGTGAAGGCTGCGGGGATATGCTGGTTGCAGGACGCACGGGACCGGAGGAGGCCTATGTCCAGCAGTGGACGTCTTTCGGCTGATGTGACGATGATGATAAAATAAAATATGTTGATTTGATATACAACAGTCCGACAACATCTGTCGGGCAGTTCCCCGGCCCATAAACAACATCCGTCTGGTCGGATAAAGCTCCTTTTTTCCCTTGTTCTGCATACCTCCATACTCGTGACCCCGACATAATCACCAGTAAAGAGGTGAAAAGGATATATTTGAGAAATCACTGCATGATACAGCACAAGTGATTTGTATTTAATAACTTGCACAGTTTATCCCATGGAAGGATAGTAAGAAATTAAGTCACTGGTCTTTAATAGTGTGTCATGCAATAGTTTCCGGAACATTAACGACATTTAATGGCCAAGGCACACTGTTAAGCTAGGGCTTGCAGAGTTATGTCCGTCGCCCCCACACATCAAGACCCGAGGTGGCGGCGCGTAGTGTTCCACGCGCGTCCCTCTTAGACGTCGCGGGGGAGTCTAACACCTCCCTCCCCCCCAACTCGAGTTCCGAGGCCTGCAGAGGCGGATCGGCACTAGCCGGGGATTGCGGCAGTATCGTTGTTCCCGCGACCCCCAGCGTAGGTGTGAGATGGAACACCGGGGTGGTTTTTAATCAGTATGAGTCTGACAGACCCCACCGCCCCCCACCCCCAGGGTGGAGGACAGCCAATGTGGATTTTCCACACCGAAACAAAAAAAAAAGGGCATGCCGAGTTAGTCCTTCTAGAGCTATGGGGCTTGGCTCCACTTGAGATCTGATAAGTTTTTAATAGCGAAAGCTTTATGAGTTTGTCTTGGCAACCAATTTAAATAAGGTAATTTAGTGGGATACAGTATAACAAAATAACTTTTAAATTTATTTCCAGGTGGTAGCGGCGAATCCGCTGAAGAAGTTGATCCTATAGAAGTGGTCCATATAGACGAGACTTTTTCTACATGGAGCATGTTATCAAAATAGCCGCCGCAATGCACTCTTTGGTATCCCTCGCTATACTCATAGGATACTATCATCTTAAGGTGAGTCGTCTGCCTAACGTTTTACCTACTATGCTGGGACACAGATAATATATACTAGCATACAGATGCCTCATCCCATACAAAGAAACTGTGCCGACGATTATTTGAACAGAGCAAATTGATGATAAAATTGATTCCAATAGATGGCGCAGTTTCAAATTTCTGGGGCATGCGAAAGATTATTAAAATTTGTGTTGTAACACATTTTGGTTCAATGAAAATTTAAAAACGTGCAATAAAAAAACAATAAAACAAATCGTCACTGTATTTAAAGAAAAATAGTCAAGAACCGAGAAAACCCCTTTACTTGCAAGTCGCTGCTAGCACCATCTATAGCCGTGGAACGGAACCGAACGCGATCTATGTACCTATAAAAATAATCATTAAAATCAGAAGTAAAACGCTAGTTACGTCAGCACGGTTTCTTTACATGGGATGAGGCATTTTTATGCTAGTATTATATTATCTGTGGCAAGTCAAAGGGTTCGACCACATGAAAGAGTATGAACAATTGACAATTACATACGGGGCGAACCCTTTGCCTTGCCGAATTCACTTACGCATTTAGGCTACTGGTTAAAGCTATGGGAATCCGTTGGATGCGAGAAGCTCGGCCTCGAACGATGTGGCGACGCTTGCAGGAGGCCTATGTCCAGTTGTGGACGTCTTTCGGCTGAAATGATGATGACACCTGTGCCTCTGAAACGTGGTCGCTCACAATGGGCCTCATCAGAAAGCTTACAGTCACCCAAAGAGCAATGAAGAGGGCTATGCTCGGAGTACCCTTGCGTGATCTAATCAGAAATGTAGAGATCCGCAAGAGAACCAGGATTACCGACATTGCCCGAATTGCCAAACTTAAGTGGCAGAGCACATTGCTCGCAGAACGGATGGCCGATGGGACAGAAAAGTTTTGGAATGGCGACCGCGAACTGGAAAACGTTGCGTTGGAAGGCCTCTCACCAGGTGGACCGATGACCTGGTGAAGGTTGCGGGGATCCGCTGAATGCGGGACGCACGGGACCGGTCAATGTGGCAACGCCTGGGGGAGGCCTATGTCCAGCAGTGGACGTCTTTCGGCTGACATGGTGATGACCTGTACCCATATTATTTTATTTCACCCCAAAACCTCGTATATCCTTGAAATACATCTCGTTTTACTTATCAAACTACGTATTATCTTGTTTAAATTCCAGGTGCCGCTAGCCATCTTTAAGCGTGAGAAGGAAATAGCTCGTAAGCTGGAGTTCGACGGACTGTACATCGCGGAGCAGCCAGAAGACGACGATCTGAAGGGACACTGGGACAAACTCGTTATATCTGCCAAGTTAGTAGCCAATTAGTTAAAAGAAACTCTGTCTGTCTGTGCGAAAGTAGCTCTGTCTCATCTCAAAAGAAATACTTGACATTAATGTACGCTCCTCTCACTTCCAGATCATTCCCGGTCAACTATTGGGACAAGTTCGTCAAGAAGAAGGTCCGCGTGAAGTACTCGGAGACGTACGACTTCGACTCCATCTCGAACATGCTGGGCATGGAGAAGACTTCCTTCACCGCGCAGGAGGACGAGGGTAGCAAGGGACTCGTTCATTAGTGAGTGTTATTATTTTCTTTGAGATTCTCGGGATCATATGGTCCCGGACTTCTGAAAGTTGTACCAGGGGCCGAAACCATCTCGCAAAGGCCTTGAAGATATGTAGGATGAAATGTGACAGCAAGCGACGTCCTTGACCCAAAGGACAATCCCCGGCTGGTGCAGGACTATTGCAGAATATGGAGACAAAACACATGGGCTATGGGTTTGGGAAGTTTCGTGGATCGATTACCTAAAACTATAGGACTATAGGCACCTGCCTGACCACTGGTGATCTACACGGCTACAAAATGGCAGGGGATGAGTTGCAAACTCAATTAATGTCTCCCCCTCCCATAAACAGTCACTAGCACTATGGGTTTGGGAAGTTTCGTGGATCGATTACCTAAAACTATAGGACTATAGGCACCTGCCTGACCACTGGTGATCTACACGGCTACAAAATGGCAGGGGATGACTTGCAAACTCAATAAATGTCCCCCCCTCCCATAAACAGTCCTAGCACTATGGGTTTGGGAAGTTTCGTGGATCGATTACCTAAAACTATAGGACTATAGGCACCTGCCTGACCACTGGTGATCTACACGGCTACAAAATGGCAGGGGATGACTTGCAAACTCAATGAATGTCCCCCCCTCCCGTAAACAGTCACTAGCACTATGGGTTTGGTAAGTTTCGTGGATCGATTACCTAAAACAATAGGACTATAGGCACCTGCCTGACCACTGGTGATCTACACGGCTACAAAATGGCAGGGGATGAGTTGCAAACTCAATTAATGTCCCCCCCTCCCATAAACAGTCACTAGCACTATGGGTTTGGGAAGTTTCGTGGATCGATTACCTAAAACTATAGGCACCTGCCTGACCACTGGTGATCTACACGGCTACAAAATGGCAGGGGATGACTTGCAAACTCAATAAATGTCCCCCCCTCCCATAAACAGTCCTAGCACTATGGGTTTGGGTAGTTTCGTGGATCGATTACCTAAAACTATAGGACTATAGGCACCTGCCTGACCACTGGTGATCTACACGGCTACAAAATGGCAGGGGATGACTTGCAAACTCAATGAATTTCCCCCCCTCCCATAAACAGTCACTAGCACTATGGGTTTGGGAAGTTTCGTGGATCGATTACCTAAAACTATAGGACTATAGGCACCTGCCTGACCACTGGTGAACTACACGGCTACAAAATGGCAGGGGATGACTTGCAAACTCAATGAATGTCCCCCCCTCCCATAAACAGTCACTAGCACTATGGGTTTGGGAAGTTTCGTGGATCGATTACCTAAAACTATAGGACTATAGGCACCTGCCTGACCACTGGTGATCTACACGGCTACAAAATGGCAGGGGATGACTTGCAAACTCAATGAATGTCCCCCCCTCCCATAAACAGTCACTAGCACTATGGGTTTGGGAAGTTTCGTGGATCGATTACCTAAAACTATAGGACTATAGGCACCTGCCTGACCACTGGTGATCTACACGGCTACAAAATGGCAGGGGATGACTTGCAAACTCAATGAATGTCCCCCCCTCCCATAAACAGTCACTAGCACTATGGGTTTGGGCAGTTTCGTGGATCGATTACCTAAAACTATAGGACTATAGGCACCTGCCTGACCACTGGTGATCTACACGGCTACAAAATGGCAGGGGATGACTTGCACACTCAATGAATGCCCCCACCCATAAACAGTCACTAGTACTTTAGTGACGTAACGTCAAGGGGGCAACATATCCAGAGGTGCTTGAGGAGTGGAGAGGTATACCACGGCTATCAGGATAATCCCAGAAGTACGGTAAAGATCCCTACGAGCATCTTACTGGGTTAACTTTCTTCCTTCCTTCCTTGAGTATTATAATTATTATCTTCTGGTCCCAAATGCAACTGTCTCAAGAAAACGTCTTTGGGCAGTGCATGTTGCAAGCGCTTGTGCCTGCAGCTCTATTGCGTAATGAATTCTACTCTTTGCCCTTTGCCTTACCGAATCCATTACGAAATAAGGCTGCTGTTATTACAACGTGGCTCACATAGGGCCTTAAAAAAACTGAAGCAACCACATGGCAATGGAGAGTGCTATGGAATCGGAGTTTCCATGCTTGATCGATTAAAAAATGAACAGATCCAAGGTAACTGACATAGTCCAGCAGAATCGTCTCTCAGCTGAATTATTAGGATGAAGATCAAGTTCACTGCTGAAAATCCCGGCGTACTATTTACAACCACTGCAACACGTGAAGTTAGAGTCAGCAAACACGGACACAATGAAGTTCAACTTCCATGGTAATATAGAGGAATGCGGAACATGGTAGGAAGTCTCGCAACCTCTTTTGAAAAGGGAGGGTCCTCCAACCAGACGGGTTTTGTGACTTAAGAGGGGACTCTAGTGAGACTTTCTCCATACAAACACATTCTGCTGTTTTCTTCGTGGATAATGCCTCTAGAGCAATGATTTTTTTCCATAAAATCTAGGTCTAATTAATACGTGCCTGTATCATTTCCTTTTTCCAAAACATAATCACAAAAAGTAATATGACAATACAAAAATCCGAAAAAAATGCCCGTTTTTACCGCCATTTTCAGAAGACTTTCAGACAAAATTTATAAGTTTTTAACAAAAAAGGAAATGATAGGAGCATAGATATACTTTTCCTCTAAATTTTGATATAAGAATTTTTTAGATCAGACCAGTTTTCATGAAGAAAACAGCGGAATACGAAACGTCTTTTAGTCAAAGTTTTTGTAGGTAAAATCAGCCTGAGCTGCAGTTGTCCCTTTCGCACTTTACGGGGTGAGGTTGGAGGTGTCGCGACGGCAATAGTTTCTTCAAATACCTATTTTCAAATTCCTGTTGACTAGAGTCCGCTCTTAAGGTTACAAACAAACGTAGTATGGCGATTACTCCACTGTTTGACGGTATACGTTCAAAATAAAAAAATATATCAATTTGTCTCATCTTTATCTAGCCCTGAATGGAAACAAAAAAGTAAAAAAAACGTAGACTTGAAGAGCGTCGAAAGTTCCATATTTGAAAACCAATTTCAACGCATCTTTGGGCGGAAATAAATACCATTAAAAGCAGGAAAGATTAGCAGTTAAAAAATGCAAATAGTTTTATTTTAAACAAATACATTCAGTAGTTTTTTCATGATACTCATACTCCCAAAGGTCTGTTTATGAATTTTCGCGCGCTCGTTTTCGTCCTAAATCATCATCCATCCCGCTACAAATTTGCCAAAAGTGCTAATTCGTACGCGAACTAGCTTCATACAGCTCATCACAGCATCTATCTCTTTCGCACGTGTTGTCGGATGAGATAGCACGCATTTTAACCCCGCTCACAAAATAGATAGTGCCGTCGACTAGGGCAACCATAAGGTCAACTGCCCGATAGTTGTTGTCGGGCAGTTACATATGTTCAAATAGCATGGAGAACTATGGTTACACGAACAAATAACTGTATCTAGTCGTAACACGATAACACTGCAATGGATAAAGGGACACAGTGGATCGCTGGGTAACGACGCGGCTGACGAGCTTGCGAGACGCGGATCTAGCACGGCGGTCTATGGACCCGAGCCTGTTGTACCCATCCCCTTCAACCAAATACGCAGGTGGCTACAGGAATTCACCCAGACACAGGCAGAGAACTGGTGGACCTCGGCACCAGGCTGTAGGCAGTCCAAAGAAGCTCTGCCCTCTTTGGACAGTAGACTTACCAGACGTTTGCTACGCCTGGACAGGAATAGCCTGCGCCTGATGACGGGGACCATCACGGGACACTGCTCACTTAACAAACACTTCCACACAATAGGCATAACGGACAGTCCTCTGTGCAGGGTATGCATGGAGACTGAGGAAACCGTCACGCACGTTCTCTTCGAATGCACAGGGGTCACCAATATAAGAACACAAACCCTCGGGTCGCCCAGAACTTACACGGACGTTCTAGGAAAACCAGGAGCCCTAATCAGCTTCTGGAGGGAGGTGGGCTGGCTGGAATAATCCACCCAACGGCCGCCATGGCCCACGCACAATGGTCCAGCTGAAGGACTAAGTGCGGAAACCAAACCCCCATAACATAGAACATATGGTTACACGATGTAGGATTAGTGTGACGTCAGGTCTCTTTACCCGACTGCCGAAGGAGGGTAATGTCAATATCAGTACCTGTATACCAGTAGTTTTTTTTATACAACTTTGCCCCACACTAGGATTTTTTTCCTGTATCGTGGGTGCGTTTACAAACATATAAACTCACTTACACAGAGCCGGAACAACTATCTGTAGATCATACAAATATTTGTGCCGTGCGGGAATCGAACCCGCGACACGCAGCGCAGCGGGCAATCGCTCAACCACTGCGCCAACCGTGCACCCATTTATAACTCTTATATGTTTAAATGTACATATTCATAAAAAATGTTAATTAAAGTCTTAAACCCATCGACCACATAGCCACTAGACGCCTAATGCTTGATCTAATACATCGAAACAATTCTGTCAACTAGTTGAGGTATGAAGAACGGGACGACTGTGCTCTGATTGGCCCGTTCCCAAGGTCATACGCCTCATAAGGGTGGGACAGGTTTAAATAAAACCAGGAAGGTATCGATATTTTTATAAATATTATTTGTTCTTATTTTTTAAAATTAATATTACCTTTTTTATCGCGTTTTAACATTTCAGTAATAACATAAAATGTTAAAACTAAAAAAATATATCAAAATTCTAAAGGTAACATGCTTTTTTTCGGTTGTTTAAAAAAAAAACATTCATTCTCGCCGACTGATCGACACTGTGCGTGACCAGAGGGCTGGCTCTTTGCGCAAAGAATCAGCATTGCCATTACGTGGCAATGCTGCCAGTCTTCTGGGCACGTTCCCGGATGACAGCGATGTGGAGGAATTCTTTGACGCCTGAGTGTACTTTTCTTTTGTATATAGTGTAAGTATTTAGCTTTAGTATTTGTTTTGTATAGTTTAATTTTGTTTAGTGTTTAAGTATGTACATATTTACACCTTTGTTTTACAAATATATTTGTAAAAAACGTAATCAAAAAATCGTTTCACAATTAATAAACTATCTAATTTAATGTCTTTATTTGTAAGGTTTCTAGTTCTATCGATAACAGATTTGGTCATAGGATATGGTGCATCACTAGTTTTGTTTACGAAATCATAGAGGAGAAGATAGCGAAAAAAATACTTTAAAAAGAAAGAGACGCAAACATGCGGTGGGCGTTTTCACCTACAAACATGACCAGTATAATATGAACTCCGATAAATAATATCAGAAAATAAATCTAATTATGTTTATGTAACTATTAACTTATCAATGAAATGTTATGCCATTTTGCCAGAAACTCGAAGTCTGGCTGTTATTACCATACCAACGTATTGAACAAGAGTCCATTATAATATTTATTTCATCATTTTTTATTGACTGACGCGGCAGTGTTTACGGCTCACAGAAGTGGTCGCTACTAATTCGAAATTGTCGAGTGGCGACCTGTATTACCAGTATATGATCTTTTCGTACCACTTGCTCAAAAAAGTGACATTCTATGCCACAAAAAGCGAACATAACAATAGTCATTTTTAATCTGTTAAAAACAGGGAAAGAAAATTGTACTGAATTTCATTCATCCTCTAGGGGGAGAATGTGATTTAAGTTTAGAATACTTACCGAAATTTATACTGAACTACATCTGTGTTTACACCATTGAGTTTGTCTATAATGCATTATACATCTTTTTGAAAAAGGAATACGCATTTATTATGCAGTTATGATTATTAAATAAAATTACGAAAACCGACGAGGCCGTATGAGCTTGATGCCTTTGTTTTTCCGACAAAAAATATTAGTCTAGGAATTTGCCGCGTTTTTGTTTTCTTCAAATATATAAACGTTAAGTTTATATTGTCTTAATTTTTTCGCAAATGATACGAAAAGTAGAGTATTTTCCTCGGTGATAAAGCTGTCTTAGTCTTGGGTGAACTTAAATCCCTCGCTACACTCAGGACTCGTTTTAAATCCCTCGCTTCGCTCGTGAATTAAGTTTTTAACACCCTCGCTACGCTCGGGAGTAAACCTCGAGTCCTTCGTTACGATCGCGATTTAAATCGTCACCCGCGACAGAAGACACTGCTTTATCCCCTTGGTTAATAATCTACTATTAGTCATATCGGTTGACAGACATCGCTCGCCTGTTATTAGGCGTCTAGAGGGCTGTGTGGTCGCTGCTTAAACCTCACCACGTTTCCCAAGGGGGAGGGAGGGGCGGTTAAAAATGCTAAAAAAACATCATCGGATTAATGGACGGCCCCTTAGATGCTGCTACAATAACTACAACAACTTAAGATTCTAATACATAACTTATTTCTTACCTTTTTACAGCATTGTCAACATTGACTGGCGCTACCAAGTGTGGAAGGCCGGTGTGACGATCACAGACAACTCGTTCCTCTACTCTCTATGGTACTTCTCGTTTTCCGTGATGGGCAACTTCAACAACTTCTTCTTCGCCGCTCATCTGCTGGATGTGGCTGTCGGCTTCAAGACGCTCAGGACTATCTTGCAGTCTGTCACGCATAACGGGAAACAGGTAATGTGGAGATGATTATTATTTTGTTTAGTAAGGGCACGCCCTCCCAGCACTAACAAAGAAAATTTGGTCCAAATAAATTTCACTAGATGGCGTGATATGCATCGATTCGTTATTTAACTGTGTGAAAAATTAACATTTTCTAGAATTGATCATAAAAAATATATCTTATTTTTTAATCAACTGTCCTAAGCACTAAATTATGAAATACTAGAGGACGCCTCGCGGTTTCACCCGCGTATTTCCCGGTCCCGTAGTAATACAGGGATAAAAAGTAGCCTATGTCACCCGGGAATAGTGTAGCTTTCCGACGGTGAAAGCATTTTTGAAATCGGTCCAGTAGTTTCGGAGCCTATTCGGTACAAACAAACAAACAAAAAATCTTTCCTCTTTATAATATTGGTATAGATTGGGCTCTTAACTCACATTTCAAAGATTATTTGAACGGATCATTTTAAATTGATTGCCAATAGATGGCACGGTTTTAAATTTCTGAGGCATGCCACACGATTTTTTAAATTTGTATTGCATCACATTTTGGTACAATGAAACTATAAAACGTGCAAATAAATACTATAAAACGAACCTTCAATGTATTTAAAGAAAAAATATTCACGAACCTAGTAAACCCTTTTACTTTGAAGTCGCTGCTAACACCATCTATTGCCTTGAAACGGGATCGAACGCGATTGATGTACTCACAAAAATAACAAGATTAATCAGACTAAAAACGCTAGATATGTCGGCACGGTTTCTTTGTATGGGATGTGGCATCTGTATGCTAGTATTATATTATCTGTGGTATGGTGATTGGGTTCTTTAATTTCTGAATGTAAAATTTTCCGTCACCAGTCCAATATCTGGGCAGTTCGATTCGTTATGTCCAATTTGACAAAAATACACACAACAAAATTTTAACTGTTGTAAAACTAACAAGAGAAATTTTATTGAAAGGCCTCATACCTGAATTATTTTATTGAGAGAACTGGAAGGTGGAGTAACAAACAACTAGAACTAAACTAGGTATACTCAACACAATTTGACTGCTTTGCTTTGCCTTTGACACGACACAGGCTAGTCGAAGCCGCTTTGAGACACTCGCGGAAAACAGAGATCTCTTTATGCTACCGTCCTTCCCAAGGTTTCAATTAACTTCGCCTTAATTATTGCTTAAGCTTATCCTGTTTTTGTGAGCCTGTTATGTTCTACTCCTGCAGGGACTCCCCATGTACTTTTTCGAGAGTGAATGATACAGAAATACTGTTGTCATTTTTACCAGTTTTATTTTATAAACACCTGTAGGTAACAACAATAAATAATATTGTATTCTATCCCGTTTTCACGATCGGGCTCTATTTTTTTCTTCTATTTTCTAATCATCATATTCTGCCTCTCCCCAGCTGGTGCTGACGGTGATGCTGCTGACGATCATCGTGTACATCTACACGGTGATCGCGTTCAACTTCTTCCGCAAGTTCTATGTTCAAGAGGAAGATGACGAGGTCAACAGGAACTGTCATGACATGTTGACGGTATGTACTCATTCTACGTTATTGTTTATTTAGACTCGTATAGACAAGGGAAGCATGGCACATGAGAGAAGTAGCGAACACAGGGTCCCGACACTAAAAAAGAAAATTTGGTTCAAATAAATATCACTAGATGGCGCGATATGCACCGATTTGTTATTTTGTGTGTAAAATTAACGTTTTCTAGAATTGATCGTAAAAATTGTATGTAAATGATGAAACTCAACCCCATGCCTGTATGTGAAAATAAAACTAAACAATATTCCATTTTTCCCTAGTGCTTCGTGTTCAACTTATACAAAGGCGTACGCGCGGGCGGCGGTATCGGCGACGAGCTGGAGCCGCCCGATGGTGACGACTCCGAGGTGTACCGCATCATCTTCGACATCACCTTCTTCTTCTTCATCATCGTCATCCTGCTGGCTATCCTGCAGGGTAAGTAGCGCTATAGATGCTAAGGGTTAATATTTATATGCAATAAAAGTACCAGCAATGGATGCTGACTCAATGAAACCTGTATGTAGTTATATAAGATTTATTAATTAATCAATGTTTTGATCGAACTATCGATGTTGTCATATCGAGAATCGAGATCAGATAGATGCCTATTAATGTAAAAAAAATGTTTTATTTGTAGTCTTATTTCAATTTGTAAAATAGATTTCAGTTCAGAAAAGTTACTTTCCGATCTTATAGACGCAAGTTCATTCACTGCACACTTAAATGTTTCCTGGGTAGAAAAATGATAATTCTATTTAGTCCGTCAGTGAGACAAATAATATTGGTACCCGTAGTTTTTGCTTTACACAAACCAATAAAAATTTACAAAGATAAAGCGCATCAAAGTTCAGGAGTGGGGGCTTGTGACGTCTCTATGTCAGTATAAAGTGTACTAACGGCGTGACGTCACACGATATTTCAACGCATTATATCGTCTTCACTATAGGTTCACGTGTAAAAAGAAAAAATACATGTCCAATATGTTTATTAATCTACCTGACGGACAAAAAACAAATTTTCTGCTAATTAAGGCTTATGTTTTATGCAGAAACAGTTTTTCGCTGCTTAACACCAGTTGACTAGTAATCATTTCTTCCTGTATATATTTGACTGATCCCAAACAATCTCGCCGCAGGTTTGATCATCGACGCGTTCGGAGAGCTCCGTGACCAGCTGGAGTCGGTGAAGGAGGACATGGAGTCCAACTGCTTCATATGTGGCATCAATAAAGACTATTTTGATAAAGTAAGTACACTTTAGTACACTCACGGGACTGGTCAAGGTGGCGACGCTTGGGGGGCGGGGGGGGGGCTGTGTTCAGCAGTGGACGTCTTTCGTCTGAAATCATGATGATGATGATGAAGTACCCTTTGCATTTTTAATGTAAAACGTTATTAAGGTTACACAAGTCGATCATTCTTCCATACAAACGTAGCCTGGCGATTACTTCACTGTTTGACGGTGTACGTTCAAAATAAAAAATGATATCAATTTGTCTCATTATCTAGCCCTGTATGGAAACAAAAAAGAAAAAAAAAATATTTGAAAGTTATGAGCGTCGAAAGTTCCATATTTCAACACTAATTTTTAACGCATCTTTGGGCGCAAATAAATACCATAAGAAGAAGGAAAATTGCTAAACAGTCACCATACAGGGATATATTAGTAGTTCAAAAATGTACATTTTAATATTTTGAACAGATACATTTAGTCGATTTTTCATGATATCCATATTCCCAAAGGTCTGTTTATAAAATTTCGCGCGCACTGATACATCCTAAATCATCATCCATTTCGATACAAATTTGCACGCGAACTAGCTTCTTACTGCTCATCACAGCATCTTTCTCTTTCGCACGTGTTGCGGATGAGATAGTATACATTTTAACCCCGCGCACAAAATAGTTCGTGCCTTCGACTAGGGCAACATTAATAAAGTAACCGTGTGACTGCCTCGTTGGTCTATTTGTCGCAGGTGTTACTACTGAGCATGAGGTCCTGAGTCGGATTTCCAAGGCGGGCAATGTGATATTGGGTTTTCCATCAGGAATTTATCTGGATTTGTTGCCAGTTGATGTCAATAACCTCGGTTACTTTTGTATCCAACTTAAATATTACTTAGTCTGGCGAAATGTGGGTATATAGCGAATCAAACTATCGACATTACTTAGTGTTATTGCAAAAATAATCGTAATCTTCGTTTCCTCACAGGTGCCGCACGGGTTCGACACTCACGTCCAACGAGAGCATAATCTCGCGAACTACATGTTCTTCCTTATGCATCTCATCAATAAACCCGACACGGAGTATACAGGTATGATACATAATTATATTCCTTTCGTCTTCAACTGAAGAACTTCATAAGCTAGATGCTTTGAACTTTGTTATTAGTGGCATAAAGTGTAAAGCAGTACGTACGGCCATGCTCTGAGGAGCCCTTTGGTTTTTGCATCGTTGATTGTACAACTTTGCACTTTGTATCACTGCCATTTAAGTGTATTTTCAATGGTATCAGGCAATACTCTGATCCATACTTTTCTTGGTCTACTCACAGACCTATAAAGAGAACATATTATGTTTCCTATTTTATTTCTATCTCTAGCCATTAATTATCAACCAGTGATTTTTTTACAATAAATTCTTTGCCCCCAGGTCAAGAAACATACGTCTGGAACATGTACACACAAAGATGCTGGGACTTCTTCCCCGTGGGAGACTGTTTCAGAAAGCAATACGAAGATCTGATGGGAGAATAGACAACCAACTTCCAGACACAGATAACATAGGACATTCGCTTAATCGTAGCAATCTCGAATTTATTGCTCAAGTAACACCAAATCTATAGAATTTTCCAAAGATTTTTGTAAAGATTCGAAGAAATATTTTAAGGTGTTGAGTATTAATGATTTTGTAAATAATTTATGGATTTGATGGTTGATATTTTTAGTACTTAACGTCTTTTGATGATTTGTTATTTGATACTTTAAAAAAAAGTAATTATAATTTTATTTTCTTGCTTTGTTTTAAGAACTTCCAAAGTTAGTAAATCGTGGTTGTGGATTAAAATCTAAAGAACACGAATCTTTACTCAAATCAATTAAGTAAAAAAATATATCAAAATAGCTTCATCGTAAAGTTCAAATTCTCGAAATTTCAAAATAAATAAATACTTTAGTGAAAGAGATACATTTTCTACTTCGTAAGTATAACTTAAGGTGGCCTTTCCATTTAAACTTTTCTATTTTTAACTATTTCGATATAGTTTATGTAAGATAAATAAATAAAATTGTTAAATAAAAGTATTTAATTTTATTTTCATGTTTCTTTATTTTTCCTTAATTTTATTTAAGTTCATCAGTCTTAAAAAACTAATAGTACTTAAAACTATTATGTAACATGGTTTTTAGTATTATTGCTATTATTTCATCACTTATTGAATGTGCGCGAGAGTTAACAAACATTACTGAAAACTTTACCCACCTTCTAGGCAGTCGGGTAAAAACTTAATACATCATATTATTTTTATTACAAGGAACAGTTTTTAATGAAGTCACAATTTGTATGCCATTATTACAATCCGCATACTTATTATTGCCGTCTGTACACTACCTAGCCCGAGTTTCTCACCTTTAAATTATCGCAGAATTAATGTGACCAATTGAAAAGCACGCGTTATTGGCTGTTGAAAATTCATTCATTCACAGCAGATAACGCGTGCTTGACAATTTATCACATTATTTCTGCTTTAATTCAGAGGTGAGAAACTCGGTCCTATTCAATTACAAATCTTGATTTACCGAAGCGGATGAAATGGTATTTCATATACAGAGAAACTAAACATACAATGAAAGCACTTTTTCAGATATTTTATCACAATTCATATCATAGGAATTTTTAAATGGCCGATTTCACACCATTTATTTCATTCATAGATATCAGTATCAAATACTTTTGAATTTTGGTATCGTTTTTTTAAAAGTACGCATATTATGCTGAGGTTTGTTATAGATTACATTCGAAGCCGTCGATTTTATAACCAACCCAGAAGGTTTTAGGCCCTAGGTTCTAAAAAGAATTTGAAGTAGAGTATTTGTCAAACTATAGCCCAAAAACCTGTCAAGCCTTTCATTAAAGTAAGATTTGATACGTTCTTAATTTTAAATTGTAATTCAGAAATAGGGTGTAACTGTCGAATTTAGGTAGTTAATTTCGAGCAGAGACGACTCTAACGACACTTTACTTTTATGGGCCACTCTTTCAAACGCAAATCAACAAGATCATACGATCAGCAAAGCTCAAGCAGTTAACCAGTTGATAATGAACTAAACTACTTCTAAAATAGAGACGAAAATAGCATAACGCTTAAAAGGCACAGATAATGACTTGCAATTTTGAACTCTATTTCAGTTGTGATTTAGTTAATTATCAATGAAAACTTGTTCAAGAAATTTGTTGCTCAGTCTATGTGGCGAGTTGCGTTTAATAATGCGGTCATTAACCTCAACAGAATAACGCACTATTTTTTTAAAGTTAGAACTTGACAAATCAAACATTACACTACAAATTCAAACAACATCTAACTAACTGACGGTTGTTTATGAGCTAAATACAGCGTAAAAATACTAGTTAAAGCGCTAACTAGAAATATAACATCAAACCATCGATGGTAGAAGTTGAACTGTAGATCTCCGAGCACTTGAGTGATGATGATGCGGTATTCGGATGGCATGTTCATCCTCATCAGGAGGACGGACGAACAGAAGTACATGCCCATGATTTGGGCTAGGATCAGCACGATTATGTTTGAGGACTTCGACGAAGAGATTTTGTAGAAGAACTGGAACAAATAATGCAAGTTAGATTATCAATATTGATAAATAAAATAATTCTGTTTTTTTTAAGTTAGCTTTTTAGGGTTCCGTACCCAAAGGGTAAAAACGGGACCCTATTACTAAGACTCCGCGGTCCGTCTGTCTGTCACCATGCTGTATCTCATGAACCATGATAGCTAGACAGTTGAAATTTTCACAGATGATGTATTTATGTTGCCGCTATAACAACAAATACTAAAAACAGACTAAAATGAATATTTAAGGAGGGCTTCCATACAACAAACGTGATATTTTTGCTGTTTTTTGCAATAATGGTACGGAACCCTTCGTGCGCGAGTCCGACTCGCACTTGGCCGGTTTTTTTCGTATTCTTCTCAGCGAACCCTTTCATTTGATACTCATATCATGGCAGTGCACAAAAAATAACCAGTTCGCCATCTTGGGCCGTCCGCCATATTCGATTTAGAATAATATCACTTAGCTAACCAAGCATAGCCATCCAAACTAAACGTGTGTGCAATACTCGTATTACATCTTAATCGTCGGAGGATAACTGCTTTAAAATTCAATTGCAAGATTTGACCCGAGCACACTTACATACATGTATTACTTGCAAGTCAAATAAAAGCTTGTAAAATAGGGGGTTGTGAACTGCATGGCTAACATTAAAATAAGCAACAGTCTGACATTGTTCTGCTGTGCATAGGACTTTAAAAAGTCACTGACCTCAAACCTAATAAAAATCTTTGTTTGATAAAAAAACTTTTGCATGAACGACATTTGTAAATTTCTCTAATTTTCGACCAGAGATCCATAATTGATTGTAGTTTAGACGTATTCTATCAGCCAACTTTTGGGAAATGCAATTCTATGCCAAATTCGATGTACCAGCCCAGGCAATGGACCACTATCTCTAGGTCACTTGGTCAGTGTGAGCAGTAGCCCTCGAATGCTGGTCATTATGATGCACCCGACTAGTATAAAAGACACGTGCTGCGGCCAAAAGGCGACGTCGATGTTCCAGCCCAGCCAGTGGACCACTATCTCTAGGTCACTGGTTCACTTACCTTGGTCAGTGTGAGTAGTAGCCCTCGGATGCTGGTCAGTACGATGCAGCCGACTAGTATAAAAGACACGTGCTGCGACCAGAAGGCGACGTCGATGTTCCAGCCCAGCCAGTGGACCACTATCTCTAGGTCACTGGGTCACTTACCTGGGTCAGTGTGAGTAGTAGCCCTCGGATGCTGGTCAGTACGATGCAGCCGACTAGTATAAAAGACATGTGCCGCGACCAGAAGGACGACGTCGATGTTCCAGCCCGGCCAGTGGACCACTATCTCTAGATCACTGGGTCACTTACCTTGGTCAATGTGAGCAGTAACCCTTGGATGCTGGTCAGTACGATGCAGCTGACTAGTATAAAAGATACGTGCTGCGACCAGAAGGCGACGTCGAAGATCCAGCCCAGCCAGTGGACCACTATCTCTAGATCACTGGGTCACTTACCTTGGTCAATGTGAGCAGTAGACCTCGGATGCTGGTCAGTACGATGCAGCCGACTAGTATAAAAGACACGTGCTGCGACCAGAAGGCGACGTCGATGTTCCAGCCTAGCCAGTGGACCACTATCTCGAGGCCGCGGGTCACTGGGTCCTTTTTGCCGACGCGGTCGAATACTATATTGATTGTTGACTGTGGACAATAAGATTTTGTATCTTAGAAAAGTAGATTATAGCCGTGTCAATCTAATATTTCAACTTGATGCTTACGAATGATACTCGTTGTTATAGTTTATGGGTAACATAGTAATTAATTAGGATTATGAATTTCATTTTTCAATTTCTTACGTACAAAGTTATCGCAGCATGTGAAATGAGAAACGTCATCGTACTTCTTAGATTGACATGATTATAGGGAAAAAGTGCAAAGCGGAATCTTTTTTTTTTATTAGCTTGTACTGTCCCACTGCTGGGGTAAGGTCTCCCCCAAATATTCTTTTCCTGAGCCACATTGCACCAGCCTCTGCAGTGGGCTTCCAGGTCGTCTCGCCACCTCTTTTTGGGCCGGCCTCGGCGGCGCCGTACATCCTCAGGCACCCAACTTGTGGAGACTATTGCCCAGCGGTCTTTGCTCATGCGGCTAACGTGACTTGCCCGGATTGGGCGGGTATACATAACCCATTTTAGCCTGGCAGCCATACTCCTACGTCTATGATCCCTGTTCTAGAGCGCAGCGTGGCGTTTCTTATCCTGTCAGCTCTTTTTACACCCAGAATGCTGCGCTCCATTGCTCTTTGACAAAACCCTAAGGCGGAACTTTTGTGACTCGGTCAGTGAACAGGTCTGTGCACCGTAGGTTAGGACGGCCAGGATACACATGTCGATGAGTTTTCGCTTCAGGGAGATCGGTAGATCGCCCTTCAGAGCCTATAAATTGAATAGACAGCGGTTTCCTATAGTCACCCATATTTCGTCCAAGTTTGTGTTTAAGTCCCATGTAATTGAGGGCAAGCTACAGGGCAGTCAGCCATACCACGGGGTCGCAGCGCTAATAAAGAAAATATGGTTCAAATAAATATCACTAGATGGCGCGATATTTGTTATTGAATTGAATTTTAAATTAACATTTTCTAGAATTGAACATAAAAAAATTATGTTCTTGTTTAATCAACTCTCCTAAGTACAAAATTATGGCACATTGAGCTCTTAATTCTCATTTCAAAGGTTATTTGAACGAATCATTTAAAATTGATTCCAATAGATGGCGCGGTTTTAAATATCTGAGGCTTGCCACTTGATTTTTTCTTTTTTTTTAACCCCCGCCGGGCAAAGAGGGGTGTTATAAGTTTGACGTGTGTTGCTGTGTATCTGTGTGTCTGTCTGTGGCATCATAGCGTCCAAACGGGTGAACCGATTTTGATTTAGTTTTTTTTGTTTGAAAGATAATTTTGTCGAGAGTGTTCTTAGCTGTTTGAATAAAATCGGTTGAGCCTTTCACAAGTCATGGGCATTTTACTTTTTGAATTGGGGTGTTTTCGCAAGTTCTCGTGTCATAATTACGTGTTCAATAAATTGCCGATCGCAGTGTGTCTATGATGTACTAGATAAATTATTCAGCATGAAATAAAAATGTGCCGGGGTCTTTTAAATTTTGAAATTTTACTTGTTGTAAAACAGTTTGTTACAATGAAACTTTAAAAACATGCAAATAAATGCTATAAAACAAATATTCACTGTATTTAAAGAAAAATAGTTACGAACCGAGAAAACCCTTTTACTTGCAAGTCACTGCTAACACCATTTATAGCCGTGGCACGGAACCGTACGCGATCGAATTACTTATAAAAAAAAAAATCAGTCTGATCAGACGAAAAACGTCGGCACTGTTTCTTTGTATGGGTTGAGGCATCTGTATACTAGTATTATATTATCTGTGGCCATTCTTTGCTTAACCCGGAGATGAAACTCAAGATGCATAAAGGAGATTGCCCATACACAGGCCCCTTATGAGGTCTGCGTCTGCGATTACAATAATATTCAAAAATAGGATTTACATTTTGTATAGGTTAAGACGGGCTGGTGTCCGCAACTCCACGTCTAAGCGCGTATTATGCGTACGGTACATTTTGTATATTTTTTCATCCGTGTGCTTTACTTTATATGTACAGACAACAAAATATCAGGTGCCTTCACTTGGACATTTGAATGCACCTTATTGCATTGTAATAAGGGTTCATTTCAAGAACATAAACATCGTTATATCTCGAGAACCCCGCAAAATAAATAAAAAATATTTTCTAATCATGAATATAACGTGTATTTTCTACAATATACAACCAAATTTATCAAGATACAGGTCTAGCGCCTAACTGTGTCAGTTCCTGAGGTATGGGAGCGGTACGGGAGGGGTGACAAGTGACGTGACATGACGTTTTCTTACTGTCTCACTATACACGTGATACATTTTAATGCAGATATCTCTTACGATATGCTTATGATATTTACAAGCGTGTACCTAAGTCAAATTGATTAATATTTCGGCGTGTGACAATAAAAACAAAAAAACCGGACAAGTGCGAGTCGGACTCGCCTACCAAGGGTACAAATTTGTAGGTAAATATTATAATTAGTTCAGGAATCGAGTCTTGCAGTTTTCTCCAAGCTTATTGATAAGTACTAAAAAAATGAATAGTAAATAAATAAATAACGTGTGGCTATATAATGATATTATTATTATTTTCAACAGAAATTCTAAATTACATTAATCTGAATCCATATCGCCGTCTGTACCCGAATCACTATATGTATGGCTCGAATCACTTTCATTATCTGATTTCCCATCTCGTAAATTTATAATCCATGATCTCGTCACTAAGATTGTCATCTTTATAGTACTCTTCCTCCACTTTCTTTGTGTGATTGACACTTTTTTGCCATTTCTCCACAGAATACTTAGAAAATAGCTCTGCAAGAGCTCGTTTCTTCTCAGTTAAATTTGAATTTATATATTGTTGTGCCAGCTCACCCTTGATAGCTCCCCATACTAATTCAATAGGGTTTAGCTCCGGATGTCATCATGTCATCTTTAAACTCAGCAGAGTTAGGATCTAATTTTTTTATTTTAATATATTCGTACACTTTATAAACAACTTGTTTAGTTTGAGACCTTATGAGGACTCATCTTTGGTTGCCAATACCGTGTGCGTTTTACTTGAAGCGACCTTTCCAATTAACACGTGTTGACGACAGCAAGCCTGACGCCCAACTGAAGTTACGCGTCGTTTGACGTTTCGTAAACACACCCCTCCCGTACCGCTCCCATACCTCAGGAACTGACACAGTTAGGCGCTAGACCTGTACAACCATTTTTTTAAAAGGGGCCCAAGTTCCCTTACAAAATGGGCATTCCCCTTTCTGAAAAGATTGTCATTTTAATGTAAACCTTACGCCAATCTTCATAATAGTCACGAAACGGATGCTCGTAGTTTACAACGACTATAGCTTGCACCAATAGGGAAAAATAAATATAGGAATTTAGTGCCCTAAATGAATCAGATCATCTTGCATTTTCTCACAATAATCTCCAAACTTAGTAATTCACAAAAATAAAAAACGAAAACTGAATACTCACAATAAAAATCTTCCAAACGCAATACAAGGAGAAGAAGTACCCCAGAAAGTTGAAGTACTTTCCCTGGAAGGTGTGCGACCACTCGATCTTCTCCCGCATGGTGCGCGCGTCGTGAGCTTCCAGGAACAGCTGGCGAGACAGCTCCTCCAGGCCTGACAGCTCTTGGCGGAGCTGGTTTATGTCTGGAAGGTTTTTACATAGTTTTATTTCACCAAGATACAATAACTGGACCCGCGGAGTACATGTAGTTGCATCTATGCCGCCACCTACGAACTAATGACCTGACGTCACAGAAATTCTGCATCTAGCAAGATGTTTTTGGTGCGCAACAACAACCGTCGGGCAGTTGCCCGGACCACGGGGTCACATTTGCTGTTTCTAAGGATCTGCCCCCGTACCCTGGCGTGTCAAAACTATCATAGTTCGACTGTAAAAAGGGACAGATGTATTAAAGTCTTATACATCTGTCTCTTACTCAGGCTCAAAATAACCTTGCTCTAAGAGTTTATGGTCACCCCCCTGATATTGAAAAAAAAACAGTTTGCGAGACTTCGATAAACTTTTTCAGTCGCTATAGAGATGGCCTAATTTACCTTAGGGCGCGGTCCCATTGAGAGCTATGAACTAGTAATTTCGTAGGTTAAGAAGAACTACACTGCAACCAGATCTAAAAGGTCGAATAAAGTTCACTAATTTGGAAATAGAATAAACTAGCTCACATAGGGCTGAATCCCAGCCTATTTGAAGCTATGGGTCCAGATCATAACAAACTGGACCCCCCGAACCGTTAAAAAGAGGAGATATACGCCCTTTAAACGATGGAAAGACGACTAATTCAAAACGGCAGTTAACTTTTGGGCTAGATCAGTCACATTTAAAGAAGAATGGAAGCATTTGGAGGAGGCTTTTACCGTCAGAGGCGGTCCTTACACGAAAATCACAGACAGCGGCAATACTAACACAGAACACTAACAAATATTAAGTTTATTAAGTTTTTTATTTATTTTACTAACATACTAATATAATTTAAACAGAGTTTGTGTTTAATTATGACCTTTGTTGTAAGAAATCAATAATAGTAGTTTATGCAATGGTCATATAATAGGGGTTATTAAAACACGAGCGTGGGTTTATCACATGAGGCGAAGCCGAATGTGATAATATTAACACGCGAGTGTTTTAATACCTAATTATATGCCGTTGCATACACTGTTTTATCTTCACTCATACAGTTGAAATAAAATAATAGTGGAAAAGGAAAAAATTGCCCGCCACAATTTAGATTCTCATTGCACCATGACTGTCAATGTCAATGAGCCAAGCGCCAATAAATTAAAAAGTAAAAGTGTGCTATAAAAATTAAAAAGTTTTTATGATGCAGTTGTTTGAAAATCGAAGGAAAATGTTGAACTGCAATGGTTTTTTTTTTAAATTTTACCTATCCACAAATATAAAGTACGTGTTTATGCAATATTTTTTGAATTCATAATTGGAACATTACGTTGTGAGTGTAGATAAAATCTTTTATATTTATATATCTATCCTATGAGTTAAGAATTAAGAACAACACACTGTACTCAAGACTACACTAAGACTTGATAAGTATGGTTATAGCATTGGCCAAAGTATTATAGCTCGGTTACAGATAATATAATACTAGCATACAGATGCCTCATCCCATACAAAGAAACCGTGCCGACGTAACTAGTTTTTCATCTGATTATATACATTATTTTTTATAAATCGATCGCCTTCGGTTCCGTTCCACGGCGATAGATAGATCACCATCTATATCCGTGGAAAGGAACGGAACGGAACAAAACGCGATCGATGTACAAAAATAATCAGTATAATCAGTATAGAACGTCGGCACGGTTCTTTGTATGGGATGAGACACCACTGGCGCGGTCAAGATAACGGAGCACCTGAAATGTCAATGTCACTCTGACGTTCGACTCTCGCTCTTGGTTCACGAGGCGGACCAGGGGCGCAGCGCGGGTTCCAGGGGGTGGGGTCGTATGACATTTAGGGTGCTCAGTTATCTTGACCTAGCCACGGGCACCCAACGTGAAGAAAGAAAATTTGATTCATATAAATTGCACTGGAAGGCGGAAAAGCTTCAATTTGTTATTGATTTTTCTGAAATAGGTATTAAGATTCTCTAGAGACAATCACAAAAAAAATGTATTTAAATTTCTGAGGTATCCACTCAATTTTATTAATTTATTTTGTAACACATTTTGGTACAATGACACTGTAAAATCGTGCAAAAAATACTCTAAATCAAATCGTCGCTTTATTTAAAAACAAAGGTATTCACGAACCGAGTGAACACTTTTACTTGCAAGTCGCTGCTAACACCATCTATTGACGTGGAACAGAACCGAACGCGATTGATGTTCTTAGAAAAATAATCAGCTTAATCAGACGAAAAACGCTAGTTACGTCGGCACCTGTATGCTAGTAGGTCGGATGAGGCATCTCTATGCTAGTATTATATTATCTGTGACCAAGCTATAGATATTAAACATTTTGATACTCACTTTCAGTCCCATGCCCCAAAGTATTAGTAATACTCCCAACACTAGACAGTATATTAGTCCAGAATCCGCCTCTATTCTTGACATTTGACTGGTCCATCATATTGTACTGCTGTCTCGCTCCCACACTGTTGGCTTCGGCTAGCGCTATCCTTTTCTTTTTCACTAGTATCATGTCCATAGTTTGAAGGAGTTTCTTCTCGATTGATAGGACGTCTGCTTGTGTTACTGGTCTGAAATTAACATTTTAATTTAATTGTAATGTCTTAGAGAACAAAAACTTTTTAGATTTCTTTTGAATAAAGGGAACCTTTTGGAGGACAAATAAGAAAATTAAAAATGAGTTTTTTTTTTCATAATTATGAAATAACTAGCTTCCGCCAGCGGCTTCGCCCGCGAGAAAAGTGTTTTATTATCCCAAGGGAACATTATAACAGGATAAAAAGTACTATGTGCTATTCCTGACTATAATTTATCTCTGTGGAAAATTTCATTCGAATCCTTGCAGCCGTTTGAGCGTGAAGAAGTAATAAACATACAAACACACGCTTTCGCCTTTATAATATTAGTGTGGTTAGTAAGATGTCAATTTCATTTGCATAATTTCAAATGATTCCTTGCTTTATTTAATCCCTTTGTAACAGCTCATACTTACGTTACGTATAGTTTAAATATCCAAAGTAGAAGAAGCGCATCCAACCGTTCGCCACCGTGCGTCCGCGCGTACTATATATACTAAGCTAGACAAGGTGAAAGGAATGTTGGCTGGCCAGCTGTATCATTGCGCTCGAACATCGAAGGGAGTGCGGCACATTCTACCGCAATTACCCAAATATTGTTCTAAGTTTATTTATGTATCCTATTTGATTTGATTATTGTGAATTAGAAATGTATATAAGCAGAGCTTTTTAATAAATAATATAGATCGTTATTCGCCTTTTTACTGCCAACACATATATCCCTAAAGTCATATATATCCCTAAACCTTAAAAGACAATCTTTCATGATGATGCTATTGGCATAATATCTTGAACTAAACAATAAATTCCCTCTCACAGAGAGGAGGCCTGTGTCCCAGCAGTGGGAACATTAATAGGCTGATGATGTTATGTGAAACAAAAAATATAATGACAAATAATTTCGTCTATGATCTACAGGTGTTGCAATAACTCATGTGAGACATTTATCTTGAGTGTGTGTAATAACTCATATTGTCCAATTTATAATCTTGACTGAAATGTTGCCAACATGAATTTATTATTAGATTTTCATTGTGCTAACATTTTGTTTCGCGAAATATTTGTGATTTATATTGCTAAGATGCTTTAATTTACTGCACAAATAATAATTCAAAATTAAAATTACTGTCGTCTGATTTTATTATTGAGGAATTAGGTAGGTAGGTTCTCGTTTCGGCATAAACGAAATAGTTCAAGTTTGTCATAAAGTTCGTTTGTATTCGGAAATCCGATGATTGCCGAGGGACAGTAATAAAATAGTTGTACTGTACATGTATTTTACGTATTTTAACATGATAATTACTAGCTTTTTAATAATTAAACAATACACCTGCCATGTTGTATCTTCACCACCCTTGGTTGACTGGTAGAGAATGCCTAAGGCATTAAGGTTGAACTAGTCGACGGCGCGAACTATTTTGTGCGCGGGGTTAAAATGTATCTTCTGACAACACGTGCGAAAGAAATAGATGCTGTGATGAGCAGTAAGAAGTTAGTTCGCGTACGAATTAGCACTTTTGCAAATTTGTATCGAAATGGATGATGATTTAGGACGAAAACGAGCGGGCGAAATTATATAAACAGAGCTTTGGGAGTCTAGATATCATGAAAAAACAACTAAATTTATATTTATAAAATAACATTATTTGCATTTTTGAATTACTAATCTATCCCTGTATGGAGGTCGTTTTGCAATTTTTCTTCTTATGGTATTTATTTCCGCCCAAAGATGCGTTAAAATTAGTGTTGAAATATGGAACTTTCGACGCCCGTAACTCTTAAATATATTATTTTTTAACATTTTTGTTTCCCTAAAGGACTAGATAATGATGAGACAAATTGTTTTTTTTTTTGAACGTACATCGTCAAACAGTGGAGTTATCTCTAGACTATGTTTGTATGGAAGAGTTTTCGACTAATGTAACCTTAAGTCCGCCTTTGTACCTTTGTGCATGAAGTCTAAACAAATAAATATTCCATTGAGGTAAAATTCTAGCAGCTGAACTGATAATATTACGAAATTTCTTGTATTGATAAAAAAACCGGCCAAGTGCGAGTCAGACTCACGCACGAAGGGTTCCGTACCATTATCGCAAAAAACGGCAAAAAAAGTCACGTTTGTTGTATGAGCACTTAAATATTTATTGGAACGAAGTTCATTATCGCGCGTTGCGAAAGGGAGCTAGACGGAAGAAATTAAGACCAAAAGTTGTAACGACACTTTTTGCTATAGTTGTAAGCCGTGCGGCGTGCACGAAAAAAATAATAACAATAATGAATCCTGACAGTATTTCAAAAATTCATTATTGGATTCATTATTGTTATTATTATTTATTATGTACAATTTTTTTTTTATGAAGTGTACGAAAGAATAGACAGAGTGCATATATATATGTGTGTGTGTGTGTGTGTGTATGTATAAGTACAATTTTTTTTTGCTTTTTTTATTTCAAGTGAATCAACTAAAACTTCGTTCCATCCGGGTGTCCCTTGACACCTCTCAAGTTTTAGAAATATTTTTATTATAATATGATGTAACTAAAAATTTACGGTTTTCGCAATTATTCCTTGCCTTCCTTCCTAGCCTGAAAGACTTGGCTTTGTACCAAATTTCAAGATTCTGAGTTCACGGGAAGTACCCTGTAGGTCAGTGTAGGTTTTGATTACCTTGCGAGTGCCGAAAATTTGCGGTAATTTGCGGCAAAAACGGCTTTATTTTTTTATTGCGTTGGTTTTGAAGTTTGATGATTTTTTCACAGCTTTAAGGGACAGTAAACCTGAGTATTTGATATAAATTTCAGCTTGATACCTCCACGCATTCCTGAGAAAACCGGCCAAGTGCGAGTCGGACTCGCGCACGAAGGGTTCCGTACTTTGTAAATTGCGGTTTACGATTTATGACGTATTAAAAAAAAACTACTTACTAGATCTCGTTCAAACCAATTTTCGCTGGTAGTTTACATAGTAATGTACATCATATATTTTTTTTAGTTTTATCATTCTCTTATTTTAGAAGTTACAGGGGGGGGGGACACATTTTACCACTTTGGCAGAGTCTCTCGTGCAAACTATTCAGTTTAGAAAAAAAATATATTAGAAACCTCAATATCATTTTTGAAGACCTATCCATAGATACCCCACACGTATGGGTCTGATGAAAAAAAAAATTTTTAGTTTTAGTTTCAAGTATGGGAACCCCCAAAATTTATTGTTTTATTTTTATTTTTGCGTGAAAATCTTAATGCGGTTCACAGAATACATCTATTTACCAAGTTTCAACAGCATAGTTCTTATAGTTTCGGAATAACGTGGCTGTGACATACGGACGGACAGACAGACAGACATGACGAATCTATAAGGGTTCCGTTTTTTGCCATTTGGCTACGGAACCCTAAAAAGGGTCCTGACAGACAGACGGACGAACAACAAAGTAATCCTATAAGGGTTCCGTTTTTACCTTTCGAGGTACGGAACCCTAAAAGAACAGCAGGGCGTGATGTGCGAAGGTTTTATGGTTTTGTGGCGTTCACACCCCAGAATGGGGAGAAGTGACATCACAGGGACAAGGTATAGATTATTGTAGGCGTCAAGAAAATGCAACCTGGGAAAGAGCACACGCAAGTACCAGGTGTCTCCAATGATTAGGTCCGTATGCCGAACGGCGGCTGACCATGAGGCGGAAGGTGGGTTTGTTCCTATCTAGCGAAACCAAAGCCAAGAGAATGGGCTTCTTTTATTAGTGATTTAGAAGCCTCGGGAAAAATCTTACCTTATAAAGATAGCCATAGAGGTGTATGGGTAGCTGACGGCACCAAATCCGGATAATAAAGCCATCACAGTGACTCCAATTACGCCTATACGAGATACACCTTGTTCTATTGAGAATATACCCTGAAATGTAAATATGACGTTTTACTTGAGTAAAAGATATAACTAAGCTAATAGGGATGTTTCCTGGGTAGAAAAATGATAATTCTATTTAGTCCGTTAGTGAGATTATCAAATAATTATGGACCCGTATTTTTTGCTTTATCAAATAAATAAAAACAGACAAAGATAAAGCACATCAAAGTTCAGGAGGGGTTAACGCACTGTATCGTCATAATTTTTTGTTTACGTGGCAAAAGAAAAAATACGGGTCCAATATTTTTAGGTTATCTAACTGACGGACTAAATAGATATTTTTTTAACTACCCTATTATTATTATTTGCGTATTAATAACCGAGCAAAAGTAGATCTTTAAAGGCAAATACAATAAAACTATTAATGCCAATCCTTTTTAAAATTATTGAATGAAGATTTTGTAATGACATTGAAAAATACACTTTATTTACAGTGACACAAAGAGTTTTGAGCCTAACAGATTAAAAACTATATAAATCTTTTAGCAGTGTCATTCATTAAACTCTCTCACCTGTTTTGGACTTAATATTGGGAATGGGTCTCCAAGCTTCCAGAAGAAGTACAAGTATATGAACCATACAAACATGGTCAATGGCCTTATCATGTTCTGTGACACTGAAAATAAATTAGAGACACAAGCAACTTTAACACACATTCTTAATTATGAATTTTTTTAAATGTCATGAATACATGGATTATTGTTTTTTTTTATTTTATTATATATAGGCTCGAGCTTGGCCAATATCTCACTTGAATGATGCCACGGGTCCCAGCGCTCACAAAGAAAATTTTGTTCAAATAACTGTCACTAGATGCGCGATATGCACCGATTCGTTATTGAATTGTGTGTAAAATATTATTTTTTTGAATAAATCATAAAAATTTTGTTTTTTTTTTCTAACTTCTCTCCTAAGCACAAAATTATGGAATATTGGGATCTAAATTCACATTTCAAAAATTATTTTAACGGACCATGTAAAATTGATTCCAATAGATGGCGCGGTTTTAATTTTCTGAGGTTGCCACCCGATTTTTAAATTTTATTGTAACATTTTGGTACAATGATGAAACTGTAAAAACGTGCAAAAAAATACTATAAAACAAAACATCACTGTATTTAAAGAAAAAATTGTCACGAACCGAGAAACCCGTTTTACTTGCAAGTCGTTGTTAACACCATCTATAGCCGCAGAACGGAACCGAACGCGATCGAAGTACTTATAAAAATAATCCACTTAATCAGACGAAAAACTCTAGTTACGTCGGCACGGTTTCTTTGTGCCTGTATGCTAGTATGTATTATCTATGATGATGGTAAGCGATTATTATCATTTTGATCATCTCACAACTTCTTCATGCAGTTTCAGAATTTGAGTCTCAAAATCATCATGCAGTTTCCAAACACCAGTGGCAGTGTGTTTATTTTATCTGGATTTCCCACTGAAGGGCAAAGGCCTTCCAACTATTTTAATTTTCCTCTCTGGCTGTCTTTATTTTTCACACCAGTGTAGACATAAAGAATTGTTCACATCTAGTTAAGATTTATATTTATTGTAAAACCAAAGAGCACTTACCAAATCTGATATTGCTGATGCAGAAGTAAGCAATGTAGAATGGTATCAGAGCTATCACCATGAACAGCAGTGAATAGAGACCCATGTTCCAGTGAAAATATCGGGAGCTGGAGAAAAATTGTCACTTAGATTTATATCTTTGCTTATACAAATAAATTTCTAGATGCATGCCTCTAAATGCATGGGAAAATGGTGTTACTAACCCGACTTTGTTTTGAATTTCAGAATAATCGACAACGCCATCTACTGGCATTACCGGCATCAGTATACAACGCTATGTTCATTTTGTTTCATGTTTTGTTTCTGTCGTGTATCAGAGATGGCGCTGTGTTCGCAAAACATATGGGAAAATGAATTTTCTTCATAATTTAGTTTTTCGTTAATATTTCCGATATTTTAATAGTTATTCTGTTATTCGGGGCGGAGATAAAGCCAACAAATCAAAGATCATGAAAAACGATCCAGCCGTTCTCGAGTTATAAAGGGTGTAATTAACAGGACCTTGTTTTATATATAAAAAGATACAAATATAGTTCTGTGGAGATCATACAGGCAGTCACTTAATGTCGAGTACTGGTATCAGCTGCATCTGGTTAGATTAGACACCAACCCCAACATTGTTCAGAAAAGGCTTGGCAGATGATGGTGTGGTAGGATTTATATCCAAGATTAGAAAATGATTTATCATTATCATATTGGATATTTCCTTATAAAATAAATATGTTGAATCTCTTACCTAGAATCCAAGTAGTCAATGATCTCAAATATGATGAGCTCAAACATGGTGCAGCTGAGGGCGAAGGTCACAGAGAAGATGAGCTGCACGAGCAAGTGGTGAACCTCATAGTCACGGAACAGCTGCTTCACGAAGAATATCCATCCACCAACGAAGAACACGATCTGAAAGATTGATGAAGCAAAATGATTTTTATTATTTTTAAATTAAATATGTTTATCTGTTAAAAAATGTAAAGAAATAAAAAAACAATAGTTAAAGGGGTATGTACTGATCATAGAAGATGGGGTTCTGAAGTTTCTGTCTTCCCCCATAGGAAAAAAGCGTGAGTCTATTATGTATGTTCATAGAAATATACTATTACCTACTATTTACTACTTTCTCTTTAGTTATAACTAGCTATGCACGCGGTTTCGCTCCCGTCAACTGCCTACCCTACCCTATTCACCCTAACCTACCTACTACTACTACTTTTTCTTAATTTTTTCTTTCATATGAACCTTCTCCTAAAAATAACAAACACAACTAAAAAGTATTAGCGAATTTGGTCCAGCCCTTCACGCGTGATGCCGTGACCAAGTGAAATAGGGATTCATTTTTATATACATACTAGCTGACCCGGCAAACTTTGTTTTGCCATAAAAACACCAAACATTCATCTACCCTACCTACCCTACCCTACTCTACCCTACCCTACCTACCTACCCTACCCTACCTACCCTACCCTACCTACCTACCATACCCTACCTACTCTACCTGCGCTACTATCCTATGTCTGTCTCCTGGTTCTAAGCTACCTCCCCACCAATTTTCAGCCAAATAGTGTAACTAACATGTGTAAGCTATCCTATCATTCAAGTTGGATCAAACTGCACACGGTGTGCAAATTTAATTTAAAATCGGTTAAGTAGTTTAGGAGTCCATCGCGGACAAACAAAGTGACACGTGATTTATATATATTAAGAAATATATGGACAAGACTGTTCGTTTGGTTTTTTTATTATTATTGATAGACTCGCATTTGACCACTAGGATGGTGAGCATTGAGATTTTGGCTGTTCTTTTTTATCTGTTTTATTTTGAGGCTTCATTGCACTACTACCAGCATCTACTCACAACTCTTTCCTCTCATACCTTTCTTTCCCACTCTCATTTCTCATTCTTTTCTCTCCCTCTCTCTGAACAGGTTTTATTGTCTTATGGGCGTGAGATCGTCGCCATTCTGTGACCTGTGCCATAAGCCGGAGGATATAATGCATGTCTTGTTGGAATGTGATCGATATTGTGACCTGAGACTGAGGTTATTGTCGAATATTGATCTTTCTAACGGGGGAATCAATGCAACGTTAGGCCGACCTTTGTCTAAAGAATGCATGTGTATTTATACCTTTTTAAAATTATGTGTGGTTGTGTTAACAATAATAAAATATGTTGGTTATGGAGCTTATCATGAGAATTCAGTACATAAAAATACAAGGCTATTAAACAACAGCAATATCTCATAGATTCTAATCCAATTGAGTTATTTTTTGATAAAATCAAATAAGAATTGAAGTATTTGATAGATATTAGGATAATTAATAGAAAAATAGGATATTAAAACAAAAATATAGTACCTATTAGCTATTTTCAAGGGACTCGCCAGAAGATGGACCAGGGGGGCGGGGGGGCAAGTTGATGGAGGGAAAAAGTATGATTTTTAAATATAGTACAGTCAAAAGCATATAAAGCTTTAAACTGGTTGTACGCGTTTTACCCCTACGGCGATTGTTATAAAATTCCTATGGGTAACATTTCACAAGCTCAACCGTCAGGGGTTTTTGGGTAAACTTCTCAACCATTTAATTATGTAAATCTTATAAGTTTTCGTTAATAAGTTTTCTGTGCATATTTATCAAGGCCAGACCATTGAGGCGATTCTCCTCCAAAGTACTTCTAAACCAAGTTTTTAGTCTCCTGAGGCTGCTTAACGATTGATTTTGGTAGGCCGACCAAAATTTTCAACGCTTTTAGTACTCTTTTAGGACATCAACAAATGGCTAGATTTGTTGGGTAGGGACTAAGGACTTTAATTTCTTTCTTTCCATTTGGCTACTTATTTTTAATATATAGGAGGAGGCAACTGCCCCTCCCTGCCCTCCCCTATTGGAGACGCCCTTGGCTATTTTAATTTTTTCTTTTGCTTTAACTAACTAAATATTATTTGAAAATTTTCAATACACTCATAACCTCGAACAATGTTTACATTCAACTTACTTGCGATATTAAAATCATCAACGTATCCTCTAAGAATGTCATTTTGCAATTAATCCGCCGCTAATCTTTCTGTATCGAGAAAAAGTATTTATTTACAACATTTCACAATTTCAATCTGATTTATTCTGAAAAAAGTAGACCAGTGTTGCCAGTGGCTGATAGTCAAATGTTACATGAGACATCTCAAAAAGTTACATTTTCATGAGAAAAGTTACATTAACTTATTTTATGTGGAAAACGACACTAAAATAATAAAATTTGACTTATTTTTTCTACTTTGTAGTTAGCGGAACGCGCCCATTATTTGATTTTTCGCGCGGGCGGGTCCTCTCCCGAGTCTACCACGGGTAAACAACTAGCTAGGTACCTACTTGGTCGCATTAGCGAAAAGATCGATTAACGTAATCTAATCGAGGTTACGCTGGCCGGTAGCTACTCAGAACACTCTAGTTCTTGTAAACGAAACCAAAGTTACTTAACAATGAGTAATAAATCGCTAAATGAACTTCTTGAAGCTATGTGAAGTGCATGGCACATATTTATTATGCTATTTGACTTGAAAATCTTGATATTTAGTTAACGATTGATACAAAAATAAACTTATTTCAGTTGCAAATACGACTTTGTTGTTGATTTACTGATTCCCAAAATAAATAAATAATTATTAAATTAAAACTACAATAAATTTAACATTTACTAACCAAGTATTGTTAGCACAAACAAGTCGAAAACAAACCAATCACTACACTATTGACGAAATAAATTTAATAAAATTACATCTACAGATATTAACTTTCGTATTTATTTACTCTTCTTTGGAAATAAATAAACTTTAGCAAACAAAACACGACGCTCACTCGCTCGCCGGAGTAAGCGGGATGGAAAATTTAGAAATACACGTATGTGAGTTAGTGAATAAAGTCAGGTCACAGGTGAGACAACACGACGAACAAAAGCTTTCTTAGATGCGTTCCGTTTCACGATTATTTTATGTTTGCGGTCAATTTTTTTATATTTTTAGTAAGTCCTAAAAGTTACGTAAAAGTTACATTTTGAGCCGTGTTACATGGAGGTTACGTGAGACGGTCAAAAGTTACGTAAAATGTAACAAAAGTTACGTTCTGGCAACGCTGAAGTAGACATTGTAGACAACAGAACAAGTTTGACGTCTTATGACACTGACAGCCGATCGGCTGGCCACAGGCCAGTTGACATGTTGACATTGACAAGACAAGGACACCACAGAGAAACATAAATATAGGAGTTTTGGCGGGTACGTGATGGCGTCTATTTTGCTTATCTGTTTTATTTTCTTTTTGTGTTAAATTGGATAATAATAGTGTAAAAATGGTGGTTTTTTTATTCTAATAATATTAGTGAATGTGCACGAGTGTGGGCAAGTAAAACACAGCGGTAGAACATGACTTTGTACATGTGGTCGACAAAACTCCGTAGAAGCTGCCAATAAAACTATATATAATATAATTGCGATTTATCATCATCATCATCATCTTATCAGCCGATAGACGTCCATTGCTGGACATAAGCCACCCGCAAGCGCACCAGCGGATCCCCGCAGCCTTCACCAGGTCATCGGTCCAAGGTCGGTGGAAGGCCTTCCAACGCAACGTCTTCCGGTTCGCGGTCGCCACTCCAGAACCTTCCTGCCCCATCGGCCATTCGTTCTGCGAGCAATGTGCCCTGCCCACTGCAACCTAATAAGTTTGGCAATTCTTCGGGCTATGTCAGTAACCCCTAACCCTGGTTCTATTGCGGATGTCTACATTTCTTTTTTCACGTCGAGGCTTTTGGTAAATTTTTAGGGTTCCGTACCTCAAAAGGTAAAAAAAGGAACCCATAGAAGACCACTCTCTTGTCCATCTGTCTGTCCTTATATCACCACCGACTTTTTATTCATAATATGTTCTGTTCTATAGGTGTACCAGAATCTCATGGCATTTTTTATTTTTTTTAAATTGTGATTTTCATATGGCAATGTCAATTGTCACCTGTCGAATCAAAGTACTTGATGTGTCAACCGCTGCTGAAATTTTTTGATATTATCTTGAAAGATTGTTATTTTTGTGAAAATGTCGAAAAACCCACTTCGATCTCATGCGAGACATATTGTTTTCAATGTGTATCATAAAATAAGGGAAGAAGAAGGCGTAAATCAAACTCAATCTTTGATTTTAAAGTGCGTCGTAGAGTGGACCGGTAAGTTGGACTGACTTGTTTTGATACTTTTAGTTTAATTTATATTTTCTTACTTAATTTTAATTTCTTTCCATTACTATTATATGGTAAATCGTAGGTCAGGGCACATCGAATGATGGCCGGAAGGAAATGGCAACAGTAATGTAACTGTTACTAATTCTTCGACAAGATATTGATTTTCACGGAGATTGAGAATCTTTGACGTAAGAAAAATATAAAGTAATAATCTGCGCCCTGCAGTGGGACGTGTATATAGACGGGAGTTTTTGGCGGGATTTTGTCGAGTGAAGTTCAGTGGCTGTTTATATTATTTGCAAATTGATTCCTAGTGGATATTGTGATATATTATTGGTGTAGTTTTGTGTCTCAACTGTCTCCACAACTGGACAATTTGTAAAATCATTGACTAAAGCGATCTCGGGATAGTGGAGCGGTGTATTTTATTGTAGTATTGACTGCCTCTGCAAAGCTTACTGGGAAGACTGACTCGATACAATTTGCTGCCAAATACTCCAAAAAACATTAGAATCTGTTACATCCGCATTCTAATGCATACTAAAGAATAAATATAAGATCCAAAACTCTTGCCAAAGACGTGGCTAAAAGGTCCTAGCAACCAGGCCATAAAACTTACATAAAAAAAAAATAGACTGATGATGATGAATGACTTTAAGTAACTAAAAAATAAAAAATGATACATTTTATTATTTTTTACAGACTTTATACATAAAGAGATTGGTTTTAAATATGTTAAATGCCAATGAAAAAGAACCATTTTGATGGAGAGAGATGACATAAAACTACAAAGATACAAGTTTTTGAAATGCCAGTGTAGTTCATGGAATCGTATTCTAGTTTTCTAGTTCTGAATGAGGTTTTAAGTTATTAGTATGATTTAAATGCTAAATAATAAATTAGTACATAAATTAATATTCAATTGATTTATTTTTCCTATGTTAAGAACCCGATGTATAACAACATTATTCATACACATACCTATAATACTCACAGTGGATCTTTGTGTCTCTGAATTGGTTGCAAGACCCCGCGCAGTAGCTATTTTTGTGTCAATGTTGAAGGTGAAGATAGCATTGTATAACTGTCTCTTTCACTCGCTTATGTATGTCACATAAGCTTACGGAATTTCTTGTGCATTCTTCTCCATAACAAGCTACTTTCCGAATGCACGGTAGAATCAACTTTTATTCCATGTAAATTTAAATTGTGACATTCAAAAGTGCCGCTTGGTGGCCCAGTTGAAATAAATATCTTTTGTCTTTTGTCTTTTTTGTCATCGTCCTATCTCGCTTACTCTATGCAGTATACTCGATGACAAACTGTTTCTTACGCAATGGTTGGCAGGACAAAGTTCAAAGACACAAATATCCGTTGTGACTACTATAATATAGGTACCTCATGTTCATAAATACTAAAGACATAAATAAAAATTAAACAGTATCAAGATCGTTTGATCCAATTTCCCCAGTATTGCATACAACAAATTTTTATTTCCCCTTTTGCCATGAGATTCTGGTAGACCTATAAACTCTTTTGCCCATTGAGGGAGGTAGAAACTACAAAATTCCTGCTACGATTCTAACACACTCCTTACTCTTAACTCCTTATTAAATTCATTTTTCTATATCTAGTATTATAGTAGCATAGAGCAACTCGGACCAGTCTCCGGTCCGCCGGTGGTCTGTGTTGCTCAAAGAGTACCTAGTAGAAAAGGTAGAAAAGTTCTAGTTATTATTTATGTAGTGCGAAAACCAAGGCAGTTAGAACTGTTACAATTGCAGTGCAGCCAGTAAAATGAACAAAAATACTCTGTGATGAGTATTCACAGCATTCAGCATTGTGTTCGTATACAGGGTGGGCAAAAAGTCGTGGATCACACGAAACAGGGCGATACGAAAGTTACGGTAAGTGATAGGACCTGCTGCAAATAATCCCAAGTATCGCACTGTTTCGGCTGATCCACAATTATTTCCCCATCCCTTATTTGGTGCTCGTCAAAGTTTTGGCAAAGACAAAAAATAGGAGTGAATGTAATTAATATCGGAAGCTATGTTTGACTTTAGTTGAATTATTATTTACTTACGAGTACTTGTACACACTTTACTGACATGAAATCAAATCAATCAATCTGCCTAGAGTTTTTCCCAACTAATGTTGGGGTCAGCTTCCAGTCTAAACAGATGCAGCTGAGTACCAGTATTTTACATGAAACGACTCCCCATCAGCGTTAATATCGTTTGTAACATAAACGACACTCTTAGTTGGCGGGGGCACCTTTGACGAAACCATGCAGTTTACCGAGTGGGAGGCACAAGTAGTGGCGTCGATCTACGAGCTGGGTTTGGAGATAGCGCCTTATAAAACTGGGGTGCTTTGGCACTAAACTGCCGAGGAGCAGAGATCCGCACAGTTCGTCAGTGACGGTTGGAGATGCGCAAGTCCAGGTGGGTCGATACAGTATGTATCTTGATCTAACCCTGGATGGCCGGTGAGGCTTCGAAGAGCATTTCGAGCGCCTGGTCCCCAGCGTTGAAAAAGCAGTGGGTGCTATGCATAGACTGCTGCCCAATCTTTGAGGACTACGGGAAGAAGTTCGCCGCCTCTACGCGGGTGTCGACCAATCGATGGTCCGTTATGGGGCGCCTGTATGGTAAAGCAGGCTATCAGGTGTCCGACGCTGCAGGATTAAAATTAATAGCCTGCAGCGGAAAATAACCATTCGTACCACACGAGATCACCGATGGTATCCTTTGAGGTGGCAACTCGCCTGGCACGCTTTCTTACGCTGGACATTGATGGTGGACATCTTTTTACCTCACCAAAACCACCCCGGTGATCACACATATAAGTGGCCCGTGACCTCTTAAAAGACCACCCCGGGAACCCCTATGTGCAACGCATATTAGGGCACATTTCTGGGGAGACTGAAAGAGCGTCTTCCCTGAGCCTCGCTGTGCACGGCAGCACGTGATCACTGTGCCACTGTGTTTCCTGGAGTCACTTGGTAGGCGGACAGAGTCCCCAGTCTAAGCGCCCGTGACCCCGAGTCCCGCCCGCTTTACCCGCTTATGATGCAGGCGGGGTGGTTGCCTACCCGACGCCTTCTTTTCCGAGTGGTGTGGGCCTTGTCACGATCCCGCTCGGCGGCCGCCTTGTGTTCCATCACGGTCTCACAGAAGGAGGACATTTTTTTTCCTTCCAGTTTTTTGTCTCTGCCAGACCTGTGTTTTCCAGCGGTTGTGAGGGCCATCCCTCACAACCGCTGGAAGTATGGCCCGGGCCGTATTTATAAGTCCAGATTTCATGGTTTTCCTTTCATTTAATTTATCAAGTTTGTTAGAGAGATTTGATCCTTATAATTGACCGTAACGATCGATGCAATAAAAGTACAGAATGTAATTTTTAAAGATTTTAGTTGGTTTGATTCACGGGTGTGGCAAGCGAATTTACGAAAATCTTTGAATGCAGTTTTCTTTCTTTTCAAAATTATAGAAATGTTTTCTTTGAGTAAAATTGTCTATCTACAGTATTAAGAGTAAGTACTTTCCCTTCAGGTGGCATCAGAGGCGTCTCTAGCCTATGAAGCGCCCGTGTGCAATCATTATCCTAGCGCCCTCTGGTAAGCGCGCGGTCAAAATACAATGAGTACAAATAAAGGCACATTACCACAAACTGTCAAATTTCCCTCAGGATAATAAACTCTATTGTTTGGAGATCAAATTGAAAATCTATTGAATAAATTTGACTGTTTTGGGTGCCTTAATGTGCAGTTGTATTGAGAATTATACAGAGTGCTTCCCAAACACCTTGTATTTTTAACAGTGAACGGAGATCCAGGTACAAACTACAAATGGTGTAATTTTAAATGATGCCGGTAAACAACAGATACACCCACTACCATTAATATTGGGCCTCGCATCAAGCTTCCCACATCTGTCAAATTTCTTCATTCTAAGCACAGAGTACTTTTTTATATAGGTAATTCTAAGGGTTCTATCAGATAGAGAGCGGTCACGCGGAGAGCGTTCGTTGAACCGTGCACCTTTTGTCGACGTTTTATAAGTACCCATGTAGGCCAGGCATATACGAAAAAAAAAAAAATGATTTTGTCAACCAGAACGTACGCGTTCGCACGTTCACTGCTGTTTCGGTGACCAAATTGGGAAGAAGATGGCTATGGAATGAAAAGCTAATTATGGCGGTTAAAGGACCTGGACCTGATTAATGGAGTTATTCACGTCATCAAGATTCCGTGACCGCCGATTTATTTTAAATATCAAAGATGTGTCATCAGCAAACAACACCATCTTCGGTTGATTTTGTAGTAATTGGGGTAAATCGTTAATATAAACTAAAAAGAGGAAAGGACCCAATATCGAGCCTTGAGGAACACCCATTGTCATTTCAGACCCTAGTGAGTTTACGCCGTTTACCTGAACTTTAACTTGTCTGGCTTTTAAATATGATCTAAGTAACTCAAGGGCTGTATGTCTAATTCCATATTGCTCGAGCTTCAACAATAGCGTCTCATGGTTAACGCAATCGAACGCCTTCGAGAGGTCGCAAAAGATTCCAATGGCGTCCTGTGCTTCCTCCCAGGCCTTAAATATGTTCTTTATTAGGGTGACACCCGCGTCAGTTGTGCAACGCCCTTTGGTAAAACCGTATTGTTGATCATAAAAGATGGAATGATTGTTAAAATGATGCAACAATTGGTTGAGCATTAACTTTTCGAAGACCTTACTGAGAACCGGCAGAATTGACACTGGCCTATAATTATTGGCTTCTTTGCTATCCCCGGATTTAAACAATGTGTTCGCGACGAGACGTCATCAGCCATCTTAGATGGTTTCATGTAAATAGTTAATAGTATTAACAGACACACGTCTGCTCACCCCAGAGCGCCATCGCATACTAAGCAATGTCGGTAGGCGAAAAAGCCTTTTATAGTAATGACCACAAGTAATTTTCGTTCATGTTTTTGAGACACTAAAATTATATTTTATGTGTCTATCAGTATGTAATAGGGTTATATAATCTAATAATAATAAATTAGAAACATTAATATACATACTGATTGTGTTATTACGGAGAGAAACAAGAATTCATACTCCGTAACACAACCGTCGTCAACGGCGGATTAGTTCACAATGACACGTAAACACTCCTTGGAAGTCGCGTCGCTCCCGCTAGGGAGCGATGCGAGCGGTGCCGGAACTATGTTCCCAGCCCGCGGGTGCAGCACCGGGGCTCATCACAATGAACCCGTCCTTGGGTGGTCATTGAACCTAGCTTGTGTGCGCGTTGATGTCTTTTGTACTATGATACTGAGGTACCAACGCGCACTATGTTTGGCTCTTGTTGTATGTGACTGTAGGCGCGCCGCGGCGATCGTTCTGAACGAATCGCCGTTTTGTGCCTGCCTGGCGGTCCACCCCAGCCAGGGCGTACCCTGGGAGGCCCAGCTAGGGTGACCAGCTCCTGCCGCGCCGACTTTGGCGAACCTACAGTTTGGTAGTGAAAGCGACTAGCTACTACTAGCGCCGTTTGTGTGTGTGGGAGCGGCAATGACCTGAATAACACCGCCCATGATAACCGATAGCGCGCGGCGACCGCAGCGCTATTCGGTGCATGTGTACTTGCGAGTGTAAAGTTATGAGTGTCTGTTTACGACGTAAAGCTTGCCTATGTTAACTTAGAACAAACTTCACGCCGTTGATGTCGTGTGGGGTGGGTAGTGTTATTGTTTGAGTAAACAGCGTGTAGAATGATTGCTGCTTACTCAGGCGTCAAGTCCGGGAGGTGGATGGGGTTGCACTGTCTGTGGTTAGGAGGTCCCGTGGTAGACGTTTTTTGTCCGGCGGGCGCGCGTGCCATGGCGCTATATCTTTGATATGCGGCCAGGCAGAAGCGTCGGCCCGCGCGAACATTGACGTCGCGAGGCGGCCCACGAATGCGTCCAGGCTCTCAATCCCGGTGGCCCGCATGATGACGTCGCTCCTCACTTAGCGAGGAGCGTTCACAACGCGGCGCAGAGTAATGTTTTGTTGCGCTCGGAGCTTTTTCTTGTTGGTCTCGCTCGTGAGGGCGAACCAAGCTGGGAAAGCATAAGTTAGTATAGAACGAATATAAGTTTTGTACACGCCCAGCTTGGTGCGTGCGGGGAGGCGGGATGAGAGTACTGGGTTGAGCAAGTTGCGTGCTCCCCTGCACTGGTTTACCACGTTTGAGACGTGCAGCCCCATCGTGAGTCGGCGGTCGATTGTCACACCCAGGTACTTGGCATGGGGTGACCACTCGACGTCGACTCCTTGAAGTTTCAGGCGTGGTGGTAGGGGTCCTAAGCCTGTGGTGATGGCCTGCGTCTTACCTACATTCACCGTTAGGCGCCATTTGGATAGCCATTCTGGGACGCTGTCTAGGGCGCGCTGCATCTTACGCGCCGCGTGTTTGGTGTTGAGAGATGTTGTTATGTACGCGGCGTCGTCAGCGTACAGCGCGAGTGTCGCCTCTGGGGGCGTGGGAATGTCGTCGGTGAAGCAGGAGTAGGACGCAGGTGAGAGACAGCTGCCTTGCGGTACGCCCGCCCGTATTGGCCGGGGGGCAGACAGCTCGCCCTCTACCACCACTCTGAATGTCCTGTTGGTCAGAAAGGATCGAATCACATGTATAAGACGACGGGGCGCGCCTTTTTGGGACATCTTAAAAAGCACGGTCGAAGGCCTTCTCCATGTCGAGGAATACTGCTACCGCGTATTCTTTCTTGTTCATGGTAGATGACAGCTGGTGCAGTACCCTCGACAGCTGGAGCGTCGTCGAGTGTTCTGCGCGGAACCCGAATTGTTCTGCTCGGGGTGTGAGGTGTGGTGTGAGGTGCCGCAGCAGGAGGGATTCAAACACCTTGGAGATGGTGGGCAGGAGAGTGATCGGCCGATAGCTCTCTGGCTTCAGTACCTACATTTTTGTTCGCCTTGGGCAGCATTATGACGCGCCCTTCTTTCCACGAGGCCGGGAAGGAGCCCGTGCGTAGGATCCCCGTGAACAGGCGCGCCAGGGCCGCTACCATGCGGTAGGGCAGGTGGCGCAGCGCTGTATTGGTGATCCCATCAGCACCTGGGGCCTTCCTAGGGCTCGTTCGCAAGATGGCGCGTCTGACTGCGCCAGGCGAGAAATAAATGGGGTCTTCATCAGGAGCTATCGGCGTAGCGAAGTACTCTCCAAGGTGTCTCTCGACTGCCGCGACGTGTGCATGTTGAGTGGTCGGGTTAGGCTGGAACTGACGCTCCAGGTGTTCGGCGAAGACCTCCGCCCGGTCTTCAGCTATGTATTTGAGCGCCGCGTCGCTGTTTAGTAGTGGGCGCACCGGAGCTGGGGTGTTTTTAAGTTGTCGGCACAGCCGGTGGGTAGAGACCCCAGTCGCCCTCTGCGGCGTCTATTCTTTCCTCCCAGCTCGCGGCGCTCAGAGCTCTGAGCTCGGCTTGTTGAGCCGAGTTTTCATCGTGGGGCATCGGAGTTGCTGCCACTGCTTGCGTAGTTGGCGTTTTCCTGTAATAAGACGTCGGATTCGTGTAGGCAGGGGTGGCAGGAGCACTCTCCCCTGTTGTTGTGTCTGTGTTGCTTCGTCTAGGGCTCGCTGGATGCAAGCAGTGACCTCCTCTGCCAGCACATCCACATCTTCAGCGGAGGTGACAGGCCGAGTAGGCCTGAATGACCCGTAAGATGGCGGCGCTTGTTATTTATACTAAAATGCGTAAGAAACTTTTGGTGTAGAATTTTGGTAACATTAAAATCATGTTTTAGGGGCTTTTATATAGCTTATAGTGCGCATATAGCGCTTATGTATTAGTATTATGCATAAGGTACCTTAGTTATATGATGAATGTATAGTTTTAAGGAAATAAAAATATTTTGTTTACTTAATTTTGACCCCCCAAAATTGGCAGGGTACGAGGTCAAAATTTTTGTCGGATTCGGTCACGCAATCTAAATTAGATTGTTTTGGCGCGTACATTATTACCTCAATGTACATGAGTATAATAGTCTTCGTGGCATTACATGAAAAACGGACAAAAAAAATTTTGTACTCTAAATTAGAGTTGTCGACTGGACTCACGTACCAATCATATTATTTCCTTACACACATTGTTTTGTTAGGAAACACCATCTAGGGGTTCTAGATAGTATAGCTGGATACCATGACTGAGAAATTATACATAATAACAGTACATGGCCAGTTTTGATGCAGTTTCACTCTGAAAGGGTGAATATGCATACATTTTCCTCAAGTAAGTGTTGAGAAAGTTCGATACAAACCATTTAGCGCTTCTAGGTGACCTAGAATTCTATCTAGGCCCTATAAATAGATAGCATCTATGTAATTCTCTATGCGCCTGCCAGAGGGTCGCGATGTCCAGACACAATTTGGTGCCTGCCTGGTCAGCTATAGATATGCTGTCTGAAGCATTACCTTCGTGGACCCTCAGGCAGGCGCCTGGACTCAGTCATAATACAAAGCTAATATATAGCTATACACACACATACAGAGACGTTAAAGCTGTGGAACAACGCAATATTTTCGTATTCGGCCGCTTCCCGGCGCCTTAAGCAGCAGAAGGGCTGGTGGTACACCCATCAGGGTACCGCTATTCGACAGCCCAGTTTTCCAGCTACCCAACCACACTTCCGGAAGGAGCCTAGCTCTGGTGGTTGATGAGCTAATCGACCTGACATGGTGCGAGGTTCCATGGTTTTTTCATGTAAACAAACATGTCAGAGTGAATGCTGCTTCGAGGGTTGGGTATGTATCCGCCAGACTCCCATCGTGGAATAGCCCATCGCGAGGGCTATCCGATGGTGGATGTTTGGTGAGGATCCGCCCAGCAGTTTGAGTACAAATTAAGTATATGTGCTAAGATTAGGAACATAATCTAACTTTTCGCACCTTTACGCGGCTGTACGCCTAAAGGTTGTTAATGTAACCGTGACACATATGTGTGTCAACAGCCCAGTGGGAGGGCTCCAAGTCCCTCGCTGGTACCCTGGAGCTAAGGTGTCTAGTTTTAGAAGAAAACAGCTTGTAGACCATTAAACTGACGGGAATTCTCTTTCTTTGGTGTTCTTCCTACAAGAACTCCCTGATGGTAGGGGCTAGGGACCTGGATCAAAGACCTCCTCCTGGAGGGAAGGTCTCCTCGAGACCTATCCAGAGGTGCAAATTTCACCAAAATCGGTCCAGTGGAAGGGTAGTTTCCGTCAGTTCCCAGCTAACACTATTAAAATATATTTTTGAAAATAAAAAGTTTTTGCGCACTTAAAATCGTGGTCCTCGTTGCGGTCGAGTTTGTATGAACGATAGTGCGCAGGCGCATTATCCGATCGAAACTTAATACAAGGCCCACTGTACACAGGTAAAAAGAATGTTAAGATAGGAAGGAGTGACAAGAATAACAAAATACAACTTTGTGGTTATTTAAAAGCTCTGACCCTGGTGAATGTCACAACAGCTGTGGCAGCTAATAACAAATCTTACTTAATAGGTATATTTCAATCAAAAGAAAAGATTTACTTCTTATTTACATGTTTACTCAAATATAATACTTAAACCATTGCGTCAAGGCTTATTTGGCAAAATTAAGTGTAGCGGTAGAACACAAAGTGCGGCACGCGCCATGCGTACACAAGCTTTTAAGAAATGCCGCGCGCGTGACGTTCGTCCATGGCAATTTGAACTTTATTTTTTATTCTAAACAGCCGAATTCAAGATTTGTATAACTGTCGGCGTGTTTTCAAACGAATTAAAACAGGTTCCGACACGCGCCTTTGGTAGCGATGCGACACTCACTACTAAACAATATAATCCGTAATATAAGAAGAGCTCTAGATTCCATACAAAATGAATGCAAACCGGAGCTCTTTTAACGTGGGTCATTGAAAGTGCCGCGGCCGGAGGGCGCGCGAGTTGCGCTCGGCGCCCCCTAGGGCGCTGCGCTCGTGTACTACGCACACCCTGCACTATAGGTAAAGCCGCCCCTGGGTGGCATTACAAAATTCCATCCTGTATACGTAAAAATGAAGCGAAAATGGAGCTGGATTCCGGCACTGGGTCGCTCCGCGGGCCGGTCCGGCTGGCGGACCAGACCGGCCCAAGAAGAGACGGGCCCACCGAAAAAAGTCCCGGTACTCCATGGGGCCAGTCAGACCCTGCGGCATTAAACCGGTTAAGGGTAGAGGAAAGAGTTTAGATACAAGATAACATTGAGACAAAGCCAATTTTTTTTTTTTTTAATTATCACTATGTTCTTAAATATAAAAAAAGAACTTATAATTTAGGTAACATGTTTATAACAGTAAGATCCAATTAGATTCGATTGTTAGGTACGATTACGTAATACAAATCTATAATTTTCTATCTAGCGTAACTTATAAAACTTTATTTTAAAGAGGAGGCCTGCGTGGTGGTTTACGGCCCATCCCCTCTCACAGAGAGAAGGCCTGTGTCCCAGCAGTGGGAACATTAACAAGCTGATGATGATGATGATGACAAACTGATTTTAACAAAAAAAAAGTGTAAGCCATGAGGCTGAAAACATTTTAGGTGGCTTGTCCAGAGCATAGGCAATAAGCAAGCTGCCTGTCAGTGCGTTTTCAGCCTTAAGGCTCAAGCAAATTATACTCGATAGTAATACCGTTACATAAAATAATGTCCACAGCAGAACAAAAAGAAAATAACAAATAGATTAAACAGCACATTCACAAACACACAACTTTTAGACAAAATGAAAGTAATTGATACAAGGTACTATTAGAAGTGCATTGATTCACTCTTACGAATACATAAAAGACAAAAATAATTAACACGCATTTTAGTTCTCGCCAAACTTCTTGGCCGCCCTGAAGGTGGCTACAATGGCTGCAGTAGTAAATCACATACAAAACAAAACAAGCACCGAACCGTGCCTTGCGCATCGGCAAGCCAACTCTGAGGCCCAGAAGTTTGGCGAGAACTAGCTAATTGCATCACTAAAATTGTGTTTAAATTGTAACATAGCGACTTCTTTCCTGGAACCAGGCAACCAGCTATGTAATGCACAATATACATTTTTTAAAGTTATTCTTCTTAGTCGCATGAAACAACACCCTGGCTTTCTGGCAAAAACTATATTCCCAATATCTTGATATAGTCATCACCATCATCAGACACTTCTAAATACACTTTTCCATCCTCGGAAGACTGCTGTGTACTCTCATCCTGATAAACTTGTTTCGTAAATTGTTCTAATTTAACTTCGCTTGAATCAATCATATTCTGGTAACTTGGAATAGTATCTTCATCAAATTTATTAATCTGCCATAGATCTTTAGGTTTAGTTTCCGAAGTTGACTCCATAAGAACTGTACTTTGGTCTACGTAATTTTGTTTCATGATACTTGATTTCACATCTTCACTGCAAGTTAAATTGGTCTTTCTCTCTGATTTCATATGAGTCTTTTGATGTTTTAGTAGAAAAGTTTTAGAATTGAATTTGCAATGGCATATCTTGCATTCTAGAGTTGCTCCCAAGTGGTGACGTTTCACATGATCTGTTCTGCGGGAAGCAGAAAGGAATCTGCACTCACAATGTGGGCACTTATATGGTTTCTCACCTGTATGGGTTCTTGTGTGATACAAGAGGGACTCTCTAGAAACAAATTTTCCTCCACATATTGAACAAGGAAAGTTTCTCTCTTTTGTATGTTTTACCGAATGAGCTTTTAATCGACTTTGTGCCCAAAATTTCTTGCCACACCATTCACAGACATGAGACTTATAATTGCCATGTTCATGCTGAATATGAACTCTTAAGGATACTTTTTGTGTGTATTTCTTATTACAATAATCACAAGTGAATGTAGCCTCCGCTGGATTAGCCCTTGTTTCCTTTTCACAAACTTTGAGCTCAATATGCTTCTTGAATGTGGTTTTATTTTTGTATACTCTGCCACAGTCTTGGCAAACCAAGGTCAAATGATGGCCCAACTCATGCATCTTTAGTGTATGTTTATTATTAAAAGTTTTCCCACATTCACTGCAGATTATATTGCAATGACTTTCTGTTTTATGCGCTTCCAGAAATGATTTAGAACCATAACTTCTTGGGCAATCAGAACATTTAAAGACCTTAGGAGCATGTACTCTTATAAAATGATTTCTCAATTTCCAGATAGTTTGATATTCTTTGTAACATTCTCTACATCTTAATAAATTAGGTTTGTTCTTATCTATCAACATTTCACTGGTTGGAATGTCAATTATATTTCTTATCTTCCTTCTTTTTCGTTTTCCATTTTCACCTTCTTCTCCTTTGATTTTTTGCAGGATCATATGTTCTACCTTAATTTTATTGGTATTATCTAATGTGCGGAACCTGCGCAGCGCTGCTTGTGGTGTATGAATATTTTTCTTTGTATCATAGAATTGTTTGCTGGTCATGTCTTCAAGATTGAGCGAAACATACAGAGATGTACAGTCAAATAGCTCAGTTGTTGCATATTCAAAGTTGTTTGTGACTTTGTCAAGAATATCAGTAAGGTATTCAGCATTTTTCTGACATTTAAATTTGAATCGGTAGCTATTTATTGCTGATTTTGTGCACTGATCACATAGTGCATTGAATGTACTAATATAGGAACACATCTGAAAAAGGAAAAACATATTTAAATATATATTGTTTCATTTAAAACTAAACTAACAACATAATTTCGGTAGAATATTTGATTTCAAGGATATTCTCTGGAATTGATAGACTATTTTTATCCTGTAAAACTTAAAAGTGCTGCTGCTATATAAAATAAATCTCTTTTAGGATAATGGCGAAAACAATTTTATTGTGAACTTAGAAACAGTAGGAATTTGTTTGATATATTTTATTAAAGTACTAATGACTATTGACAAGTTTTGTCACCATTACTGCAGTTAGTAATTCAGTAAGTACTGTAGGTTGGAGACTAACATGTTTCATACAAATTTTACCAAAAAAAGGAGAAAACTCTAAAGCCAACTTAAAAATTGCTTGAGAAGGTTGTCACTATCAAAGTAATCAAAAAGCTACCTAACCTCTTGATCAAAAATAAAGTTCAACACTTCAGAAATGACTGTATCGTATTCATCACTATTTATGTTAACCACAACTTCGTCGTTTAACCGAATCGGTTCCTCTTCTAAAGTACACAAACATAAACAGCAGAAATCTTTTTTCCTATTTATAATGCTGTTCAAAGCGTTATTGATCGACGTCATTTTCTGATAATATTTTCAGTTATTAGTTGTGGAACGAACGGAGTTTTTAGAAATGAATAAACTATATTACACAGTACACTACATTAATAAATCCAAGAAACTATACACAAATGCAGTGTTGCCAGTGGCAGATAGTCAAATGTTACATGAGACATCTCAAAAAGTTACATTTTCATGAGAAAAGTTACATTACCTTATTTTTGTGGAAAACGACACTAAAATGATAAAATTTTACTTTTTTTTTTCTACTTTGTAGTTAGCGGAACAAGCCCATTACTTAATTTTCGCGCGGGCGGGCGTTCCCCGCGTCTACCACGGGTAAATCCGTTTAGTTTAGAACATTCAAATTACAACGAGAAACAACTATGATACTTACTTGGTCGCATTAGCGAAATGATCGATAAACATAATCAAATCTAGGTTACGCCGGCCGGTAGGTACTTAGCCCACTCTAGTTCTTGTAAACGAAACCAAAGTTACTTAACAATGAGTAATAAATAGCTAAATGAACTTCTTGAAGCTATGTGTAGTGCATGGCACACATAACTTATGCTATTTGACTTCATAATCTTGATATTTAGTTGACGATTGATACAAAAATAGACATATTTCATTTGCAAATACGACTTTGTTGTTGATTTACTGATTCCCTAAATAAATAATTATTAAATTAAAACTCCAAGTATTGCTAGCACAAACAAGTCGAAAACAAACCAATCACTACACTATTAACGAAATTTTAATAAAATTACTTCCACAGATATTAACTTTCGTATTTATTTACTTTTTTTGGAGATAAAAACTTTAGCAAACAAAACACGACGCTCACTCGCTCGCCGGAGTAAGCGGGATGGAAGATTTAGAAATACACATGAGTGAGTGAGTGAATAAAGTCAGGGCACAGGTGCGACAACACGACGAAAAAAAGCTTTCTTAGATGCGTTCCGTTTCACGATTATTTTTGTTTGCGGGCAAATATTTTAATATTTTTAGTAAGTCTTAAAAGTTACGTAAAACTTACATTTTGAGTCGTGTTACGTCGAGGTTACGTGAGACGGTCAAAAGTTACGTTAAATGTAACAAAAGTTACGTTCTGGCAACGCTGCACAAATGACAAAACGAACGTCTAAACTAGAGATGTGCAACTCGAGTTAGCCTAACTCGAGTTGACTCGAGTGGTATTCTTCCGAACTCGAGTTGCTATCACTAAAATCTAAAATCAGTTGCGCACGGGCGCTAGTCGTTGTTGGACGCGCACACCTGTGTGATAACAATAACCGGTTTGACTCGCTCCGTTCGTTCGTGCGTATGAATCATCGCAAAATAATGCTAATCACTAATGGCTAGCAGCGAGCTCGAGTACGACCAATCTGTTGAGGGAGTGAATGTGCGTAGTGACATAGAAGTGTGCAACAGTAATAGTGAGAATATGGAGATATCAGAAGAATTTTTACAAAATCATAGGGAAAGCGAGGTGGTGAGACCGAGTAAAAGAAATAGACAGATAGACCAAGATGAGATGTGGACAAACATTACGAGACGGGGTAAACGTTTTGCTCGAACTAGTCAAGATCATGATGAGATTAGAGTACCTGTCGATACCGTTGAAATTAGCATAACGTCGAAAGATAAGTTACCAAAACAGTTTGGATTAGCAAAATTATTAAAAACAGAGAATATACCGGACATCACAAGTATAAAATATATAAATGCATTTAAGGTTCTAATTCAGCTAAGTAACGAAGAGAGTGCGAATAAATTAATTGATTCAAAATGTTTGAAAGAAATGGGACTTAGATGTCAGAAAACACTAGAGATAAAAGAATCATACGGGGTTATTAAAGATATAGACTTAGATTCAACTGAGGAAGAAATACTGGATGGTTTGAGCAGTGAAACAGAGATCGTAGGTATTAAAAGACTAAAACGACGCAACACAAATACTGGCCAATGGGAACCTGGAGAATCGGTCAGAGTTACCTTTAAAGGATCTTCCTTGCCTAGTTACGTGCATATCTTTGATAGCAGGGTGAAGGTGAACCCCTACCAATTCCCCGTCACGCAATGCTCACGGTGTTGGAGATATGGGCATAATGTTAGAGTATGTTCATCAATCAAAGTGATATGCCCAAAATGCGGTGAGTCTCACCCTAATTGTGACACTACGGCTTATAAATGTAATAACTGCGCCGGAAAACATATGGCGTTATCTCGTACATGCCCAATGTATGTAAAAGAAAGAAAGTTAAGAGAATTGATGGCAGATTTTAACTGTACATATAAAAGAGCTTTAACACTATACGTTCCACCTGAACCAAACCATGAGATCTCTAGAGAAAAAGAACTGGAAACCGAGAAAGAGTATTACCAAGTGTTAAGTCAAGAAACAAATATAGAAATGGGTCATGTAAAACAAACTCAAGATACATATGCTGACACATTAAAGAAGGCGGTAAGCTCAAATTCCAAAGCAAAGAAGAAGTCTGCAAAAATATATAAATATATGGAATATAATAAAAATAATTATGTTAACCCGAAGAATAAACATAAAACTGATACCGAGATGAATTGGGTGGCATTTTCAGACAGTGACTCTGAAATACAACACGTAGAAACAGAAACAGCTGATAATTCAAACAAAAAGGAAAAGGAGTCTTGGAAATTGTTATGGGATAAATTAAAGGAAAAAATTTGGGATAGCGGGACTAGTTTGGAAAATAAAGTGATGGATTGCGCAAAAGTTATCTTTGAATGGTTAACATCTTTCATGGTGGGGTACATAACAGAGCTGCCTTTCTTATCTAACATTAAAAAATGGATAACAACAACAAACATAAACATTTAAAAATCAATATTCTACAATGGAATGCTCAGAGTTTGCGACCAAAGATAACGGCATTTGAATCTTTACTTAATCAAGAGAAAATTCACATAGCAGTACTCAGTGAGACTTGGTTTGACCCAGAGAGCATATTCAGACTCAATGGATACAATATATTCCGGGCAGATCGTGACGATGGTTATGGAGGTACAGCTGTTTTTATCCATCGTTCTATCAAGGCCATACAATGCAATACAAATATTTTAAATTCACAAATTCAAATTCTGCACATTAAAATGCTCAACTGCAGTCATTTAGAAAATATTATTTCTATCTATTGCCCCTCGTCAGTGCACACATGCAAAAGTGATTGGGATGAAGTTTTTTCAATAGCACAGCATAGAACCCTTATTGCAGGTGATTTGAATGGCCACCACTCAAATTGGTCTTCCAGAACTGATACCAGAGGTAATCAGATTTTTGACGCTGTTATGGACAACAATGTATGTACACTCAATGATAACACACATACACGTTTGAAATTGGTCAATGGGGTTATACAAAAATCTTCCCCAGATGTAACTGTTGTTTCTACAGATTTGGCCTTGAAATTAGAATGGTGGGTGATGAGTGAAAACTTGGGAAGTGACCATATGATAATAAAAATTTGCTTAGAAAATAATAAATCTGATATTTCAAAAAAACGGAGGAACTTTAATAAAGCAGATTGGCAAGGATACACTCAGAAAATAGAATCGGATTTAACAAACTTGGAACTACCTTTAGATCACCAATCTGCATATAATAAATTTATAGATATTGTTAACTCTGCAGCGGATCAATATATACCCACAACTAGAGTGAGCGAGAATCCTCTTCAGTCAAACAAATTCGTACCAAAACCATATTGGAACCAAAATTTATCACGTATTGTTGCACAGAGACGCCTTGCATTAGCTACTTTTAGAAGAAATCCCAACCCACAAAATCTCGAAGTTTTAAAAACAAAAGTGAGTGAAGCTCAAAGGCTTATACGACAAGCTAAGAATAAATCCTTTCAGGAATTTTGCAATGGCATAGATAGTGTAACCTCTTCAAGAGAAATGTGGAAACGCATGAGATGGGTCAAGGGGTACAGATCACCTACATGTTTTGTTGATCAAGGTAAAGCTGAAAATTTATTGCGTAGTCTAGCCCCCGATTATGTATCGCCACCTACCCCTATATTTACTTCTTGTAACTCGCAATTGTCCAGGCCGGTTTCGGTACAGGAAGTAGTTAACTCACTTAAAAAAACAGATACAGCTCCGGGACATGACAATATTTCATACTCTATGATAAAACATTTACCATATATCGCTAAAATTTTGCTGGCATCCATATACAATAAATTTATGTCATCCGGATTCGTACCGGAACAATGGAAAAAGGTTAAAATTATTCCTATACCGAAGCCGGGCTCGAGTGCCGATGTTCGACCTATTGCACTTATATCTTGTTTATGTAAGATGCTGCATACTATTATAACACGCAGGCTTGAATGGTTTCTAGAGAAAAATAATTTATTATCCCATGACACCACGGGCTTTCGAAGATCTAAGTCATGTTATGATGGTCTTTCCAGGTTGGTTACACGTGTTGAATCAGGGTTTTCTAATAGTGTACCAGCTATTGGCTGTTTCATAGATATTGAAAGTGCCTACAATAATATAAACTTGACATCTCTTTTAAGGATTTTGGATAACTTGGGAGTGGGTTCTGTTCTTTGTTATTATCTTTGGCAGTATCTTCATCAAAGACATCTATTCGTTGAACTACGGGACAACAGTGTAATATGTCGAAGTACTGGTATGGGCATAGCTCAAGGAGACCCTCTGTCCCCTTTACTATTTAATGCGGCCACTGTTAATGTTTGTAGAAGCATCACCAATGTTTACATTTCGCAATATGCCGATGACTTCATTTTATATGACGTACAGAAGAGTTTGTCCGATTCTGTGTCCCATATACAAAACGCATTACATATTTTTCAAAGCTTGATGGCTGATTTAGGTCTAAATGTTTCCCATAAAAAAACAAAGGTGTGTATTTTTAGTAGGGGGAGAAGAAGAAATAATATCCAACTCACTATTAATAATAACCCCATTGAACAACTAAATTGTGTCAAGTACCTTGGTATGTGGTTGGACAGTTCCCTAAAGTGGGGCAAACATATAAATGAGGTAAGGGAAAAAGTTTGTCGTTTTCTAAATGTTTTTAAAGTATTAGCGGGTACCAAATGGGGCGTACATCCCTTGCATCTTAGAAAGCTGTACATAGCTATAATTAGAAGTAGGATAGACTATGGTTCCTTTTTGTACGGACATTGTGCAAACAGTCATCTTCTTAAGCTTGACAGAGTGCAAAATCAAGCAATGAGGACCATAGGAGGATTTATTAGAAGCACGCCTATCCATGTAATGGAAGGGGAGCTGTGCCTCCAACCGTTATTTATTCGAAGACTGTTTTTGACAGCTAAATTTTATTTAAGATCAAAATCAGTTCGTAATAATATTCTAATTAGTATATTGGGAGAGCTGTCTGACCAATGCCAAGGTTTTTATTGGAGAAACAAAAAACTGCCATTATTAGTCGATGTTCACAAAGTATACACAAAAATGCCCTTGTACTCTAGCCCAGTATTAGATATTTACTCTTTGGACACTTGGGTATCTAATATAAATCTAACTAATGTAATAAGTGACACAATTGAAGATATAAGTTTGCCAAAAAGACTCATTAATGTCACGGATCTTAATAATACTTGTGTAAAAATGATGGATGATAAGTTTAGACAACACTATAAAATATTTACGGACGGGTCCAAGAATGGTTCAGACTTAGGAGCTGCTTTTTTTGATCCTCAACTTAATATTAAAGCAAAGTTTAAAATTAATGCTAAAATTTCTATTATGTATTGTGAGCTCATAGCTATTTCTGAAGCTCTGTTATATTTACTTAGTATAAATCAAGATAATTTTGTTATATTCTCGGACTCAAAAAGCAGCCTCCAACACTTGGCTCGTGTACCCTCGAGTCTTCGAGGATACCCGATAGCCATAAGTATTCTTGACTCAATCTGTGAGATGCAGTCTTTGAATAAGACCGTCACCATTCAATGGATTCCCTCACACATCGGAATCATGGGTAACGAAGAAGCAGATTTAGCAGCCCAACAAGCATCTTACGAGGGTATTAATTACGCATGCTTACCGTTATATTCAGATTGGCTTGGTCATGTAAAAGAACTATGCAGGCTAAGATGGCACGAATATTTTGATGAGCGTTCAAAGATTAAGGGAATCTGGTATAAAACCATTCAATCTGAGCCGCTTCGTAACCCATGGTTTGAAGGAAGGGAAATAGAGAGGAAATATGTGGTAGCTTTGTTCAGGTTGCGATCCGGCCACATCCCAACCAATAAATTCAAATATCTAATGGGCAAAAGTACCTCACCAAACTGTGAAATATGTGGCGTGATTGAGGATACCTATCACGTGTTGATGGAATGTGACCGGAACATTCAAGAAAGACATGCTTTGTTAAGTGGGGGATTTGAGGTGGGGGTATGCAATAGCATCCTAGCATCTCCTTTGTCGGAGGAGGCTAGGATGTTGTGTCGACTGTTAAAGAGGGACTGAGCATGAGCGGGTTTGTCTGCTGAATATGTTACGACATGTCTAGCGGACGTGCCTGCTTAAGTTTAATATTGTAGTAGTGTTATAAGTAAAGATTAATTGTTCATTACCCATTGTTTAGTTTTAAGTTGCTATGTTTTCTTTTATTGGGGTGACATTATCACTCAGTGATAAAACCCCTTATAACAAATAAAGATTTAAAAAAAAAAAAAAAAAAAAAATCTAAAATAAAATATGTCATAGAACAACCAAATACACAATGTCAAACATTAAAATTATTATTGCCTAAATGTTTTTCACATTGTATCAGTACTTTGCAAAGTTTGAACCAAAAAAAAAGGTAAAACTAAAACGAAAACCATTATTAAAATGCATCTCGAAAGCCAGAATTTCGGAACTATTAAGATAACAAATTAAAGAGTGCTACAAAAGTAACCATTTTGCGTTGTAAGGTTGTATTTTTTAAATTATTCTGATTATAACCGTTTGACGTGTGTTTGTTTACAAAAAGTTTTGCTCCCAGCGAATAGGGTAAGTTTACTAATCAATTTTTTTCCTTAGCCTGTATTATCCCACTCCTGGGCAAAGCCCCTCCCCCCCCATTCTTTCAATTTCTCTGGGTGTCTGGGTCGGTGTGCCTCATCTCGCAAATTCTCGAGGAACTTATCCAATTTATCTGTCAAATACACATTATGTAAACAAGTAGTTTTAACAAATAAATACGTTATTGTAACATAATTTTGTTATGCTAACTCGAGTTGCGTAACTCGAGTTCAACTCGAGTTATGTGAATTTCAACTCGGGTTAACTCGAGTCGTGTTTAACCCGAGTTGGCCCATCACTAAGTCCAAACGTCATACGGTCAGCTGTCATGTCAATGTCAATGTTTTTTGGTGATGTGCATGGCTATAGTGAATTTTCTAAGAAAACACTTTTCAGACTATTAGCATTGTGGGTTAAATCGACTAAATTAAAATTTATTTTAGAAAATGTTATGAGTATTCACGTTTTCTGGCCACGCGGGCCTAAATTGACTTTTTTTCGGAACTTATGAAATAAATTGTCGTACCAATATAGAATACACCCTATTTATTTACAGTAAGGTACAAGTTACCTAGTTATGAGTAGGCCAACATGACTAGAAGATCAAATGAAAAACCGACAAATTCTTCCCAAGTCCAAGTCCTGCTTGTATGTTTACATACCAATAAGTTCCGCCATTACCATGTTCTACTGTAATATGGGTAAGAATAAAAATCTAATAATTAAATATGGTTACGACATTTGCCATTTTTGCTTATTTAGTCGAGTTTTCTTTTTTTTTGCAATCATTAGAAAACAGACAACAGATAATAATAGAATTTGTGTCGCGTCGCGGTACGTCATTCGCATACTCTTGATACTCATTTTTCAATCTGAATAATATTAAATAAAATAATTTATAAAAGCATGTAAATCGTGCCCTGTGTTGTGATAATTTGTGCATTTTTAATTCTACAAAGTTAAATTACTCGAGGTAAGTCATCATACCGCTGGTTTATCCCAAAAAAATATTTTTCATTAAAATTTACTAAAATGATTCATTCTGATTGATTTATAACAAAAACTGGACATCAATAGTTACTAGAATGAGTTTTGTTTCACATTGTCGTGTTTCGTGGCTCGTTACCCTTGTGAAATGTGTTCGTAAAAAGTATTGATTTCGTTTGGCTAATAAGTATTTTTTTCGACCGGTAAGCCCGAACACTGCAATGTTTTGACAGGAACTTGAGTATAAATAGTCCATCTACATGTATTTAAAATATATAACCTATTAAAGAGCTCGCCCATTCACTCAGCTGGTTTCTTGCATCATAGATGCATAATCCAGGTCCAGAATGTCCTAACTGGAATTAAAGTATCAAACAAATCTGAACTTTATCGGGCTCTGATAAAGCTTATAATTTCAGGAATCTTCATGGATACTTGGGTAATTTTATGGCTATTGTATTAGGGTAATTACATAAATGTATTTAAATGTGCTATCTATCATCCTAGAAATAATAAATATAAAAAAAAAAATTCAATATGAAATTGAATAATAAATAAATAAATTTTAAATATGAAAGTCTGGATGTTTGTTAATCAATCTACATAAACACATCCTATAGCAATGTTTTCCTTTTTTTAGTTGCTTTGGCGTCTGAAGCTTAGGAAATAACTTGTAATTATGTTGAAATAATTTTAAGTGTCTGGTTAGTCTAGTGCTCGCAAGCGCAACTTATGAGCATGAGCTCCTGGTCTCAATTCCCAGTTGGGCAAAATGTTATTCGGCTATCCATATCAAATTGTGGGGTATTGCCAGTGATTCAGACATCTTGATGCTTCAGCATCTGCAGAACGTCATACTGAGAACGATTAGCAAGACTCATTGGTTCATCACAAACAATGAAATATACACCAACAGTTAAGACGACGATAGTCGCCAACGACCTTGACCTTGACCTTTGATTCTATGACTTTAAAAAAAAACCCTTAAATCAAAATGTAGATATTTAAATTGTCTTTGAGATGGTGACAATTTCATTAAAATACGCGAGGTGGTTTTGGTGCGATTATCGTTTTTTTGTCTGTCTTAGACAAATTAATTACTCGTATGTTATACAAATAAAATTCGATTATTTATTTATTAGATTATTTTTATTAGATTAAGAAAATGATCTTATGTAATATATATTTTTACCAAAAAACTAATACGATCCATTTAGACGTGATGCTCATTTTAAAATCAGCTGCTCAGGGGCATCTGCGCCTTAAATAAGAAATTCGATCAACTGCGGCGACATACAAACAGCAACTTTCTCTTCACTCAAATGAACTAGCAGTCCAATTAATGTGCCAAAATTACTCCAACCGCCTCAAAAGGCATGATATAATTAAGACAACAGATGGTAGCTACGTTGTGAGAAGAGTAGAGTAGCTGTCATCACTTGAGGAAGCACTCTACTAGACATTGACCCGTGAGCACATCTGATTTATATATAGGCTTTGCCCGTGATATAATATACACAAAAACCTTCCTCGTTTCTCACTCTTTCTATTGGTGAAAACTGTATGAAAGTTCGTTTTGAACAAAAAAAATTAACAAAACACTACCAAGCGTAAAATAACTTTGTTTTCCGAAGTCGGTGACGAACAACAAAAAAACAATAGTTACCAAACACACCGTTTATAATGTTTTGCTTTAGAAGTCGGTATTTTTTTTTTGTTAAAACCTTTTTTATAATATGTAGTAATAGTGATTTATATCTTTGTTATTTTTAACCATTATAAGGATGATTACCGCAATAAGTGGAAGTGAAGTAGTAAATCTCATACAAAAACAGCACCGTTTCGTGCCTTGCGCATCGTAAAGCCAACTTCAGGGCGGCCCAGAAGTTTGGCGAGAACCATAACTATTGTTATTCGACACCGATAGTATCCATAAGGGGAAAACTCTACTGAAGGGATTTTGAGAGACACTTGGGCTTTTGATTATGTCTACTGGGAGATTGCAACATACAGTTCTAGGTGTTTGCCAGGCGTGGTGACTAAAGAATCACTTTTGCATCATAAGCTTAATAGCCAAGTCAGAGGCCTGTGGGGTTTTCCAGAGGTGGCTTAATTAACTTTGACACCAGAGGTGGCCACACCTCACACGAAAAGAAGAAGATCTGATTTATAGTCTATGAAGACTTACGGCAGATAAAAAAATGATCTCAGTAGCAGCCCTTACTTCTGGCTCGCCCCCTGTTTCATGGGATTTAAATATAACTGGCCAAATGTGGGTGTATGTGGGCATCGACACCTTGACACCAAAAGATCCCAATGGTGTCCGAGTTATTTCTCGGCCCCTCCACAATATAAGATATGTGTATGTGCACCTCTGCCTAACTCTTTGGAGAATACAGGCGTGATGTTTTGTTATAATTTTAAGCTAAAAATTCCACTAGACTCGTATCTTTATGTTAATCAGAACACACCTAACATTTCTTAATTTTTTGTTAATCTAAACAACTCTGATAGGAAGCCATAAATTATTGGTTTCTTATCTTTTATATAACTTTCCAGTCATTCTCAAACTGACTTGTGGTTGATTGTCATAATTTTAAGTCCTGTCATGAAAATCCAAATACTTGACAAAATTTAATGGTTCTGCACTGGACATTTTATAATATACTAGCTTCTGCCCGCTTAACAGGGTTTTATCATTCCAAGGGCATACAAACTATCCTACTATAAATAACTATCCTATGTCCTTCTCAGGGTCTCAAACTATCTTCCTTCATTCAAATCTTCATTCATTCGTTATTTTCATTTATTTTTTGTCCATTCACTTGCACCCTGGAAGACCTGTACGGTCCTTCTGACGCTGCAATAAGCGTGGCCGCCTACTGGGCCCAGACAATCTAATTAAATGTGCCATCGAATCGAAAAGAAGAAGAAGAAGAAACTATCTTCATGCCAAATTTCATCTAAATCGGTTCAGTAGTTCCAGAGATTACCCCCTACAACTTCACAAACTTTACCTCTTTATAACATTAATAAATATAATTATCTTTTACATGATATTCATAGGAATCCTCTATTTTAATTTTGTGCCTGCGTCTGTAAAGATAAAGAAAGAAAAGGAACATTTGTCTTTCTTGTCTTTTCTTATTTCTTTCTTTGATTTATTACTCTGTTACTTTCTTTAATTTTAGAACTTACGAGTGGAGTCCATCTCCATTTTATACGCATTTTAACTATAAAATGTATTTTATAAGTATGTTTTTAATGTAATTTATAAATATGTTATGTTATAGTTTATAATTTTATTATTTTAGTGGAAATAAACTTAGCACGAAATTGAAAGTATATCTTGGATAGCATGTTGAGAAACATAGTCTTATGTCTGTGTGATTGACCTTTTTGTTAACCAATTTTAGTCCATATCAGTTTTGAACTAATTAAGTAGGTACTTTTAAATATGGAAAAATGAGACAGATTAGCTTTACTTGTACCATGCAGATCAACAAAATTATCAGGCAGCACAGTGTTATTATCAACCAATTTGAGATAAGTATTTGATTGATTAATAAGAATATTAGCAAAGCAGTCTAGTCATCTGACAACTGGCGCATATTTTAAAATACGGTAATTATTAAACCTATTTCCAAAGAGCTCCAGTTTAAAATAGGACTCAATTGTTAATAATTTATGACGCAATTGATTCACTAGAAGACTCTTTATGATAGGACCTAGGCTTAAGCAGATTCGTATGATTGGTGTATCCCGCGCAACACCACGACACGAAACAGTAATTTGTAGGCAACTTTACTTTATTTCAATTAAACATTAGCTTTTTTGCACAAAGGAACCGTGGTTTTTTCTGAGATGAAAAGTGGCCTTTTTTTGCGATCCCGGGATTTCGGTATTGACGAAAAGTAATCCTGGGATCCCGGGATAAGCCTGGATTTTCGTTTTTTTTTTTTAAATGCATCTAAAAATCTGTTATCATTCAGACTTTTCTAATTGAAATCACAGTTTTGAACTTAATGAAATCGATAGGTGATGACTTATTTCTAAACATAGTATATTCTATAAGCAATCAATAAAACTCAAAACGAAACAGTAGATTATATTTCACTTAAGTAGCTAGGTAGTTAAAAATTTTGTATTGCAGCATAGAAAAAATAACTATATAATCAGCTATCAGTCATACAAAGTCACAATAATATAAAATCTTGTGGCAAAATTCTTGTTATGTCGGTCTGCTTTCATCGCCTATTTTGAAAATAACTTTTAAATAAATGAAAAGTTCAGACAAAAAAAAAATCTAGATTATAATTTATTACGTGACATAATTTCTCGTCCTTTTATGAATAAACTTTACAATTAACGATGAAATCCGATAAAAAATGTAGTTCCTGTTAGTTTTTTTATAAAATTGTTCCTACTTGGCTATCAGTGTTGCCAGTGGCAGATAGTCAAATGTTACATGAGACATCTGAAAAAGTTACATTTTCATGAGAAAAGTTACATTACCTAAAAAAAATTGTGTCGTTTTCCACACAAAATATAAGTGGAAAACGACACAATTTTTTTTATCTAATTTGTAGTTAGCGGAACGCGCCCATTATTCGAATATTCGCGCGGGCGGGCCGCCCCCGCGTCTACCACGGGTAAACCCTTTGCGTTTAGTTTAGAGCATTCAAATTACAACGAGAAACAACTATTCCAGCTAGCTACTACTTGGTCGCATTAGCGAAAAGATCGATAAATATAATCAAATCTACGTTACGCCGGCTGATAGGTACTCAGCCCACTCCAGTTCTTGTAAACGAAACCAAAGTTACTTAACTATGAGTAATAAATAGCTAAACGAACTTTTTGAAGCCATGTGCAGTGCATGGCACACATATATTATGCTATTTAACTTGATAATCTTGATATTTAGTTGACAATTGATATAAAAATAAATTTATTTAAGTTGAAAATACGACTTTGTTGTTGATTTACTGATTCCCTAAATAATTAATTATTAAATTAAAACTACAATAAATATAACAATTACTAACCAAGTACTATTATTAGTATTATTTTATTTTTATTATTACTAACAAGTCGAAAACAAACCAATCACTACACTATTGACGAAGTAAATTTAATAAATAAAATTACATCCACAGATATTAACTTTCGTATTTGTTTACTCTTCTTTGGAGATAATAAAACTTTAACAAACAAAACACGACGCTCACTCGCTCACCGGAGTAAGCAAGATGGAAGATTTAAAAAATACACGTGAGTGAGAGAGTGAATACTGAATAAAGTCAGGTCACTGGTGCGACAGTACGACGAACAAAAGCTTTCTTAGATGCGTTCCGTTTCACGATTATTTTTTGTTTGCGGGTAAATATTTTAATATTTTTAGTAGGTCCTAAAAGTTACGTAAAAGTTACATTTTGTGTCGTGTTACATGGAGGTTACGTGAGACGGTCAAAAGTTACGTAAAATGTAACAAAAGTTACGTTCTGGCAACGCTGTTGGCTATTGCGGCTTCAACACTTAGCTTTCTCACTGCAGTCCAACAAAGAAAACAGACATAGAAAGATAGAAAACATATTTATTATTGACACGACAAGTAAGCAAAAAAAAAACAGTGAACAGATTATCAGCTGATTGACACTGACAGCGCGCGTTTCGTTCAAAAAAAGTAAGTGACAGGACTGCGTGCATATCTTTAAAAACTATGTAAAGAAAAAAGAATGGCCAAAATTTTATGGATCCTGGGCGATCCGCGGCTAAACTTGAGTTTGTTATTTTTTTATGTAGAAGTTTCTAAGCCGCGACGTATCGTATCGTTTTCAGAAGATTTTGTGGAGTTTTAAGAAAAGCATTACACATACGAAATAATTGTTAATATGTTTTAAGCAATTCCATCATGTTTAAACATGTATTTTTTATTCCTCAATAGATTGCACTTAAACGTTCATCTTCATAGTAAAAGTTGTTCCTAGTTATTAACTAAACTCATTTGATACTACTTTCATTAATGGCCGTCGACCGCCCAAAAGTGCCCATCTGTTTTGTTGTATCAAAAATCCCGAAAGTACCGGCTTTCACAAATTGAATGGATTGAATTCCCGGCCTATATGGCACTCAGTGATAGTGTTGATTTATATTTAAAGTATCGAAGTGAAGGAGTTTTCGTAATCGGATCAGTATTCCACTCTTCCAGAGATGACCTCCTGCAAACATACAATTTTCCTTATTTACAATATTAGTTTAAATTTCAACACACATTCATAATTTTCATATCAAAGAGATAAAACTAATGAATATTGCCACTGACCGTTGCACCTTTGGCCTTAAATCTAATCGCACTTTGCCCAGTCTCAGACTCTCAGCATATTTGTCATTTAATTAACGATAAGAACTAATCAAAGAAACGTGTAGACAATTAACATGTTTACTATTAAACTACGAATATCGGACAATTAGAACATACATATTAATTACACAAGTGGACTATAAATAATCGAGCTAATATGGCATGACAATCGCTAAATTCAGCCATGCCCATGAGCTCCTTGAATTATGCCACGAGTCCCAGCACTGAATCATAGGCGAACTGGCAACTGCCCAGATCAATCCCTATAAGGGGTTTGGCTGCAGTTGTCATGGGTTTCTTCAATAGGGCTTCTTCTTGACTGTAGTGCGTGCCACGAAAGATAGAGACTTGACACACCACGTGGTTTGACTTGCGCGGTAGACGACTATATAGGTCTCTTTAGCGGTATGAGGTCTGAGTGCGGGATAAAACCGGGCTCATAGGGGTGGCGGATAAAGTGCGGCAGGCGCGGTCAAGTACGGCACGGCACGCACTGAACTGGGTTATGGATGTCCGAAAGCAGTCGCTCCATGTAAATGACTGGTAATTCAGTTGCATCCGTTGGAACTGGAGGCAATCCAGTCATGGTTAAGCCAATGCTAGACCGCTAGATAGATAATAGCGACGAGCAACAAACCCCAGTGCCGTTCTGAAAACATGGTCTCTTCATTCTTCATGTAGGTATTAGTAATGACTAATGACCTTAGCAGAGAGAATGAATAAAAATAGCCCTGTCGGACGATATTCTCACAGCCGGGTACGTCGGCCTCGGCTATGTCGACGGCTGGTCTAACCTTAGCTTATCGGCCCATATCGATTCTGCATTGTAATGGTAGAAGCTGATAAATCTTTTGTAATTGCAGGAAAAGTTATAAGTATTTATTGTCGATGAATCAGCGTTATATTACATATAATGTCAGTCCAAACTTCACAGTCTGAGGGTGAAGGCCTGTTTACCTTCCTTTTACACTCGTTTCATTTCACTATTAGAGGACCTATACCGGAGTTCAAGAAAGCGAATTATTATGTTCTACGCGTACGACAAGCACATTAAAATATAGCCCAAAAATGGTAACCCTACATTTCCATATATAAGTTCAGTACCCTAATACTCTTTCTATTTAAGTATTTTGATGTGTAGACCGTTGTCAATAAATACACGCACTTGCCTGCGTTTACGATTTACGAGCTCTTGTCGAAAAAACTCTTAGGAACTCACTAAAGATTCCAAAATCTTAAAAGAATTTGTTTTACAGTTCTTAGCTTTTTGTTCTTTTGTTCTTCTGCTTCTTCTTTCTGCAAAATTTGACAATCATCCTTCATTCATCTGGACAACAGATTTGGCGCCAAATGCCGTAAAATCATCGCTTGGATTGACCGAAAGACCTTTGAGCCTGCAGAGGCATAAAGACCGTCGCATGATGTCATCGTTGTTAAGACACTTGAATATATTAAAATTAACGTGGGACATTGAACTGTTTACATCAAAGGCAATTATTGCACACGGTTCGAAGTTCGGATGATATCTGTTTATTTTAATTTCTGTTTGTCTAAAGCCAGTTAGTAAATAAAACGTTATTGATTGAATAACCGACTGGGTAGTAGTAATCTGACGTTTTCTTCCTTGTCTAAGGCTTCTTGCACGAAAAACTTAACGCAGAGATAGTTGCTAACACGAGGTCAAATTGACAGTTTCTTATACAACATTGTCAATTTAACAAGGTCTTTTCAGCAGTCCTTCACCTTCTCTGGCTGCAATTTTTCATTTTAAAAACCGCTTACAGCGATACGTATGCCAAATGTGCCAATTCCCGTATCACTAAATACAGTGAAAATGAAGGAATTGCATGCACAGAAAAACGCCTTCAAATATTCCTAAGTAGGTATATGAAAAACCAAATAACAGCATTAACACATTACAATGATATTAATCAATGCCGAAACATGTTTCATGACGTAACAGTTGTTTATGCGTTTCGGTAACAGTCTCTATGCGAAGGAATTTGTATAATATATTCAGAAAATTGGCAAAAAAAGTCGAAGGTGTGGCCGTTTTACCATAGCTAAGTCTTAATTCAAAACTGAACATGGACGAGTGAAGCTTGACCTCTAAACGCCAAAAGGTTTAGGTTTAATTAAATCAGGGTCTTTGGATTTGGTCCTTTATCCAAAAATAAGTCTTACCTATTCTTGTTTTTGACTATATTACCAGGGCTTTGTATTCAAAACAGTTGTTTCATTACATTTAATTAAACGACGTAGATACACGAATAATTTTTAGTTTGTCAGTACAATGTTATAGTATTTCACAACTCCGCTTAGTTTTGCACCAATTTCTAATCCCATCTATCACTCCTCTATTGGCAAAACATTCCCACGTCAGTATTCGTTTACCCAAAGTCTTCAAACAGTGGCATACCTAGCAGTTTCGACCACTAAAAACGTCATCGACCTTCATTTTGATAGTGTTTACGTAAGAGCGGCTAACGGACACACCCCCAACTGTTTTATGAAAGCAGTTTTAGGAGTCAAGGTGACATTGACGCGAGTTTTTGTGATGTTACGTATACTGAGTTGTGTGAGGCGACTAAAGGATTATTCGTATAAAATTATCATTGTAGAACATTAACATATTAAGTTGTATTTTAAGAAACAATTGAAAGGCGACTTCTTTGCACGAGTCTAGACAGATATATTGACATTAGCAAGCTAAGTCGGACTGATGGTCGTTACAATGTTGTTCTTGTTGGAGATGATGCTGGTCACTCAACCCATGCATGATGCATACTTTTAGATCCCAATGACACCCACGGGAAGAGTGGTGTTGGCACTAGTCCTTTAAGACAGAGACCGCATGGCACATGACTTGAATGAAAGTAAAATAACTTTCCTATGATTCGGATCGGAAGACCAAAAGCAATAAAACACATCTTGTGACACGATGTGTAGTGTACAGCGCAATTGTATTTTAAAAATAAAATTGACGTAGGCGAAATCAAGGGCACGATGAATAGTTTTAAGCTGTATTATACAATATTCTTTATTTCATGACTGCATACGTGATAATACGACAATACAGTGATGCATAATGCGAGTGCTTTTTCGAAACGCTTGTTTTGATGAAAGTATGTGTAGTATTGTCTCGTTTATATATTACTAGCGACCCGCTCCGGCTTTGCCCGTGATATAATATACACAAAAACCTTCCTCGTTTCTAACTCTTTCTATTGGTGAAAACTGTATGAAAGTCCGTTTTGAACAAAACATTTTAACAAAACACTACCAAGCGTAAAATAACTTTGTTTTCCGAAGTCTGTGACGAACAACAAAAATACAATAGTTACCAAACACACCGTTTATAATGTTATGCTTTAGAAGTCGGTTATTTTTTTTTTGTTAAAACGTTTTTTTAACTGACTTCCCAAAAAGGAGGAGGTTCTATGTTCGACTTTATGTTTGTTTTTTTTTTTTTTTTTTTTTTGTGTATTTTCACCGGTATCTCCGTCAATTGTGGACCGATTTTGAAAATTTTTTTTTTGTTTTGAAGAGTATGTTTTGAAATTGGTCCCATTTTAATTTGGTGAAGGTCTGATCAAGAACTTCGGAGATATACAACAGAACTCTTCAATAAATAACGGCAACACTCTCGGGATTGCTGCAATCGCATGTCTGTTTATTGTTTATACCATTTCATAACATAACATCACGCCAGTACGCTCTAAAGGGGTACGCAGATCTCTCATTTCACCGGTTATGTTTTAGTTTCATGTTATTCGGGGCATCTATTCGGCGTTATAGGGACCTTAGGAAACAACTGGCGTATCTATTAGGTAGGCAAAACTAAAAAGGGAAAAATAAAAAACTTTTTTGCAAAAAAATACTACCGACTTCCAAATGAAAAACTACAAAGTGAAAAATAACTTAACTCTTGGAAGTCGGTGTCCATATCGAAAAAAATGGTACCTACGTAAAACACCGACTTCCAAGAGTTAAGTTATTTTTCACTTTGTAGTTTTTCATTTGGAAGTCGGTAGTATTTTTTTGCAAAAAAGTTTTTTATATAATATGTAGTAATAGTGATTTATACTACACCTGCTCGGAAAGTACCTTGATACTTTATCAAATTTACGGTAGAAAGTACGTCATTGCATATCGAACAAATATGCGGCGAGAAAACGCATCTGAGCGGGAGAGAAAAGTGTATGAAAATCCATTTCTTACGTGGTTTTTCTTTTTTAATTTTGGGTAAGACTATGCGCTGGTAACCTAAATATCAAAAGCCAAAAATTTTTTACAGTGAGTTTTTATCTCCAAGTTCGCAAAATGACAATGGCCACTAGCTGTGTGTTGGATGGTGTCAAACAATTTGAAAAAAGAACATGTGAAAATTGCAGACGCCATTGGCGCCATTTTCAATTTGTGTGTTGTTTGAGGATTCAGTTTTCGTAGAATGTACTATTCCTCGTAGGTGTAGTATAAAGCACTATGTATCACTCGAGAGAAAGTGCGATTCCCGATCTCGGGTGTTTTAAAGCGACACCCTCGACGGTAATCGGTCACTTTCTCCTCTCGGTGAACAATGTACTATTATATCTTTGTTATTTTTAACCATTATAAGGATGATTACCGCAATAAGTGGACATAACAAAGTTGCTATAGTTCTCGACAAACTTCTTGGCCGCCCTGAAGTTGGCTACAATGGCTGCGCAGTAGTAAATCTCATACAAAAACAGCACCGTTTTGTGCCTTGCGCATCGTAAATCCAACTTCAGGGCGGCCCAGAAGTTTGGCGAGAACCATAACTATTTTTTTTCGACACCGATAGTGTCCATAAGGGGAAAACTCCACTGAAGGGGTTTTGAGAGACACTCTTGGGCTTTTGATTATGTCTACTGGGAGATTGTAACATACAGTTCTAGGTGTTTGCCAAGCGTGGTGACTAAAGGAGCAATCCCTTCGAATGTAGGTGTTGTTCGCAAGTCCAAAAATGAATCACTTTTGCATCATAAGCTTAATATAATACTCACAACGAATCTTTGTGGGTCTGAATTGGCTGCAAGAGGCTGCGCACTAGCTATTTTCGTGTCAATATTAAAAGAGAAAATAGCATTGTATAACTGTCTCTTTTACTCGCATACGTTTGTCGCATAATCCTATCTCGTTTACTCTATGCAGTTAATCTGTGTCGTGCGCAATAGTTGACAGAGCCAACTTCAGAGCCACAAAGATCCGTTGTGAGTATTATAGCCAAGTCACGAGGCCTGTGGAGTTTTCCAGAGGCGGCTTAATTAACTCTGACACCAGAGGTGGCCACACCTCACACGAAAAGAATAAGAAGATCATAAGCTTTGTTATTTTCCATTACGAAGACCCTTTTGGAAGCATTGACATTCTATTCATTTAAGCGTATTTCCAAATTTGGAGAGTCCCCAAAACGTTTATTTTTACATTTTGACGATTATTTCGTACCTAAAGATGACATTTACGCAGTAACGTTAGCTTTCTTTGTTTGTTTATTATTTGTCTGGCAGTTAAAAGATTTATTACTGTTATTTGGCTCCTGCTTTATGGAAAATACGCAAAATATTTTGTTGTATCAAATCGTAAGTAGTGCAGAAATTCTCATATGATACGCAGGAAAGATAAAAAAAAGCGTTGCGTACGCCATATGACGCATGTTGACATTGTCGTGATGAACTATTTTTGGCCTTCTTGTCAGTTGTCACTTGTTGTTAATTTGTTTTGTAAATGTCTGCCTCAAAACTTACGCTATCAAAACATCATGTTAATCATACTTACTTTATAGCAGTAATGAGTTTGCCGTCAGATTTATTTTAGATCAATGAATTATAGAGGGTGACAAGTACGAATGGTCCAGACCTTTTGGATAATTGCCTTAGCAATAGCTTACTTCAATTCAGTGTTACCTGTAATTTATCATCAGTACACTATGGGAATCATTACAATAGTGACGGACAAATATCCCAACATTTCCACGTAACTTAATTTATTCAGGGCAATTAAATTTTTTGGCCGGTGTGTCCATACCTGTGTTCTATTTTAATACAGATCAACCTTACACAACTCGCTATTGGTCAGTTTGGTCAAGCGCTCCTAATGTATCGGGAAAAAATTATACCTGTTTTAGTTGTGGTTGTGGTTGTGATATATAGGATAGTGAAAATGAGAGAAGTGAAAGTGGAACACAATTGGAATAAGCCGAAGACTAAAATCCGTAAGATTATTTAAATATTTTTGAATTCTATGATACGACTAGATTATAATTTGAAAAAGATATGAATTCTGAATAAATCTTATCGTTGGTTATCCGTAAACGTTCGACTCATTATCGATCGATAAATAGGGCTTTTGTTAAACAACATTCTGTCACGATAAAACCGCGAAATTGCCCTCTGCCGCCAATAATGATTATAATATACGACTTTATGTTCGCGTAATTATTGTTATATACCTAAATTTTCTACGTCATCGTACGGCGGAGTGATAAGACGTAGCGTGGGTGTGTAAGCCGCCGCGCCTCCGCAGTTCGACTGCTGGTTTTCGCGGGAACGACCGCGCTTTGATTGTTCGAAAATCGAATTTCTCGCTGAAATATATTGAGTGTTTACGTGAAGAGTGTATTTGATTCAATTTATTTCGACTAGTGCTGTGGTTTAAAAAAAATGGATGAAGGTATGTTTAGGATATTATTTTCTGAATATTTTTAGTGGATATATTTTAAAGCAGACATTGTAGAAAGAGTATTTGTATTTTGTATAATTAAAAGGCTGGCTACAAATAACAGCTTGGTATAATTCACTCATACTAGACCAAGGCAGTCGACTTTTCACTTTTATGTCCCACGATCAAAAAGATACTTACATATGTACATTGAACAAAACAAGTGCAGTCGTATCTACATTTATTATTATCAATTTAATTGCTTAACAAGAACTAGACAGTAGATTATCGTCCGGGAAATCGGGCAAATCCTGTACTTAATATTATAAAGAAGAAAGTTTGTGAGTTAGTTTGTTTCTTACTCTTTCACGTAAAAACTACTGAACGGATCTGAATGAAATTTGGCACAGAGATAGATTATAGTCCGGTTTAACACATAGGATACTTTTTATCTCGGGAATATGTTCCCTTGTGGCAATTTTCGACCACGCGGACGAAGCTAGTGTAAATATATATAATGAAATCGCTAAGTCTTTTAAGTGACCACTGTTTACCCAAGTGCTCAAAGATAGAGAAAATTGTGTCAAATTATTAAGGGCGGGCAATGATACAAAGAAAGTATCTACGTCCTGAAGGAAAAGTATCGTTTTGTATGATTCATGCGTTCCTTGGAAAATAACAATTACCTATACTTTTCCTTTGTGCTAAATATTTTCCTTTTGAGTTGCGTTTTTTATAAGTCATCATGCTGATTAATATTTTTATAAGTTATAATTTATCCCTGGCCTCAACTTTTACGGAGTATTTTAATTTCCTAATTTGTTTTCCTTAATCAAAATCGGTTCTTCTTTTTAGTTTATGACAACGACTTGATTCTTCCGATTGCGATGTTTTCTTATCATAATTATTGAAGTTTATCGATATCAGTAAATTTTGGACGTTTATAGTACACCCACACTTAGGGGAATTCCTAGGGAATGAACAGGTGAAAGTATGGTTTAATCTTACGCAATAAATTGTACAAAAAAAAGAACACAATATTATGAATAGGTATTTTGAATTTTGTTTTCTTTTACATGGTTGTATTGCAAAGGAGAATGCCCATTTTGTAAGGGAACTTGGGCCCCTTTGAATAAATGGTTGTATTTTGATGAATTTGGTTGTATATTGTAGACAAAACACGTTATATTCATAATTAGAAAACATTTTTCATTTATTTTGTGGGGATCACGAGATATAACGATGTTTCTGTTCTTGAAATGAACCCTTATTACAATGCAATAAGGTGCATACAAATGTCCAAGTGAAGGAACCTTAAATGTTGTTGTCTGTACATATAAAGTAAAGGACACGGATGGAAAAAAACACAAAATATAAATCCTATTTTCGAATAATATTGAAATCGCATACACGATACCTCATAGGGGGCCTGTGTATGGGCAATCCCCTTTTATTTTGGTCCTAAGAGTCGCGCATATTCAACTTGGTTCCAAGACTTGCGGAATTGATTTCTGCACAAGCGAAAATGCAGACTATCCCTCAAGGTGTAAATTTCCAGACACAATAGAAATTACCATTGTTTTAATCCGATTCGGAAATATGGTCAGTTGAGCTGATATAGTACCTTCTTCGTTTTAGTCTCTTAAATATTTTATCAGTTGACAAAGTATGAACTGCGTCGGGGATCTTGGAAACCTAATCTGGTTTTATAATATTCAGTAAAGATTACTTTTTGTAGTTGTCTTAATCTTTACAGCGTTTTCTAGAGTTGAGATAAGTTTTAATACCTAATATACTTTGTCTCTGATAAGCTTGTAAATTGCTAATGCTATTTTGTAGGTAAATGGTGCAATCTTGTTATTTTTTATAACTGTCTACCACTTTAAGTGTTTGTTAAAAACATGCATTTATTACATTCTCTTTTGGACATCAGAAAGTATTTAGAAAGCCTCAAGCTGCTTGGTGTCAAACATTAAAATATTTAACTTTTATTTCCTTTCATTTCTTCATTCAATTCTGATTTACCAAATTTATTAATCTGCAAAAAAAAAGTCTGATGTTAAATATTTAAAGGTATTTAAAAGAAAATGGCAATGGCGACACAAATCGGTTTTGAGTCTATCTGGTAGTTTATCATAAAATGTAAAAACACAAGAAAAAACTTTAACATTGATGTAGCCATAAACATAAAAAAGTAAATTAGTTGAAAAACCACGTAAAAACTACTAAATAACATACCTATTAACTCTCGGTAATTGTTGTGTAAATAAATCCTTGTATAAAATGAAACAAATGACAGTGACTCTCAATGAGTTTTCCCGCTCTTTTCACGTGTCAGGTTTTCCTTCTACGCAACATTGTTTACGGTAACCACAGACAAAACCTTGACTTTGATATGTAATTTACTCATCTTTTACAAAAGAGGCGGAACAGATTATGTATGAACTAAGTAGCTGTTATATGTTTTTTTCAGTGAACCTTGAAACTTGTACCTAGATAATGTTTATGTTGTTAAGTAATATTCAGTTCAACATACTTTAAGCACCGTAATTTTGTTTATGTATAAAGAATGATTTCCGGAACTTCTAATATGGGATACAAAAAACATCTGATTTTAAGTTTTATATGATGATACGTAACTCTAACGATATTAAAATATTGTGGTATTGTTTTTGGTTTCAGGCAGTTTCCTTCTAAAGAACAACTATAACCAACTAACCAACTATGCCTTGCTCTAGTAAATATTTTGATAAAATTATTATTTACTTGCAAATGAATTTGCGTACATTAATAATATTAACTGAAAATCGTTTACATGATTATGTTATTAATTTAATTATTTGCGGTTTTAGATTCTAAAAAGTTAGTACCTAATTGTCTGAAACCTGTAACCTCACAGGAAAATTTGAACATTTATTACAATTGCAACAAAATATCTAGTTTTTATCGTCATAACGGTCGCTCAACATTATTCAAAAAGTCATACAGACGTGCTCCTACCTAATTGAAATTTAAAACGAACTCAAAATTGTTAAAACCGAGGCAAATAAAAAAGGCAGAAGGACCATACAAACTGGTCCTTCTGCCTTTTTGTAAATATTCTTTAATTGCAAAACCTTGAAACTGGGGTGCCTCCTTTAGTTAAGATCCTTCCAAGAGTGACGATACTAATAAGGCTAGTCGCCCCCGTACGCTACCCCTACGGCCTACGCAACCTAGACGCATAGTCAGTGCTACGACCACTAACTAATCTTTTCATCACTGCAAATATATTCATTCGCCTTCAGACCTTGGCTCTTCTTTAAAATCAATGGACTTTTCAAACCGCGCCCTAATTGTGGAAAACAGACGGAATGACAATCCGTTTAAATTTGACCATATAAAAAATGCATAGCATATATATGGTTAAAAAAAACGTCCACACTACATTGAAAGAAAATAATGAATTTTATTGACAGGGATAAGACTTTGAGTGTAACGCAATTAAGGTGCTGAGTTAAAGGAACATGGATATTATTGGCTCGTTACGTGCAACAAAATCTAAGGAAATAGATCATTGTGGAGTTTGTCTAGCGGCCAACAAAAAAAAAAACACTAACCACCACCAATTATAAATATTGGCATATTCAAGTGAATTAATTTACAGCGTGCGACCCCAATTTTTTTCTGTCGGTTTGCTATGCAAATCGTAATTCTTATTGCTTTCATCGAATTTGAATCATAAATACCAAACCCGATTTTTTTAGAACGGTGGGATTAAAAGTACCTTGTTTGCGAATTAAGAATTAAATAACATCACGTCAGTATTCCTGAAGAGTTTGGCAGAGGTATACATAAAGGAAGTAGTACTCCCACATTTTGCCATTTAATAAGATCCGTAATCCAGACTCCGTGTTGGCACTGAGGAATCTCAGATGTAAATATGTGCTAACGGCAATCCAAGTCAGGAATTACCTCATGCTCAGCAGTAGTGTTTGTGACCACTAGGCCAACAGTCTGTTGTCAGTTGCTCGATATATATATTCTAAATAAGTATTATCTTATTTAGTTTCGCCTCTGGCAAAATCACACAACAAAATGTTAAAGGTGTGTCCGATAAAATACATATTTTATGCCTTTAGCTTGAATGATGTACTAATCTATAATATAAAAATGAATCGCAAAATGTGTTGGTAAGCGTTTTTAATGTTCGTTTAAGTTCAAAGATGGTTTTTACGGGGAGAAAAATTGTAATAATTACCGAAAAAAAAAAAAAACAGCCCTTTTCTTTTTCCCATACAAAAGTTTTCTAACTAAAACGTAGAGTCAATTTGAGCGTTATTGCTATTGTATTAGCTAGTAGGGTAGTGTAGTGTAGGGTAGTGTAGGGTAGTGTAGGGTAGTGTAGGGTAGTGTAGGGTAGTGTAGGGTAGTGTAGGTTAGAGTAGTGTAGGATAGGGTAGGGTAGTGTAGCGTAGGGTAGGGAAGGTAGTGTAGGGTAGGGTAGTGTAGGGTAGGGTAGTTTAGGCTAGGGTAGTGTAGGGTCGGGTAGGGTAGGGTAGGGTAGGTAGGGTAGATAAATGTTTGGTGTTTTTTATGGCAAAACAAAGTTTGCCGGGTCAGCTAGTTAAGTATATATTTATCGCAAAACAAAACCGGATAGGGTGTGACGTTATCGGTCACAATTCGGCATTCATACTTTCAATTATTTTTAACTGAAAGGGACTTTATATTTCCATAAATTATAATTTTCAGTGTTCTGTTTTCACTTGTCCCTATTTGTCATGCATTATTTTTTATTATTTTACTTAAAGTTCGTCATTATACAATTCATCTTTAGATTTGACCTCTCCGGACTGACGGACAGTTGTCTCTGTTGTTCAAATAATTAAAAACAAAAAGTAATCAAAGTCCACCATTGTTTTTTCTTGCGTTTAATTAGGTATCTTTTATGTCTCAGTGTATTCTCCTTTGGACTATGGTCAAAGAATCCTACTGCTATTATAAACGTGAAAGTTTGTGAGGATGGATGGATGGATGGATGTTTGTTACTCTTTCACGCAGAGGATGGATGGATGGATGTTTGTTACTCTTTCACGCAGAGGATGGATGGATGGATGGATGTTTGTTACTCTTTCACGCAGAGGATGGATGGATGGATGTTTGTTACTCTTTCACGCAGAGGATGGATGGATGGATGGATGGATGTTTGTTACTCTTTCACAAAGAGGATGGATGGATGGATGGATGTTTGTTACTCTTTCACGCAGAGGATGGATGGATGGATGGATGTTTGTGAGGATGGATGGATGGATGGATGTTTGTTACTCTTTCACGAAAAAAACTACTGAATGGATTATGATTTTGCAACTTTAAAGAAATATAGCTTATACATCTGAATAACACATAGGCTATAATTTATAAAGATATTAGGAGAAGTACTAATACCACGATGGAGGCAGCTAGTATTATAAATGCGAAAGTTTTGTTGGATGGGTGGGATGTGTTTGTTACTCACTCTCGCCAGTACGGCTTAAGGCGGTACCCCGAGCAAAACGCCGCGCAAGCCGTTTTTTGTGCTGTTTTTAGGAGCTATCTACTCGTTAATTAAAAACAAATATCAATTAATAAAAATACATTAAATTTCTACATAATATTGATTCTATAATGGTAGATTTAGTTTTTTTTTAAATGTTGTATAAATTTCACTAATCTACTTCCAAAAAAACATGAAATTGAGAAATAATTATTGATATTATGCATCTCCTCGTAAAGTGTTCATTGATTATTTTTTGTACTAACACTAATGGATAGACAATTTAATAACGAACATTTTTGTAGAATTATTTTTTTCAAAAGACCAAAATTCGATTTTATAAAGATTTTATTCTAAAATCTGGGCGTATTCACTACTGTAATTCATGCGCCACCAGTGCCGCTAGACCAATAGGAACGCTCATATCTCACGGCGATTTTTTGGTCAGGGTACCGTCTTAACGTAAACGGATAAAGATCCCAATTATATGTGATTCGCGCAATAGCCTAGTACCTAGTAATCTACTAAATTTGAGCAGTGTTCTACGTCTAACTAGATTCCAATTACATATAATGTGTTAATTCTATTGATAACTTGTTCTAATTTAGTATTAAATTCGTATTAAATTCTTACTTTGATCATTAAAGACTGAGAATAGTAAATTTTTAAGGGAACTTTCGAGCAAAGTTGACATTGTTGTATAATTACGTAACTTGAAAACATGATTTTTTGTTTATGGTGATATATTCATTATTTTATACTTATATGACAGATATAGGCGTAAAACTAACATTTCTGTTTGAATTTTAAAAATCGGTCGACGTATTTAAGAGATATTTACTGAAGAATTAGTGTAACGAAAATCTACCAAGTTAATATTTTCACGTTTCTTTTCTACAAACTTTTTAGTGTTTGTAAATATATAATATAGACATTAGTGTTCAATATTATTGAGAGATATTGTCAATCTGCCTAGCCTTTTCCCAACTATATTAGGGTCGGTTTCCAGTCTAACCGGATTCAGCTGAGTACCACTGTTTTACATGGAGCGACTGCCTATCTGACCTCCACAACCCAGTAACTGGGTAACACGGTACCCCTTGGCAAGACTGGTTTCAGATCTCAAGCTTCTGACTACCCGTAATGACTGTCAAAGATCTTCAAATGACAGCCGGGACCAACGGCTTAACGTGCTTTCCGAGGCACGGATGAAACTCGGTTTGTTGAAATGTTCACCCATCCACGGACTGACCTCGTCAAACGTTGCTTAACCTTGATGATCGAACAGTGAGGCTGTTATTATTTAGCCACGAGCTTCTCTATTAAGGGATATGTAAATAATGGGAATTACCGAAAATTATATGTGTAACTATGTGTATCATATTTAGTGGTATCTAATGAAGTTTTTTGATATCCAAAGTCAAAGTTTCGCGCCAATCGTGTTTGTTTACTATTTATTTTACACCAATATCACCTACCCATATGTAAAAACGATTACGTTATGACAATTATGTTTCCTAATGTACCTGGTAAACAACAATAACAAACACCGGTCCACTCCACGTATTATTCATTACGACTACTTTATTTATGCTCAAAACTTCAAAATCGTCCATCAGGTGGGCATATTATCGACATTAGCCTTTATAAATCCTTTATCACACATGACTAAACAAAATTTATTGTTTAATAATATTTTTGCACTCATTTTCGGATATTTTAAGTCAATCTACGTGAAGTTGACACTATATTGTCATGATTTCCTTGAACGTTATGACGTCACCAACATGGCAACCAATTATGGCCCGTTTGTAGTCACGTGGTTCTTTTCAAAATTTTACCGGTTTCAATTGCTTATAATAAATTGAAAAAAAATATTTAAGAGTTTTTTGAAACGTCAATATAATTTAAGACATGTAAAGTTTCGAAATACATTAAAAAAATCGTATATATTTTTTAATTCAACAACCCAATTATCGAACTTGCCTAGAAAATTTGAACACTAGTTTTTCCTTTTCAACATGTTCTACAAAAAGTTTACGCCATTATTATGCAAATATACAAGGCTACAGCACCGGTTTAATCCGGTTTCATAAGTCTATTTTTAAAATTTCTGTAAAGAAAAAACCGTATATGAAATAGATTGGAAAATTGCATCATACAGTTTTGGCATTAAATTAACCAAGTGTCGATACTTATATGCAGTCAGTTTTTTCCGTCTTGCTCACCGGTTAATATTTTTACGAAGGTATGAGCCATTTTCGTCTGTTCCTCTGCTTTGAGGTCTTCATTTACTAAGGCAGTATAGGCCGTACTCGTTTCAGCGCTGTACACACATTTCCGGGTTCCTGTCCCTGACGGAACATGGCAGGAATCGGTTACATACGATTTGTACGAACTTGTTCACACATCTCCATATCAAGGGGATCCGGCATCCTAATTGTGTAAGTAAATTCGGCAAAGGAAACAATCTGTTTCTTTCCCAAAAACACACATATACAAAGAAGTTGAATCTTTATTCAACTTCTTTCGTTTTCAGAGTGTTCAGTGTTTGAGAAACAGATTGTTTCCATTGCCGAATTAACTTACACAATTAGTCTGCGGATCGTTCATACAAATCGTATGTAGGTTTTCCGTCAGGGACGGGAACCCGGAAATGTGTGGATAGCGCTTTAAGCAGCCAAAAACCGCCTAAAGGTTCTTCTATTACAAAAACAAAACATTGTACCTACCATGACAATTATAAGAGAAGCTCCCTTATTATTATTTTCAGTAAGGTTCTAGTTTGTGTACTAAACAACGGTCGAGTGAATTTAAATTTATATTCAAGGAACCTACATAATTAAATGGGTGTGGGCCAGGCAGACTGTCAAGCACCCACTTGGGATTGACGTGGCTAGATGTCGTATGGCGAAATATTTATAAGTCCGTCGATGTATTTTTGTATACAAAATACAAGCGAGCCGCGCCCCCTGCCACTTTTTTCCTTGTCAAACCAGTCTTATTAACAAAGTTTCCGGTTAGGTTTTCCTTATTTTCAAATGCATGGTTTTATAATGTTGATACATTCTAAGTGTTAGTTAGAATGTAACTGGTCTGTATGTTGCCAAATGCAAAATGATAAATGAAATATTTGGAATTGGAAACCCACGAAAAAAAAGAAGAAAGAAAATTAAATAAAAGAGAGACTAAAAAAAGTTAAATCAAAAAATAAAAATAAACCGACTGCTTCAAAAGCGAACTAAAAAGACGTAAACAAGGAGAAAATCATGCTGTGCAAGTCGGAGGATACATATTCGCGGGCTGGCTGACCAAAATCTGGTGTATCCTCCGCCTGCGCAGTATGATTATCTGTATGGGTTTGGCAGAAAAAAATTTGGGCACCCCACATTATGGCGCCCAAAAGCCGCCATTTTTCTATTGTCCAATTTCAATGTAGCCAGTGACACTCGCAGGGTTAAGACGAATCGATTGACGTATGAATCATCAAAATCGGCCAACGCGTTTGGTCTCTGGAACGCCATATAGGAACAAACATACGTACATACATACATAGACTGATAAACACATTACCCTCCTTCGGCAGTCGGGTAAAAAGAAACAAAATTAGGTGATGGATATATTGAAGTTGTGAAGAATTGACTTTCTACGCAGCAGGTGTGCCTAACGTACCTTCCTATCTTGGAAAGTACTTAAAGCTTAGCTTAGCACTATCTATTTCGATAAAGGAATACATATACCTACTTACCTCGAAGACTTACCTAGAACAAAACCTATGAATCATGTAGGTAATGAAAAATCTATTAATCAGTATTACATTTCAAATTGTCGAGTATGTCTCTCACATATCGATATCGGTAAGTATTATACAGATATCGTAACGCGTATGTCTTCAAATTCTAGTATTAATGCACTATTGCGTAACTAAGTTTCGTCTTTATTTGTATTACTAGATTAATACGGATTTGATAAAATCTTCAAGTCGTGTAATCATTTAAAAGGATTTACAAGAATAGTTGAAGCCTTATAATCAGAATCACATTCCCATAGATTGCATATTGTAGAGTTACATTCCAATATGACCGTTATAATATTGTCCGGTTATATATTATGTAAAATAGGATGCAGAAACAATTGAAGATGCAGAAAGAATTGCGTCTCTCTACCACAAGCCAAAGTATTTTAAAGGAAACTCCTAATTAATTTCTTCATAATTATTATTTAAATATATTCTGCCCAATTCAATTAAGGCTTTTTAATTTTCAATACGATAGGAATTGCCTTTTATTGTGTAACTCAATTACCCCGCTGAATCCATATTTTTTCTTTACCAATTATGAATATTAAGATATCTCCTTATAGAATCGATGCTATATTGTTATTTTAAATTATTTTAGTTCGTTTTGTACGCCTATCGTGTTATCATGTACGGCAAAACAACAAGTATATCTTGTCTTCTGCCAAATCATTATTGCAATGTATATTAGTCTGCATCTTAATAATGTAGCCATGACATACCATAATGCATTCGTTGTCAGTTTTTTTACCTGCTTGCTTTTAACACGCTATTCCCGTTCCACGTTCTTTGTCATGTTCTGAAAATTCTCCCTTGCCTAACTACAGGTGTCAAGCTTATGATTCTTGATTTTGTTATCATGCATTTGTTAAGTTCTTTTTGTTTCCAGTTTCTTTCCAAAACAAATATTGACCATATAGCTGTTAGAAGATGAATATTGACGTCAATTCAAAAAACGAACCAAATTTTTGCCGGGATCACAGTCACTTGATAGTGATAAAAAACTGGTTTAAACTGGATTGGTCCTCAGTGATCAGTGTTAATGATAGCAGGGCGGTGGTAATTCCCTCGCCACTTTATAGATTTATCTCCGAAGCGTTTAGTGATAAATTTAAGATTTTCCTTAACCGCTGCCCAAGGCTGATGCATCGATACAACCACGTGCAGGAAAAGCTAAATGAACTGCACTGGAGAACAATCCGGCCATGTGGGAGAAGGGGAACTAAGATTTAATGGATGGTCTGATTTCCTGCAGGTGTAATGGAGCTTGGTACTTATTCAATTTTCTGACGCGCAGATTGCTGAATCTATTCTGATGATGATATAGCTGTGTTAGTGTCCAAAATGTAATCAAATTATATAAGTTTACCTTAATTTACTAGGCATGAATTGATTTTTATTAAGTAGAAATCACTAATCATTAAATTGGAAACAAAAAATCCTCTTTCCCAATTGGTAGACTTGAGATGCTGTCAGATAAAGAAATGAAAACAGCCTAAATCCTCATTTAGCTCGAGGTATTACTTTTCAACAGAATCGAGCTAAAAAAAGGTTGACTACGCTGTGGCAACAAAGTCTAACCAATCTGAAAATTCCGACCGGATTGAACAAAATCAGGCCAGACAAAAACCTAAAAAGCAAAACATATCTGGCTTCCTAACTATGAGACTATAGCGTATGGATAGTTTTCAATAAAATCTTTCCTTGTTAGTCAACGACTGGTTTAGACATTCGTCAAGCCCTATTAGAAGACTTGGGATTCCCATTAGACAAACGCTTACCTTTTTCATCAGGGAAATTGTTTTATTGTGACGTTTATTTTTTTATTTATAATAGGCTCGCGCTTGACCACTATCTCACCTGATGGTAAGCAATGATGTGGTCGACGGTAAAGCACACTTGCCTAGAAGTAACCTATTCACTCTTGACTTAAATACCTCTAAATTGTAGCTATTGGGAAACACAGACTCCGGCAGGGAATTCCACTTCTTAGCTGTACCTACGCATAATAAAAGTATTCTCAAAACGTTTAGTGCGTATGGGTGGGTTGTCCACCATGTACCGATGGCACATCGCCGTATGTCTGGTAGTCCGATGATGAAACGGGCTGGGTGGAATTAGATCATGCAATTCCATCGCACACTCCCCGAAATGTTTGTTTATATATCAGTTATGAATATGATGTGAATCTTCATAATTATCAAGTCTCCGTGGTTGTATAGTTAGCACTTTCTGAAACCATTATATTACCATTATTTGTTTCGACTAGGTTGCAATACCATAACTAAAGTTATTTGCTTTAATCGTTATTAATTAACGTTTGGGTCGTAAATATTTTAATCGGCCTTGTCAAAAAAAGGCAGTTCTTACTAGGATTCTTAGGTTTTTCTGCAGTACCGGCCTTATTACTTAGAATTGCAATTTTTATAGTATATCACATATCTATCTACCGCTTTTCCTACAATATAATTTGTTTAGTGCAATTCACTGCGGGTAAATGCCATGCAATCACAATATCTAAGGCTTCCCCTCCCTTCAGACAAATTGCTATGTTTCAAACATGCTATTGAAAACAAGCATTTCATTTTCAAAGACATACCTACCATTAAATTTGTATGGAGCCAATTTTATGATATTGAAAGTGTTCCTTTGAATTTCAAGGCGATGAACCATTCAAATTCCTTTTATGGCGGGTATGAAAGGAACATTTTGGTGGGTACCTAGACTAAGAATGTCCTTGAGGTGAATTTTTGTACCCCGCAATTCGGGTAAAGCTCGCAGAATATCGATCGCTGTAACTAATTCAGCTCACATTTATGGAGCTTTAAGAAGTGGGCACTGTTGTGGTAAAATGTAATCGTACGGAATGAGTTGACATCATAAGATTGTTAGCGACAAACTCTGGTCCTATAATATTTACAAGAAAGGCTTCATAACGTGGTTCTTAAGACTAGGGACTGACCGAAGTTCGCAACATCCAACCCCTATACGTTATCAAACATGTACGCTGACATTTGGGCTTGAAAATTAAACGGTTCTGAACGCCCGGCTCCAAGGACCAATATTTCTTTATGTACGGGGATAGATGAGTCAACATAGACTATATCAGAGACTTTGTATACTTCTAGACGTAACTTATTTAAGACAAAAAAGAAACTGTCAGGTCTTTCGTTCTTGCTTAAAAAAAACCTCTATGAAAAAAAAGAGACAAACATAGACAAACGCTACCATCTAAAATGTCAGTGTCAACTTTTGAGTTACTGAGGTAGTCATTCGGATACCAGCTGTAATTAAAGATTTTCGCTGTTTTCACGCGTTTGTTTCGTTTTTAACAGGAAGAATTTTGGTTAATAATTATCTTCATGAACCACGGCGTGTGTGGCTATCGTTTGCAAGAGTAGAATGGGCGTATTATCGGTAAATAATCAAAGGTTAATTTGCCACAGGTGACTTATCGACTAACGTACTGAGCTATTGTGCAGGGAATTCATTCCCTGCTATCTCGAATGAAGTAATCTTAGTTCTAAATACGTCGAGGAAGACAGTATAATTTCATTTAAACTATTCTATTTAGTGAATTAATAACCTTTATGCGTTCGCTGATAGAGCTATGACAGTTACGTGTAGGTAATTTCGTTTTGAAGTTCACAAGAGATCAGACAACATTCACAAGAAAAAAATATCGATACTATTTTTACGGGTCTCCCTTGTTTGACCGAAACGAATTTGACAAATTTTCACTTACCAAAAAAATTTTCGCATAATTTCATTTCCCAAATTATCACTTAGCAAAAAATCTATTCACGAAAATTTTTAACGCAAACATAATGTTTGGGAAATGAACGTTTAAACTATAAATTGTTTACCAACTAGTACTTTTAACATTTTTTATTTATTCAAATATTTCACTTGGAATAACAGTTTTTACGCAAAATCAAATAAGCCAAATATTTATAGTTTTTTATTTCTCTTTTTTATATATATTTTTTTTAAATTTAATGCAGGTCACAGTTTTAACCTAACCTAACCATTTTTTTTTAAATAACTAAATATCCTAATCTTAATAGTTCAGTTCCGGGTAACCTACTAAAAACAATCTCTTTTTTCTATTAATGCAAGTCGTTTCTGGCACTCGCCGGCCGCTGCCGCGGCACCGCTCGCTTCGCTCGCTCGGCTCGTGCGTAGGAGGTCACAGTTTTAACCTAACCTAACCTAACCATTTTTTTAATAATTAACCTACTCTAACTACTTCCATAAATAAATTAATATCAAGTAACCATAAATTTGACTTGTTTCAGACAAATTTAAAGAATTAATCAAAAAATAAAATTGTATTTTTTATTATATAATTGAAAAAATCTTATGTTTGCCTTAATACTTTTTGTCTTAACAAATCATTTCACCAAACGTTTATTGTCTGAAGATTGTTTGCTGTAATAAATCATTTGATTAAAGACATAATGACATTATACTTGGTAAAATTTTGCCATGTAAAAATTTGACCAAATAAAAATATGCGTACTAAAATCATTCGAAATATTGCAATGGTATAAAAAAAGATTGCTGAAATTTGTTTGGGTAATGAAATTTTGTCAAAATCTTTTCGGCAAAACGGCAGGATCCCTATTTTTACAGTTGTACGAGAGCATAACAAAAACTTTTACTTTAATATCATGATGTAGTAGGTATTAGCGCTAGCTATTATCAAACATTTTATACAACATGCATATTTTTTTTTTAAGGCACATCTACAACACAAACATTATTATATTTCATGAGGTCTTATAGGTACTGGTCTTCATGTCAATAACAGACGTGCACAACATTCACAAAAATAATCTCACATACCTACCTATTACAATAATTCAATAAAAATTCTAATTTACACAGAGGATGAATGAATAATAGCCAAAATTACAATATAATATAAATAGATATACTGCACATAATAGTTACAAAAGAGTGGAAATGTACTTGTACAATGACTGATAAGTTCACTCTTTGTAAGAGTATACGGCCACTCTTTAAATAATTATAAAGAACATCCAAAGAAACCCTGAGTCAGGGACGACTCTTACAGACTATTAATTGAGCAAATTTGTAGATCCGGGCAAAACCTACGCTCGATACAATATCGATATGACAGTGGCACAGATCTAGAACTGATATACGTCTTTAAAGAAGTATCTGTAGCATACTCGGCCACACTAGTCCAAAGATGGCATAGACAAAAGTATATCTATCTCTTTTTGCTTATGACGTTATCTGTTGGTGCGAAAGTAAATACCGATATTGAAATTGCGTATTTGCGTCTTAAATATATTTCGTCTAGAAGTATACAAAGTCTCTGGACTATATCATTTACTGTTATTATTTTACAATCATCTACCAATAAATTTTACTACACCACTTGCAGTGTTTGTTCCGACGATACAGTAATTAACTTAATGATTAGTTTATTAATTTATAAAGGATTTGTGATGATAATTCACACTTATCTACTAGACGACGAATAAATATAATTTATTTATTGTGCCTCTTCAGGTTATTGCCTGATTATACGCGATCTTAGTTCATGGAAAATTCTTAGAACATAATTCATTATCGATAGAAAACTTTTTCAAACACCTGAAGATATTAGATCAATATGGAATGATACAGTTTTATCTCTACTGATTAATACTATATCTTGATCTTTGCCCTTTGAATAGGGTGCTTATAGAAGGACCGACGTTTTGTTTATGAATTTCTTACCAATAAAGGTTATAACGGTTCTCGTATGCATTTGCATCGATGCTTTAATAATCCATCTGCAATAATACCACTAACGACTTTAAAATTGATAAGAGTCATTATCATGGTAGGTAACCTTTACTTAATCAAATTGGCTATCAGAGTGTAGGAATGATGAAATAATTCGTTTAGTCCGTGGTATCCAACTACATTTTATCTCAGGAGTATTATTGGATTTTCATTGATAATTCCTTATGGATTGGTTAGGTACTGTCAAGTGTGTGATTTATCGTGTCTATGCACTCTTCAATATATTCTGGATTAAATGGTTTTTTGTTATAATGGATGTTTTTCATTTGTGACAGATAGAAGTCGATCATTTTATCACCTGCAACTGCGTCGTGGTAGACTTCTAATGTAGAAATTTTAAGAGTTTATTTCTTTTTTTTCAGGCAGCGAGATGCCTGTAAGGGACGGCTCTAAGCGGCCGCTGGTCGGAGTCGTAGACGACGGCACCAAAACTGTTAGATTTGTGGTAAGTGACCTCAATGTATCTGTTTTAATAATTATGTCGTTTGCTGCTAAAACGACCAAAGTACCTAAATTAAAATGATGATTGTCGATATTGGTCGTTTTGGCACCAGGCTGGAACGACCAAAGTACGTTTATGGCTTTTGTAGTAACAAGCCTCAGAATTGTATCACTATGTTAAGTTAGTATGTAATAAGGCTATGCCAGACCCTTTCTTTAATTATTTTTGTTGTGAAGGGACATTGTGATAAATGGTCCTTCGAGCCTTTTGTAGTAACAAACCCGAAGGCTTGCCTTACCAAGCGGTTTCGTATAAATTTCCCAAAACTGGATTGTGGAGGTCATACAGACCGTCGCTCCGTGTAAATTACTGGTACTCAGGTGTCTTCGGTTAGACTGGAAGGCTGGTTACAATACTCAGCATCATCTGCCAGTGATGCTTAATTTTGTAACCAGAACTGCGTAGTTACATTTTCAGTTTGATAGTCCTAATTAGAGGTCATCCCAATTTAAATAATACATTAACTCCAGTCCACCGCTGTATGTTTTTATCAACACACAGTAGCTACCTACGTAATAATTAAACATTAATACAATCAAAATTAAGTATGTACGAGGTCACCGATTGATAGGAGGCGTGGTAATGATAACAATTTTAATCGGCGAGACTTTGAACTTTGGTTTTATATTTTGCTGTTACTACAATAAATATCGAAATGATAGTTTTGGTGTGATTGTTATTATTTTGACGTCATTTTACGATTCCTGGGAACGTCTCTATTGATATTTTTTTTCTATATTATTTTGTTGAAATTATAATTATGGGCGCGATCACAGTCTATGATAATACGATAATTGTTACTGACGTCTCATTTAACAGTATTTTTCTAGTACCTTTCCTAGTATATTGGATAAATATCTTTAATATCAATGGAATTAACCGTAGCAATAAGTCTATTTTACTTTTTAATCCCTATCAGATTATGCACAAATCATTTTTTTCCATTACCGATTAATGATATAGCAGTAAATTATTGATAGTATTCAGTTTTGACTTAGGAATAACCACACTGCTTGGTTTATGTTTTTATATCAATTTGATAAGTAATGCACCTGGTAATGCTGACAAGGATCTACACTTTCTACTCTATCATTGCTCTATCAGAGTCTACAATCAATCAACACAGCTTATCGCGGTTCATAAGCTCCTTCTAAATCCAATTCACTGCCACGTTTTAAAAGATATCAATCCATTTTGGTGAAGCGACTATCTACATTGACAACTCCAACGTTCCCCGTAAAAAAATACAGAAAGTGATGCAATTTCTCTTCAACCTTTCAGGTATTTGAAGCAGGCCGTTCAGATGAGCTGGTGGCCTACCAGATGGACAAAACAGAGATAATGCCTCACGAGGGCTGGTGTGAACAAGATCCCTTAGAAATAATGCACCACATCAAGTTATGTGCGGAAAATGCCTGCGAGCAACTGGTGGAGCTAGGTAAGGCTTATTGTGAAATGCAAATGCCATTTGTAGGAGTGGCTGTTCACCCAGTAGGGCTTATTGATTTTCTCTTGTAGCTCTACTTAACAATCCAGACTCTTAGGGCTAATACAGAATATGAATAGTATAAAATATCAAATAGGTATATGAAAAAGTATGAAGAACTGAGTTGACATAATATCTTGACGATATATAATTATTATCCCTATAAAACCACGTCATATTTGGTCAATGTGTCAAATTGATATGGCGGCTACTTTATTTGACAGAAACAATAAATTGTTACAAAAAGTCACAAAATCGCACCAATGAGTCATGACTATGAGCATGACAGTTTGATTTCTATTATTATTATTAGTAGCTCTACGTCATCGTCTGGATATTACCTCTTATCTATAGTAACATTCATAAAAAAATATAGGTACCAATGATATTCTAGTAAACAGATACGTTATACACTCACAAAACAACCGGAAAAAGTGCTCCCCACAGCAGCGGCAGCACATATACACACTTTTCATTCATCTGACATTTCAATACAAGTCGAAAGGGATAGCTAGATAAAACCAACAAGAAAAAAAGAGACAGCTAGGGTTTGTCACTTGCGGGTCAATGTAAACAAACAATATTCTGACCACTGGCATTTTTTAATTTTGTTTTTGTTTCAACAAAGCGTATCGCTCTTCGCCATGGGTGACATAGACTCAAGACTATACGTCCCAATTAGGACGTATTCGAGTCTTCACAATGCGCGCGCTCATAACATATCTGTTTACTAGAATATCATTGGTAGGTACCAAATATTGAAGTAAAATTCATTTAATTTTTCTTACCTACTACGACGTTGATATAAAGTCGGTACAGGATGAATTGCTATTTACCTAACTTGGTCCTTAATCACGCGAAAGTCATAGTGGGTAAAAAAAGTGGTCTCTATTATTTCGCGGGCAGCAAGTTTAAGAACTCTAGAAACTCGGCCTAGGAACGAAAAAGTCATCACATCATCACTTACCATCAGAGAGATAGTGGTCAAGCGCGAGTCTATAAATAAGAATTAAAAAAGTGGATCCAGAAAAAAAACTATATTTAAATTGGGTTGAAAATCGGCAGTTTTTGTGCTTTAAAATTACAATAAGCCCTCCAAACGGCCGGTCATTATAACTTCCTCGTATTCGATTTGGAAATAGTGGCGCATAAAACTTCGTAGCAAGATAATTATCTTGTCTGTTCAGTTAGAATAACTACCAGGCCCCTCAGAAAGTATTGCGAAAAAAAGTTTTTATATATGGGAGACTGGCCAGTTATAATGTTTTTCGAAAATATGATTATTTATAAGTAAAAATAAGTAAGTTCCAATTTCAAAATTTCCCTCCACATTTTTTGCGAGTTAATTCAAAGTATTGTGTCTCACTGAAATATGGATCTGCGCCGGGAACATTTTAGAGCTATGATTTTATACGATTTCAAGTGTCGCCTGAAACCGGATGAATCGTACGATAGACTTCAAATGGCATTCATGGATGAAGGCCCTTCCAAGGCAACCGTGTATCGTTGGTATAACGAATTCAAGCGCGGTCGACCAACTTTGGGGGATGACGAAAGAAGCGGTCGCCCTTTGACGGCTGTTACCGAAGAAAACGTGCTAGCAGTGAAAAATTTAATCCAAGACAATAGGCGAATTACATATCAGGAGATTCAACACATATTGAAGATTGGATCGGGAAGCGTTCACGAGATTCTACACAGCCATCTTCGCGTGAGGAGGATAGTATCACGCTGGGTGCCGCACAACCTCACCGATGCTCAGAAGCAGGCCCGGGTGGAATGGTGCCGTGATATGCTTAACAAATTTGAAGCAGGCTCGTCTCGGCGTGTTTACGACATCGTTACAGGTGATGAGTCCTGGATTTATCAATACGACCCAGAAACCAAGCGCCAGTCGACTGTTTGGGTGTTTCAAAATGAGCCAACGCCTACCAAAGTGAAGCGATCTAGAAGCGGGGGTAAGATTTTGATCGCTAGCTTTTTTAATTTGACTGGCCACTTGGTATCAATTCCCTTACGGGATCAAAGAAGCATTAATGCCGAATGGTATACTACCAAATGTTTGCCAGAAGTTTTCTCTGTTATAAGCAACAAGCGACCAAACACAGGGCTCCGCGGGCTACTGCTCCACCACGACAATGCACCTGCGCACACCGCACTCAAAACGAGGGACTTCCTGGACAGCACGCCAGTCAAACTCCTGGGTCACCCTCCTTACAGCCCTGATCTAGCACCGTGTGACTTCTTTTTATTCCCAAAAATAAAAAATCAGCTCAAAGGGATACAATTTTCGTCGCCGGAAGATGCGCTGGCTGCGTTCGAGCAGGCTGTAAACGAGGTGTCTGCGGCGGACTGGAAAAAGTGTTTTGAAAACTGGTTTAGGCGCATGAATCTTTGTATAGAGGCTGGTGGAAAGTACTTTGAAAAGATTTAATAAAAATATATGTACGTATAGAACAATTTTTTTTAGTTTCGCAAAACTTTCTGAGTGTCCCACGTATTGATTCTATTCATCAGTGTGTGAACTAAAATAATCGCCATTTAAGTATTATTAGAAGCTAGAAAGTCTGAAACGTTACAAAATGTTTTTTATTATAATAAAAAACTGGGTGCCTGTCTTTAAGCATCTACTTACTCGGAATGATCTAATGACACGTAATTGAATTGAACCATTCACCGTCTACATTGACCAGAGTTCAATCAACTGTTTTATGAATGAATTTGTTTATTTACCAAGACTGATTGGCTATGTTTCGGGTCGAAGTTTAGATTTGTTAATATGATAAACATTAATTGTAGGTCTGTTTATTTGTTTTGATTCTATGTCTGTCTCATATATACAAAAATTACCTATCTCTACAATACATTAAAGACTTGGGTAAGCAAAAAATGTTTAACAAGAACCCAATAGTTGTACTCCTTTTCGCACCGGTTTTTCTTGAAACCTTACCTCGATTAAAACTTGATAATCAGGTTTTGACGAAAACATTCATTTAACCTCTAAAACCGGTGAAGTTTGCACTATTGTTTTTCATTTACACTGACAATATAGTGTAAATCGTGTGTTTTCAGGTTATACCAAAGACGACATCGTGGCTTTGGGCATCACAAATCAGAGGGAGACGACGATAGCCTGGGACAAATATACGGGAGAGCCGTTGCATCCAGCTATAGGTAATCTTACTAAACTACTATTATAGATGTGAAAATTTGTGAAGATGGATGGATTTTTGTTACTCTTTCAAGCAAACACTACTGAACAGATGTTATTGAAACTTTACAGAAATATAGCTTATACATCAGAATAGCACATTTAGGCTATAATTTTTAAAGATATTGGGCAGAAGTACTAATAAAACGCGGGCGAAGCCGTGGGCGGCAGCTAGTTATTTTTATAAACGGTTTGACTTTTAAATCTCTTATAGATATACCTGCACAGAAACAAGTTATAGGAGTATTTATAAAACCACATGAAAACCTCTTTTATATTTATTTTTCTAGGGTAAGTATACAAGAAAACCTTGTATTGGACCTGTTCGAAATTGCGTTATTATTAATCTTCAGTGCCCAAACGTATAATACGCCAATCGCAATATTGCTGCCAAAAAGTTTTGTTTTCTATGCGTAACTATTAGAATTAGAATGCATTCTGGCATGACTGCAAAAATAATAGTAGTTTGTGCAATGGCCATGTAATAGGGGTTATTAAAACACGAGTGTGATAAAAGTATCACATGAGTGTTTTAATACCAAATTATATGCCGTTGCAACTGTATGAGTGAAGATAAAATAGTGTATACTATTTTGAATAAAAAACAAAAGTGCAAACGGAAACATATGTGGTATAGCGGGAAATTTAGATTCTCATTGCGCATGACTGCGCAGCGCGCGCATCCATAGACAATGACACTATTTTTCTACATGATTCAGTCAATGAGCCCATACGCGCTAATAAATTAAAAAAGTAAACGTGTGTTATAAAAGTTAAAAAGTTAATTTATGATGCAGTTGTTTAAGTCGAAGAAAAATGTAGCACTGTAATGGTTTTTGTTTTAAATTTTACCTACCCACGAAAAAAGTACGTGTTTATACAATATTTTTTTAATTCATATCGTAGTCGTAGTCGCCTTTTACGAAACTGGCAACGAGAAAAATAAAGTGTGTCCTACCACTTAATTACTCTATTGGAACACGCAAAACTACTGTGTCTATGTCTATCAAACTGATTTAAACAACAAAAACCCTTTTTACCATCCAGCTTGGAATGACATCCGCACAGACTCCACAGTGGACGCGATCCTAGCCAAAATCCCCGACCGTAACAAGAACTACTTCAAGAACATATGCGGTCTGCCGATATCCCCGTACTTTAGTGCCTTGAAGATGCGCTGGATGAAAGACAATATCAAGGCTGTGAGGCGTGCTAGCAGAGACAAGAGGCTGCTCTTCGGCACTGTTGATACTTGGATTGTGTGGGTGAGTGAATACAATCCCAAATTGTCGTGTTTTTTTTCCCCAGTGCCTGATTTCATTGTAATTAATCAATCGTTAATAAAATGTACTCTATAGTAATGTTACGATGGATATGTTATGTTTTGGTATGTAGGCTGGGCTTTTATTCGATACTGTTGTGAACAGAGAATTTTTTTATATTATTATTAAAGTACATAAATTAAGGATACTATGTATATATATATTAAATTTTATTCAATGAACCCTTACTTAATTATAATAAAAAAAAAGCATCTACAGTAATTATTGATTTTGGCAACACTGTTCTGTTGAATGTCATTAATGTCATTGTGAACGTCAATGAAGTGTCAAATTGTCAAAACTTGAATAGTGTGACAGCCTGACTGGATGGAGAAAATTCGTTGGTTTTAAATTTAAAGCCATATATTGATGTTTTGAATTAATTATGAATGAAATTAGAGCAAATCATACACCATAATTAAAAAGCAATTTTTTTTTTATTCTGCCCACTCTGTCCCACTGCTGGGCAAAGGCCTCCCCCACATCTTTCCAGGCTACTTTGTCTCCTATCTTCTCCGGCCAATCCGGTAGGAACGAGTCCAGATCGCCACGCCAGCGTTTAAAAAAAAAAACCCCACAAAAAGCAAATTGTTAAAAAAAATATATTTTACAGTTTTTCTTTGATTCAATGTGCAAAACTAATAATACGATATAAAAGATTCTGGATTTGTAATATTTATTTATTAAATAAGGGTGCTTTTAATATATATTTCTTTATTTTAAGCCCATTTCATAACATTCAAATTTTACAATGAAATGCATAAAACATATTGGTTCGGTTGTATTGCAGAATATGACCGGAGGTCCTCACGGAGGCTTGCACATTACTGACGTCACAAACGCCTCTAGAACTCTGCTTATGAATCTGGAAACACTTAATTGGGACCCTATTCTATTGAGGTAAGCCCAAGTTTCATCTTCATCATCATCCTTTTAATGTTCCTAGTGCTGGGACACAGGCCTACACTCTGTGAGAGAGGGAAGCCAAAGGGGAGCCCAAGTTTGCTTTTAAATAATTACTACTTTTATTAAGTAAGATACTGGTATTTAGCAGATCTAGACTAAAATCCTAAGAAAAATAATTCAAATATACCAGTACTTTATAAGGGTAATATATCAGAGTTTAACAACAAATATATCTGGGGGTATTCTTAGAAATATCCTGACTTGATTCTCTTCAAATGTTTTACATGCCTATCACATTTATTGCTCTCGAGTGTTCAAAACATATAACGTATGTTTCCTTACCAGGTTATTCGGCATCCATCGAGACTCGTTGCCCACAATTCACAGCAGTTCAGAAGTATACGGCACAGTGAAGGATGGCTCCATATTAGACGGGATCAGGATATCTGGGGTAAGTGAGCAACAGCCATAAGAAACTTATTCTACCGTATTTTCGTAATTTATTCAACCTGTGAAATCAACCTTATTGCAACGGAATAAAATTTTCGTAATTTATTCAACCTGTGAAATCAACCTTATTGCAACGGAATAAAGATCAATGTATCGCAATAGGTAAAATAACTGTAAACGCTTAGACTGCGTGAACGGTCGTAAAACGAGCGAGCAAGGAAGCAAATTTGAAGCCGAGAAATATCTGTTTGTAGTAACCATAGTGCGTATTCAAATGTTGAGAGATATTCTACTCAATCGGATCGAAATCTGATGTAGAATACAGATTTTCGCATCTACTCGCTCACACGTTTTATGATTGGAACAAACTAATCTTCAGTAGGTATTATAGGATATAGGTATCAACATTTTCGTCTGTTTCAGATACTAGGCAACCAGCAGTCAGCTCTAGTCGGCCAAAACTGTCTCCAAGCTGGCCAGGCTAAGAACACCTACCGTAGCGGCTGTTTCCTGCTATACAACACAGGAACTCGGCGAGTACAGTCTACACACGGCCTCATCACCACTGTGGCGTACAAGCTGGGCCCCAATGCGCCCGCCGTGTATGCGCTCGAGGGTAAGTTATTACACATTTCCTTCGTGGCTTGACCGAAATTCGGTCTGGAGGACGGACACAAGCTCACTCTCATAGTCTAATGGGACGAGTGCAACTATACTATTTACTTGTTTTATTAATTAAGTCTCATTGAGTGACAGACGATACTAAAGTATAGTACAACTATTTTCTTAATGTCCCTCGGCAATCATCGCATTGCCGAATACAAACGAATGTTAATTTACATGTCGATCAACATTAGATTTATCGAGTATAATAATTTGAATTCAGAACTAAGTACTATATTGTTGTTTTGTTTCGATTTCCGTGTGAAACTATATAGAGCCGTAAAACTGTTTTCTCAATTTTTTAAAATACATTTCATTAAGCTAAAAGAGTATTAACAACTCTATATATTTCCAACTTGATTGAGAGCGTCCGGTCTGCACCAAGTGCAAAGGGCAACTGATAGAAGTCCGACGACTGGCGAAACGCGAAGCTAGTCGAGGGACATTAACAAAATAGTTGTACTATAGTTACGTTTGGCGCACCCTGGACAGTCAGTCCCGCTACGAACCTTACTGACTGGATAAAGCATATTTTTAACAACGCTTGAAATTTTATTCAAATAGTTCGAGGTAACAAAGTAGGAAAATAATCATGACTAAAACTATACTGCAAGTTTTCTCCTTCACCAGGTTCCATAGCCGTAGCAGGCGGAGCAATGAAGTTCCTCCGTGACAACCTGAAACTTATCAAAGACGTAGTGAAGGACACGGAACATATCGCGGGCCAGGTGTTCTCTACGGGTGACGTGTACTTCGTGCCGGCCTTCAGCGGATTGTATGCGCCTTACTGGAGGAAGGACGCTAGAGGGTAGGCACACATTATTACTAGATTACCTACCCCATTACTACTAGATTGGCTTTAGCTCTTCTGCGCATGCAGCTTCCCTGGTAACTCATAAACGGCACAAATATGTAGTTGTATCTAACTATTCTCAATCTCATTAATTCTTTGTTTTTTTTTTCCTTCTTTTGATTATTCTTTTTACAATGGTTTTCAATCATCTTCATAGCCCTTTGCTAAGAATAGTTTTACAGCACTGATAACAATATTTGTGCCACATGTTAGATTTAGTCTCTTTTTTATTTTACTTTTGTATAGATTCCTTTACCGATTGTTTTGTATATGTGTGAACATTGCAGGCCTTCTAGATGCTTGTTAACATTTGTTAACTTTTTAACTCGTTTTATTTTCTTTTGTTTAAATAATATGTAATCTTTTTTTTTTTTGTTTTTCTTACGACTTATTGTCGGGCCTACGTTGTCCCCACATATCTAAGTACTAATGCTGTAACAAGAAAATATTGTAAAACCAAACCATTTTTTTAAAAGAGTAACCATGGAGTTTCTTGCCGGTTCTCTCCATAGGAAACGACCAACCCGAACCGTGCACCTTTTATAGACGGTTTATAAGTGCCCATGTAGGCCTATATGAAATAAAAAAATTGATTTTGATTTTGATTACCATATCAAGTTTCTAAACATAGCAAGGTGTTTCTACCAAACGGTTAAATTGATAAATGAAACCATAGGTTATAATGTTAGATTGATTATTATAACTTCAAATTCAGTTCCTAAGCAAAGAGCAGCCGAGCGAGCACGGCCTACTGTGACAGGCTTGAGTCACGCATTTTGTCACGGTTTTTGCTCCCGAATTGTGATAAAAATGTGTGACTTAAGCCTGTCACAGTAGGCCGTGCTCGCCCGGCTATTCCCGTCTTATTTTATCCACAATCGGTTCGAGATGGTCGTCGTCGAATGACGTCGTAGGCGAACACGTGCTGACATTGCAAATTTACTATCCATGCGGGAAAGACTTGAGGTGCCAGGTGAGCGCGACGGGAGGTAACGGCTAGTAGTAATTTAGCGAAAAGTTACCGTCCCAACTTGTCGTACTCAGGACGCTACTAATCTTTATTATATAAAAAAACAATTGCTGTTCGTTAGTCTCGCTAATACTCAAAAACGGCTGGATTGATTTGAATAATTCTTCTTTGTTTTGTTCGCCCGAATAAAGGTCAGGTAAAAAAAAAAATAGGGTAGGTAGATAGGTAGGGTATATAGGGTAGATAGGTAGGGTAGATAGTTAGGTAGAGTAGGGTCGGCGGGTAAAGGTGGATAGGCAGCAGGTTGACAGGAATGAAGCCGCGAGCAAAGCTAGTAGAATTAAATAAAGATAGGAGTAACTAATGTTAAATGTTTTGTTACAGAATCATCTGCGGTCTGACCGCATTTACGACTAAGAATCACATCATCAGAGCGGCTCTGGAAGCTGTATGTTTCCAGACGAGGTAAATATTTACATTTTAGTTGTATTGAACATACAGATGCCGAGTAAAACGCACTGAAAAGAAACTGCTCAACCCAGTGGATGTTACAAGACATTGCTGATGGTTTATGTCAATGGCGTGCAATAATGTTTTTTTAACCGATTTCGCCGTGAATTATGGACCGATTTTGAAAATTATTTTGTTGTTTGAACGAGCACATTCCCGAATTTAGTTAAGATCTGTTAATAATAATAGGACTTCGGAGATATGAAACAGAACTCCTCAAAAATGACGGAAAATCTCTCGGGATTGCCGTTTACACCATTTCATAACATAACATCACGCCGGTACTCTCTAAAGGGGTACTCAGTTGTGTACAGTAAAGTCTGGTACACTCTCATTTCACCGGTTGTGTTTACGTTTTGTATTATTTGGGTTATCTATTCTGGCATAACTTTGGGCATTGTAGGTACAACTATGAAAACATTTTTACAAAATAATATAACTGTATTCCAAATAAAAACACTATAAAGTGACTACAATTTCGGCAGTCGGTGTCAAAAACAAAGAATCAAAAACAGGGATTCTGTTTTTTTTTTTTTTTATAATTCATTGAATAGTATTTCAAGAGTTTGTTAAATTCTAAACACATAATTATGCTTTTATCTGAGTTTTTTAATATATCAATGCATGTTCTTAATAAAACCATTGATCTACAGGGACATCTTAGAAGCGATGAACAAAGACTGTGGCATGCCTCTTGCTAAACTTCACGTGGATGGCAGGATGACCTCCAATGACCTACTGATGCAGTTGCAAGCAGACCTGATTGGAATACCAGTGTGTAAGTATTACGACCTCAATAAATATGGACTATTTTATATTTTAATTATTTACATTGTAATGTTTTTATAATTGACTAGCTGCCGCCCGCGACCGCAAGAAATGCGTTTACCCAAGGCCATTTACTACTGATAAACCAGGTTATAAACGAATCTGCTTGCCAAATTTCATTCAAATTCATTCAGTAGTCTTTGCGTGAGAGAGTAGCAAACTTCCATCAATCTGTGCTCACAATATTTCAAATTTATTATACATACTAGTAGGATTAGAAATAATCAGATCTGTAACTAACTCCTAAAATGGACCAACTTTATGTTTTAAGACATTTTTTTGTCAATTTTTAAGATTGTTGGAAAAGCTTGAGTTTATTCACCTAAAGTTAAGAGGGAGTAACATAGAGTGCATAATACCTTCTCTGAAATCCTGTTTGTATTGACGTAATAATACTAAGATTTCATAAAAATGATTTTTTATTGGACTGGTATTTTTTTGTTAGCAAGGTATTGTTTTGAAGAATCTAGCACTCAAAACAACACATTTTAATATGAAATAAAAATGTGTTTTATTCCCGGGATTAATACTTCGCGATTGTTAATCCGGGAATCGGGATTTCAGAGGAAGTATTATTCAATCTATATTACAAACGTTTTCAAAGTTTAAGTAAATATACTCTACATATCCCATATCCCCAGGGCCTTACTATGACATATCAAACTATCATGGTTCCACTGTGAGAGACACGGAGCTACAAGCGTGTTACACCGTTGACCACATCATCGCTTACCATCAGGTGAGATAGTGGTCAAGCGCGAGCCTATCTGTAATATAAAAAAGCAAAAAAAGCTATACAAGTCAAATAGTTCTGTCCCTTTTTCAAAGTCACACCATGACTCTTTTGACACGTCATGGTTAGGCCTCTGCTCATAAAATACCTTTATCTACCCTCACAACGTGATGTTCCAAATATGAATTCAAAAAATATTGTATAAATACGGCCTCTTTTTTCGTGGACAGGTAAAATTAAAAAAGACCATTACACATGCAACATTATCCTTCGATTTCAAAAAAAGCATCATAAAATAACTTTTTAATTTTTATAGCACAGTTTTATTGGCTGGACTCATTGATTTAATGTAGAAAAATAGTGTCATTGTCTATGGATGCGCGCGCTGTACAGTCATGCGCAATGAGAATTAAAATTTCCCGCCATACCACATATTTTTTTCCGTTTCCACTTTTGTGTTATTTCAACTGTATGAGTGAAGATAAAAAAATAGTGTATGCAATGGCATATAATATGTATTAAAACACTCGTGTGATACTATCATCACACGAGGCGTGTTTTAATAACCCCTATTATATGACTGTTGCATAAACTAAAGGGTGTCTGAGAATGTTTTTCGTTTTTGATACTTAAAAAAAAGGTAATAGAATAAGTTAAAACTCGCTTTATTTACTGTTTAATTAACGAGCAGGTTTTCCAATTTTGTTTATTAAAAACAATAATAAGTAAATGTGCATCCTTGACTTCCTGACACTCAATTTTCCTGGAACTAAAATCTTAAATCACACGCCAAAAAGTGAGGGACCGACTATTCCTTGACGTGATATGGCAGCCCAAATAGCCCAGATTAAACGCTTGCTGATGTTCTCCTATAGAGCTGCTTAAAAAGTTAAGTTTACAAACTAGTGCCACCCAACCTGAATGTTTAAAAGCAAGCAAAGACTCACAGACGAAACAAATAATGAAAATTTTAGTTGCAAGCCAAACGAGTGTCAGGACGAGGAGGGTGCGAATTTACTTAATTTCGTTTTTTACAAATAAATTTACAATACTGCTCATTAATTCAACAGTAATTAAACTGAGTTTTAACTAATTCTAGTACCTTTTTTTTAAGTATCAAAAACGAAAAACATTCTGAGACACCCCTTACTATTCCATTCCACATTAGTGTACACTTGCCTCCTATTATTCAGTTTGCATAACTAATATAATATTACTTTGCAAACAGTGCGAGCTCAATCGTGGGACATGTCAACATTGGGTGTAGCGGTGGTAGCGGGTGGAGCAGTTGGAGTGTGGAGCACTGATAAATGGCGTACTCATGCCACTCTCAACGATACCTTCCTTCCTACAACTACTGATGATGGTACGTCAACATATCACTATTCTATGACTGGTATCTGAGTGCCTCGATAAACTCTCAACACGTTTTCTTTCCACGAAGCAATTTTTTTTTCTAATCTGAGATTTTAGAAACAAAATATCGAACTATAAGCAACTTCGAATAGATAAACTATGCATAAGAAATCTCTGAAACTGGGGTACAAGAAAGGATCCCATGAACTTTGAGATAAGCTTGCATAAAATCTGCGAGACATTGGCTTGTATGATGATCTTTTAAAAGTTGAACTTTTGTCAATAGCAAACCTGATTCTGGGTTCACGTGTAGCATTATCACTACAGGGGGTGACCGTTAGGTCTTAGAGTAAGGTAACTTTGAGTGTGAGTAAGTGAAACTTGCATATGACTTGTATACATCTGTCTCTTACGCACACTCAAAATAACCTTACTCTAAGAGCTTATGGTCACCCCCCCCCCCCCCCCAATTTGTATTGGTTCTGACTGAAGACAATGTCAAGGACCCGCCCAGGTTTTATAGACCGACGTCGGGCCATAAGAAATTCGACGGCTGATGACTTTCCATCTTGAGAAAGTCACTCCTTTTTAATTTTAAGTGGATTCTAGTAAAAAAATAGCTAATAAGAATATGTCTTCCAGATCGCGACGCAAGATACACCAAATGGAAGATGGCGGTACAACGATCACTCGGCTGGGCGACGACTAAAAAATCGTTCACCATGACAGGTCAGGCCAAAAGAAAGTGTAGCATGATGCCACAGAGTCCAAGTCTCGACATCCCGTCCTTACCGGACTATAGGAAGGACTCACTCTTTGAGCCCACGAGCCCTCTCCCGGCACCTATATTATTAGACATTAAAAACGATGAAAACTTCGACGATGGTGTCAATCATTACGTAGAAGAGCTAATTCAATATTCAGCCCGTAAATTCTCAATCTTTGTCCCAACGAAAAAACGTGTCGGGGAACACACTATCCTAGATGACGCCGAGTATTTTATGAGTAAAAAAGAATGCGATTATGGCATGTGTGAGTGTTGTCCGATAGAGAAAAAGATACACACCAATTGGGAATCGATTGAAGAGATCATCGAAAATGATCCAGAAATTATTTTCGATTCCGACGATAATCCTATTATGGTCGAACGTGTCCGAACGGCTGAACCAGTTTTCTTGACTTCAGCTTTAAGCATAGGGGCCGCGAGTTTGAGCAAAAAAATCCACTTCGACAAACTCCCGGCGTTGTTTAAGTCGATTTACAATAAAATCTCCAGTCCTTTAACGTGAATGTTCTCTGTGAGTTTTTGTGTAGTAATTTAAATAATTATTTTTATTATTTTGGGGCTATATTAAGGCCTAGCTACGGATTGTCATAGTAAAGTTCCTATGAAGGTTTAGGATATTGTTACTACGCGGGGTTTCTTGATGAATACATGCTCAAATATCAATGCAAAAAAAAGCAAAATGCGAAAAGACAAGTTGAATCCTTATATAGTAGGTTGAAAAATAGCTCCAAGTCGAAAAGTATGTCGAATGACGTCAAAAAGACAAAATACAACGAATAATTAGGTATGATTAATTGTTACGTAGTCCATTGTTATTACTTGTTATTATTGAAATGTGATATTTTCGAATTATGTTTGAAATTCATTAGGCGTATTGTACTTAAAAGTCGAAAAGTACTAGAATTAGTTTAAAAATTAATGAATTTAGATTGCGATACTCCTCAAAGCCAAATTTTAATGTATTTCTGTTTCCCAAGGTATTATTAAAAGACGTTTTTAGTATATTATTGTCTCAACTAGAAAAAAATCAAATGTGTAGATATAGCACTTCGTTAGATGAATTGGGTCTTCAAATCGAATGAAAGATAATTTAAAAAAAATATCTTAATTTTTAAGAGCATATTTATGTTTTTAAACAATAAAAATTAAGTTACTGAAACATTTTTTATCATTTTTAGGACCTTTTTAGAATACACATGCTCGGATTTATACTTCAAGTATTTTTGAATCAGTCTTTGATACTGTCTAGAAATTTCGTTCCTAAATTCGAATAGTTCTATAATATAGATTAAAATATGTGAAATCTCTTCTAAATGTGACCCTTTTCAATAAACTGTGCCTTATATTTTTTAGTTCCTTATTCGCTAGAATATTGTGTCGTATGTATTGTCATTGTTTTACTAACATTAAAATAAGACTGGTATTAACTTGAATATTTAATAAAAATATTTATTTATCCTTTTTGGGTCTTTAATTTACTTTTTGGTTACTCCTTTGCACATCTACTTTTTGCATGGCTCATGAAGATATAGTTTAAATTCATCGCATGAGATTTATTTATTTTTGGTTACCATTTGGTTACTCTCAAATTCTTTAATTTGAGAGTGTGAAAATGCATTTGCAAATGCATAAAGCATAAAGAATTTGCAAATGATATGATGATAAAAAAGTTCTAATAATAAAAGGGAAATTACGTTATCCAATAATCTAGGTTTAATACAGTATGTTAGGTACTTAATTTAACACACGCAAAAAGACACCTTGGTGACATTAACATAAGCATTTAAATGGGACAAGAAAGTTAGGCTGTTAACACAACTTCGATTGCGCGATTGTAGTTGTGGTAACGGCCTAAGTATATAATTCACCAATAATATGGGTCCCATTACTAATATTCAGGTTAGTTCGTACATTTCACGAGCGTGGGTGTTGTTATTGTAAATTAAACCTTATGGACAATGGTTCTTCAATTCAAATTCAAATAGAAAGAGTATTTGGATTTAATAATATAATTGTTCCACACAAATGCGCTCGCTCGTGTTTTGCAGAAAGGAACATTAAGTTTTAGTTCATAGAGATTATATTGGAAGTGCTACAATTTCGACGTGTTGTTGCAGTCCTGATTTTGCGGAATTTTGTGATTTCGAACGATAAGTATTTTCAATTATTATTGTTTTCTATTCACATTTTCATTGAGTGATTGAGCATTCTAACTTGTTTGAGTACCTAGCTATTAGAATTTTCGTTTTGAGATCGCAAAATTTCGCATTTTTCACAAGATTTTTACTGTTTACTTGAGTTGTCCTGTGCTAAATATTGGCCTGCCCAAAGACTTTTTTGGGGATTTGGGCACGCCATGTATAGCAAAAAAAAGATTTTAAGTTTTTTTTTGTGTGCCATTTGAATTTTATCCGTTTTTTTTCTAGATAAATGATATTTTACTAATAAATACTATTCTTATTTTGTTACAGAGGAAAGGTACAGGCTCTTGGCTTCCATACCGGCAACCCTTTACATCATAGGTAGCTTTACAATGCTAGCCGTTTCAAATTTGCTCAAAAACAGGTGATAAGCGAAAACAGGCTCTATTCGTTCTAGAATAAGTTTTTAATTCGCTGTTTAGTGTAGAACAAGAAAACTTAGCGCTTTTTATGTATGTTTAATGTTAAGTTGTGTTACATAACTGATACAATTTCTTTATGTAGATAGCTTATTATGAACAGTTGTAAATACAGTGAAAATTCTCTTTAGTCAAACTAATGTAAAATGTCTAAAACATCTATATTATTACCATAAGTTGTTCTATCTTACGATGAAGGGTTACGTGACTCTTATGACGCCGAAATAAGATTCATTTTGCTACGATTCATCCTTCATCCTGAGATAGAACAACTTATAACAATTTTTGAATGTGACCATACTTCTACCCTTCTTTCAAAATACTTATATATTCAACTATTGTAGTATTGTCACAAAACACAAAAAATAATACACTTGAAAGGAGGGTAGTTCTAAGTTTATATTATGTTACCAACAGAAATGGGACAGTTGACGAACAAATCATAATATGGATGGAAATGTTTACATGTAAGTTTGCCGCTCTGAAGTAGGCTTCAAATGACAGCGCAATAGTCAATCTCATACTGAAACAACAGCGCGCCAATCCTTGCGTGTCTGAAAGTCTGGTTTCTGAGTGGCAAACTTGCGTGACACGAACTGTATGTTTTAGGGGGGACACAGAAAAGACGTAAGACGAGGTCGCGTCGCAGACGTCTGTGCCCTGTCTCGTCGTTGGGTCGCGGTTAATGTATATGAAAGAGACAGGGCGTGGACGGGACGCGAAGATAAGTGAGACGACACTGCATTTCTTTACAATTAGCTTTGCATTTAAGCGTCTGCTTTTGAGGCGAAAACATCTACATGTTTTTTTCAACCAAAGCCTCGTCTTCTGAAGACTACTCTTCAGAAGACGAGGCTTTGGTTCAACTTGCTAACATTCAAAGGGTTCAAAGTAACCCCCCGCGCACCCCTTTCTGCCGCGTCTTGCCTCTTCTATAGGTTTTCGAATAGTGCGCAGTCGTCGAAGCGACGTGTCCGCGTCTCGTCCGCGCCCTGTCTTATTTTCTTTTCTGTGTATTTTGTTTCGCGACGCTTCTATACATTTTGTATGAAAATTTAAGGAAGGGGCGCCGCGTTTGCGACGCGTTTTTGTCTTTTGTCTTTTCTGTTTGTCCCGTCCCTTAGGACTTTAATTATTTTGCTACTAATAAGTTCCGATGGTTGTATTTAATCTTTTAAGGGCCCTTTGTATCTTCCCTTTGAATTACACTATTCATTATAATAGATGTATGTATAAATGGTGATGCTTTTGAAGCAAATATTTTAAGGAAAATCAGTGTCTCAAAGAAATCAAGTAGCATATTAATTTATTTATTAAAGAAGTCATAATTTTGTCTCGAGAAACTTTGACCTCAATTATAGTCAAAGAGATTTCAACTTCTTAAAGCTTTAAGAACTTATGTCTCGAAGTAAGCCAATAGTCTATTTATTAATTAATTGGTTCTATAATATTATTACAATGTTTAAATTGCACATATTTAATCATTTATTGTTTATTAATTTGAATATTTAATTAAATCATTTCAATCGGTTTGCTCATTTTGCCAATCGAAATAATTAATAATTGTGTAATACTTTAATCAAATCGTGAATGTACCTTTTATACAAACATATATCACTATTATGTTGATATTAGTTGCTAATTATGACCTCAATAAGACTAGAAGTAGTTTTTAAGTCAAATTAAGTAAAAGCATTTTGTCATTCTACTTACATTTTTTACTAGAATAAGTGGCCAAATTACCAAAGTAAAGTTGTTGCATGTCACGAGTGCGTATCAATGGTAGGATTTTAAACCTTACACCGTTGACATAAGTAACTTGATATACGCTTGTGATTTGCAGCGGCAATACCTAAGTATATAATACATCAATCTGCTCAGCCTAGGCTCAACTATGTTGGGGTCGGGTCCTAGACTAGCAAGATTGAGATTTGACACCGTGGATATCAGAGGCCTTAGTGCGAGTTTTTACTCACGCTCACTCGTGAAACGTAAACGTCGATTTGTATTGAAACTGGATAAGCGCCGTCTGGGGATGGTTAGGAAACCCTCTTTTTTGTATACATTTTGACATAAGAGATCGTTTACGTTAACGCGATTGAGCGTAAATAAAAACTCGCACTTAGGCCTCATAGACTGGGCAAGTACACTTATTCTACTATGAATTTACTGTACTTTTATATAATAGGGTAGTTTAATAAAAAATAGTTTTTAGTCCGTTAGGTAGATTAATAAAAAATATTGGACACATATTTTTTCTTTTGACATGTTAACTTTATGTTTCGACGATATAATGCGTTGAAATATCGTGCAACGACACGTCGTAGTACACTTTATACTGCCTTAGTGACGTCACAAACCCTTAGTACTAATCTTTGATGCGCTTTAACTTTGTAAATTTTTATAAATGTGGTAAAGCAAAAAATACGTGTCCAATATTATTTGATAATCTTACTGACGGACTAAATAGAATTATCATATTTCTACCCAGGAAACATCCCTATTATGCCATTTTATTGTAGGCAGAACTGACTGTTCGGACGATTACAATACTTACATTTCAACATTGGAAAAATGTAATTCCAAACAGTCATTCATAACTCGGGATGTACCTAACTTTTCTATTTATAATTTAAATTTATTGCATTTAAAATTCTTCCATAGGCCATAAATGGAATAAATATTGATTTTCAAACTGTTGATTTGAACAAAAAATTGTGGACTCAATGAGAAGTTATTTTGTGAGCCCTAGAAGCGTTGGACAACGTTTGACGCCAAATTATTGTGTAAGCATTCCTAAATAACCGTAAATTAAGATTTTTGTTAAGCTATTTATTATATTTGGGTATTATGGTGTTTTGTAATTTTGGGGGATAATTTTGTTTTAATAGTGGGGGAATATGCCTTTGTAATAGAGCCAGATATTGATACAGTAGTTGAATTTCACGAGTGCGTTTCAATCAATTGTAATTTAAATATTTAGCAATTAGCTTTAATTGTTAGCAATTTTCACAACGACATAAACAATGCCATTTAACAACTTTGCAATTCCCTATTTTAGATGGGAATAATTGTCTATTTATAGATTAGTGAATTGAAACTCAGTGCAAGTGAATAATTGTAATGTGGAGGTATCATTATATTGAATGCCTCTAAGCCTCTAATATATTTGCGTATCACAAATTTTGTACCATTTTTAAGTTATAGGGGTTTTTTTGCAAAGATGTTTTGTATGAACCTTTTTAAAGTTTGATTTATTCTGTAACTCGAACTGAAAACTCGATGATTATTATAATTAATTTTGATTATTGTATGACTTGTATCCAGTTTCTGGAAATAAATTATCGTCGAGTCAAAAAGCAAACTTAAATCAGGTGATGCAATTGGCTGGCTATCGCATCACATAATTTCCGTTTAATTAATTTATTATATTATAAAAGCCAATGCGCGTTTAATTTTATGTCCAGAAACTGGATTTATATTGCATTATTCTGACATCATTTTTGTGTACTTGATATAAATATTTATAGTGGAGATTTTCATAGGACATTATTAATTTAATAATTTTGGTACTTATTTTATTCTTGGTGGATATTTAATTATTTAAATGTGCCTTTTATATTATTTATACCGATATAATATATAAGTGTATTATATAATCTAACATTAAGAAAAACAGAAAAAATTGATGTCAATAAATAATTGAATATTCTTGAAATATAAAATATAACTTTCTACTGGATATTATAATATACATAATACCTATTTAAACCTGTGTGAATATTTATATGCAATACCCTTATAAATTATAAGTACTCATTTTATAGAGTAGATCCTATTAAGCCATAGACACCACAGAGGAAGTAAAACTACGTTATAATAGACACGAGACCAGCGGGTGCGGGGCGGCGGCGGAAGCGGCACGTTTCAATGCAAAGCTTTGCACGCATTGCAATCTTTATTCGCGCGAATTTTTTAATACTATTTCCGCGCGATTTTTTTGCCGCAATGTGTGAAGCTTCATACAATTCCATAGGTAGCAAAATGGGCCAAATAAAATTCGCGCGATTAAAAATCGCAGTGCGTGCTAAGCCTTATAAGGAACTAAGGTTTCTGCGGCTTAATAGTGGACTTGACCGACATAATTAGATATCAATCCTAGCCCCGTACACACGGCGAGGATCAGTACTAAGACATAATCTATACAATACTTACTGTATAATTTTGTGATCACATGTTTCATTGGTCCTGCATTTGTTTTAGATTTAAAAACAATGTCATAAGACGTGATCATGAGATCTTTGTACTGGAAAAAAAATACTGATCAACACCGTTTGAACTGTGTCTTACTAATAGAACAAAGAAACTTATTGGTTCTCATTAGTCCAGAGGTTTAGGCTAGCACTATCTTATTCTCAATTTCTATGTGTGACATGGTAAATGTAATTTGAATTTTAATTGTGTAATTGTCATGGTGTAATTAAATATTGCATTTGTTGGGTTTTTATCTGTTTTTCTGAACCTATTTTTAAATAAGCTGCATCGATGAAGTCCGTGCATGACACCACACCCTGGACGGTTGCAGTTTGGCTACAATATCTCATCATGAGCTATTCATTCTTCTTTCATAAAGGAACGAGAACAGAGGAATAAAAGCTCAATATAAGGAGAAGTTTAATAATGATACAGGCTCTTACTAAAGTAGGACCCTCGGATCGTTGTGTCTGAAGGATGACTTAAAATAAATTTAAGAATATACTCACATATCTTGAGAATAGATCAACTAATTTCGAAATCTACGATTGTACAAAATAAAAAACAATAAAAAAATTGTCCGCGCCCTTTTTGGCCTCAAACGGTTTATCGTTATTCAGTTGGTACCTAGTTCTGAAATTATATTTTATGTTGAATATTTTTTCAATTTGGTTTATCTATTTCCAAAACAAAATTTAATAAAAAAACTTCAACGTTAAGCACTACTTCATATCAAATCAATAATCAATTTGAAGAATGATTATTGAAATAATGGGCAAAAACATGTGAACCTTTCTATTTTACTTTTAATTTTTACGTTTCTGAACGTCGAGAAACTGTCAAAGAAATACCAACATAGCGTCAAAATCACGAGTTTATCTGTTTATCAGTCAGATGTTTCATGAGATAAAATTGTAAACACGGTGAGTTATTTTGAGAATAAGTGGTTTAGAATTTGTAAAATGTACAAAAATTAAATAAAAACATTTCATAAAAATAGTCATGTGTACGTTTTACCAATTTCAGTTGTATATGGAAAATATGTGAGTGAAGAGGAGGTAGAAAGAATTCGTTTTTCTATAACAACATCTCATAATTTATTCTAACAATAATGGACATAGACAGCTTACCACTGGAGACTTTCATAGAAATATTAATAAGAACCGATGGTGTTACTGTCGGAAAATGCCGTAGGGTGTGCAAAAAATGGTTGGAATCCATAGATGAAAATGACTACATTTGGGAGAAAATATGCCTTAAAGAGGTTGAATGTTCCTCTTCAATAGCCAAAAATAAGTCTGGTAAGGAGTGCAAGTGGTACCATATTTATAAAAACCTCTCAATGTGGACAAAAGTCACATCTTTTAACCCAGTAGCTCAAGATTTCTATAAATTTTCACAACATGATAAAAATCATGCTTTAGCCATTGACTATAGTGTTCTGCCATTGAGAGATGCTAGAGGTATATTGCTCTATGACATGAGCACTCTAAAACATATACCAGTGGCGGTACCAGAAAAAAACTGCTTCAAAATTGCAAATAATGATCATGCTACCGTGATGCTGGTAAAATCTGGCATACTCCTGCAGAGAACAATTAATGATGTAAGTTATATGGCTGAAGCATTTTTCAGAGCAGACAACTTTGTCCTACATGGAGAAGAACTATACTTTTTCAATAACAGAGACATTTACATCTGTGACTTAAAAATTAAGAACTTGGAATCAAAGTTAATGCACCACTGTGATTATGATATAAAAGAAATTCAGTATTACATCAACGTCTATATCTTTACTGATTGTGGTAAAATTGTCACCATTAGTAAAGATGGAAAGGTCACAGTAAAATCCATAATCTGTCCGCCTGATTGGATAAAACAGATTAAACATATCCGTGCGGTCAACGACAGAAACTTTGTCTGTTACTCCAGAAATCTCTTCAAAATTGAGACTGACAAATACCAGCATATGTATTTAGAATTTCCACCAATCACAGCTTTATTCTTCTATGGAGACTTTGTTTTGATTGGCACAAGAGCTGGTGAGATATTGCTGTATCGGTTGTCAAACCAAAAATATAACACTAGGCCTTTATTTGAAAAGATAGCGCAGTTGCCAGATGAGAAATATGCTGTTCAACTGGATGTGTGTGAAAGGAAGTCTGGCCCAGTCATTATAGTGGCAACATTCTTTGAGATTATGGTGTTGGAGATTGATTTCTTTCCTCAAGTGAGTAAAACTTTTTGTCTAATCAAAGTCTTTCCACAGAAAACTGGAACAGCTTGGTTCAATTCTCAGATTGAATACTATAATTTAGTGTTTAATTTATATGAATGCTGATGCCATAAGGGGTGGTTTGAAGCAGTGAAGGTAAGGATTTCTTGAAAAGACTGGGGAGGCCTTTGCCCACCTGTGGGACAGTACAGGCTTATAAGAATAATTTTATAATTATGACTTATCATCCCAAACATATTTAGACCTTCAAGTGTCAATAAGCAGACACAATAGAAATTACCATTGTTTTAATCCGATTCGGATGAATGGACAGATGACCGGATTTATAGATTCGAATCCTCAGTAAGCGTTATAAAGGGATGTGTACGGAAGCATCTTACTTAGCGGCGATTAAGGCTTAACACGCATTGCGATTTTTTGCCGCGCGGATTTAATCCGCGCCGCGGTGCGGTGTGTTCCGTGGCTAAAAACCGATTTCTTGCGGTATTATTGCCGCGTAATTTTTATACCGCATTGCGTGCAGCTTCATACAATTCTATGTGTCGCAGAATGTGCGAAAAAAGTCGCATGATTAAAAATCGCAGTGCGTGTTTAGCCTAATAAAGTCATATAGAAGGCGATTATAAAGCGGCAAACTTTCTTACATACGAGTTTACCCACAATAAAACAATATAATAATTTGTTCACAGGAGAAAGACATCAAAACAAGTTTCCCTACCAATAAGCTGTTCATGTACAAGCGGCTTCTAAGACTTCGGGACCGACTTCGAGTGGGCGTCCCCTCGATCAAATCTATAGCATAAGAACAAGCTTTAAATTTAGACCGTAATATTATTTATTTTCGAAAAACTAATTTATTTAAATATACAGTTATTTAATTAACTATTGATTCAATTCAATAAAATCTTTGTGTTAAAATTTTAAACTTCCTTTCCCTTTTCCGTCCTTTACATTATTAAAATCAGTTGCCCTGATCCTGAAATCCTGATTCGATTTTTTTTTTTAAGTTCTCTCGTAACTTCTTGACCATACACACTAAACTTAGTGTTACTTATTCTTTGATATACACATACCTAGATACACACACACACATACCGTGAGTACGTTACCCCAACAGGAAAGTGACTCCTAGAGAGATATAAGTGGAACGTATAATTCGTGCGTAATCTGCTGTGAATGTGCGCCACTTAAAAAATAAGTGCGTGTCGTCGTTTTTGAAAAAAGCGGAAAAATAGGTTCCTGCTAGGGTAACGTTGTTCCAGCAGGAAAATTCTAAACGAATGATCGGAATGAGAAATATTGTGCATGGACAGAGAGCGTATATTTGTGCGAAAATGTGCGCCAAAAATAAAACTTGTGCGTCATCAGGTTTTTGAGATAGGTATTGCATTTCCTGCTGGGGTAACGTTTTGCAGAAACGTGTATCTCTAAAACCATTGTACGTGCGCCTGTAGAATTAACACACACTAGTAGCTCTTGATTTGTGCGTATTTGTGCCGGAATTAGATTTAAGAAAATATTTATAATTTTCAAGTAATTGCGCTTTTTCGAAAACCCGAAAAAAATTCGCAGCGCCTAAATGAGAAAACGTATAAGCTTGCTGAAAACTGTATTCAGTCCATCTTGACGCTTGTAATAACCATAAAAAGTTTCAAAAGCTTACATGCTTGCGTTATCGAATAATATTGCTAAAAGTCAAAACGAGAGTGTCATAACTTTGACGGCAAAATACAAGAAACCGACTCAACCCAAGATAGGTAGGTGTAAACCACAAGTATGTGCGTTATGTTAAAAATATATAGTGAAAATATTCAGCTTGGAATGTTTCGCATTTAGTAGATTTAAACAAAAAACTAAACATGTAAACAAAGGCTGGTTATCCGACCAAATTCGGATGACTACAAAAAAGCGACGGATTCATACATAATGATGACCTTCTTAACTTTACTCACGAACCGGTTGTAGCCTGTTGTGCCTGAGTACACTGTAGGGATGTCGGAAATGCAATAAAGTATCGATATATATCGTATCAATGTTTTTTGAAAATATCAATATCGATATTGATATTTTTATTAAAAAATATCGATATATCGGTATGATTTGACAGAGAATATTCGTGCTCTAAAAATTAATTTATTTGGTCTAATCTAATTCAATCATCTTACATTTCTAGATAAATATTAATTAATATACATAATTTTTAATAAATCAAACAACTTTTTTTCTTTTCTTTTTTTATAAATGTTTATTGGTCTGAAAAAAATATCGGTTTTTATACCTTTTCGATACTCAGAATTTTATATCGATACATCGATATATCGAACTATTAAATATCGCTCAAAAATATCGATATATTGAAAAAATAATATCGATGTATCGATATTTTTTCAACAAGCCTAGTACACTGAGGTTGAAAAGACATAAAAAAATTAACTTGTTATTGGATTATACGTATTCTACTAGCTGTTTCCGTGACTTGCACTTGATTAGGTAAGTACATTAGAAAAAGTATTGCCAAGGTATAACCTATCTTCTTTATTCCAAATTTCATTAAAATATATTCAGTATTTTGTGGACACATCCAGACATTTGCCTTTATAATATTAGTAGAAAAAAGTAGAGACCAAAAATTTAATGGAGTCTGTTTTAAAAAAAAAGTTCAAGATATGTGTGATGAATACCTACTACAAAAAATAACCTACAGATACAGTTTATGTATAAAAAGCCAATTAACACAACAGTAAAAAAAACAACGTAGGTATCTACATTGATTTAAACCGTAGGCCTTAGATCAAATAAAAAGTCAAGATGGAAATCGAAAAAAAAAAAAAAGTTTCTAATCCCTCCTCACCATCCCATTTCCGTCCAATATCCATCCTCCCAATCCTCTCCAAAGTCCTCGAGAGTATTGTTCAGAAGCAACTATCCTGTTATTTATCCTTTAATAGCCTGCTGAGTCCTTACCAATCTGGTTTCAGACCTGGCCATAGCACTGTTACAACTCTAGTCAAAATAACTGACGACATAAGACTGGCTATGGAAAATAAATGTCTAACCATATTGGTTCTGCTGGACTTCAGCAGTGCTTTTAACTCAGTTGACTTCGACATTCTCTTAGGAATACTTTCCTCCCTTAATGTCTCTGCTCCAGTAATTGAGTGGTTCAAATCCTATCTTCGGGGTCGCTCGCAGTCTGTTCGATCCGATGAGGATTCCTCTGAATGGTGTGACTTGGCTGCGGGCGTTCCTCAAGGTGGTGTGCTCTCTCCTCTTCTCTTTTCAATTTTTATAAATGCTATCACTAAGGTCCTAACTTCTAACTTTCATCTCTATGCAGACGACTTGCAGTTGTATCGCCATTTTAAAGTGAATGAACTCGCGGAGGCTGTGGCTGCCATCAATGATGACCTTGAAAATATCAACAAGTGGACTAAATCCTTTGGACTCCTCCTGAATCCAACTAAATCTCAAGCGCTCATTATTGGTGGCAAATACATGCTCAATCTGTTGAATCCCCAGTCTCTCCCGCCAGTATTGTATAATTCAATGCCCATATATTATTCTAAAAGTGCGAAAAACTTGGGCGTCCATATAGACTCTAATCTCTCTTGGGAGGTTCATATCAATGATGTGAGTAGGAGGGTCTTCTATTCTTTTCAGTCTCTTAAACGTCTCCAAAAATTCTTACCGTTTCACACTAAGGTCACTCTTGCGCAATCTCTTCTTCTACCGCTCATAGACTATGCGGATGTCTGTTTTCTAGATGCAACGGAGGTACTCCTGAACAAACTCGAACGACTGCAGAACTTGTGCATCCGCTTTATTTTTGGCCTCAGAAAGTAAGACCATGTGTCGGAATTTCGGGCCAGATTGAAGTGGCTGCCGATTCGGCGTCGGCGAGATACCCATATTCTATCCCTTCTCTATACTATCCTGCACAATCCTACTTCTCCTCAATACCTTCGCGAACGGTTTGAGTACCTCATCCCGAGGGGTAAACCTTGTCGCACGGCCACTTCACTTCTCCTTCGTACTCCGCGTCACACTTCTAGCCGCTACGATGGCTCATTCTCTGTTACTGCAGTGCATCTCTGGAACTCTCTTCCACACTCCATACGCGATAGCCCTTCTCTCGATGTCTTCAAGAGGAAAATTAAGGAGCATTTCCTTTCAACGCAATGAATTATTTAAATATATGTGTATTTATCTTTATAAACGTAAGTAGGTATTTTATGTATTATTATGTAAATAGTTTCATCTTCTTTATAGGTATATATATTGTACACTGGATTACTGCCCTCTACTATTATGATCTCTATCACTCAAAGGTTTGCTGGAAGAAAATTCCATTTGGAGTTAAGCTCGCCTTTGTACATGAATTTTACTATCAAATTATTAAAATGTAATGTCTTGTTGTACAATAAAGAATAGAATAAAGATGGAACGTTGCAAACAACATAGTGAAGCCTGTTCCAACTATGCCTTGCCGTATAAATACACAATTACACGCACACACGTACACCGAAACTACCCCTTAGCTTCTCAGTTGAGCTTTATTTTTTTATCTGTGAGCTCGAATGACAAGCTAAGGCGTAATTTCGCTGTGAGTGCGTGTAATTGTGTATTTGTACGGCAAGGCATAGTTTGAACCAGCGTCACTTTGTTGTTTACAACGTTCCATCTTGACTTTTTACTTGATCTGAGCCGTAGGCTAGATAAATTAGCATTGAGCTTTTAGGGTTCCGTACCCAAAGGTTAAAAACGGCACCCTATTACTAAGACTAAGTACTTATGTAAATGAAAAACTGATCTGTGATTTTAAATAATAATAACTACACACGGTACAAATAATTAGATTGAACTATGTGTTCTAATATTAATAGGTTTGTAATTTGATCTGTGATTTGATGCCATAATTACTTTAAGAAACAAAATTAAGAGCATAAAAATAATAATTTCTACATTAACAACCTCTTTCATTTGTTATGGTCACAAGGTGCATTTAATGTATTTTTAAATAGCCCCCAAAATTAGGTCATACCAACAAACGTTTGGACGCGACTGTATGGACAACAGCTTAGGTTTAATACGTCCAATTAAGAAGGTCATCGATATGTATGAATCCGTCGCTTTTTCGTAGTCATTTGAATTTGGTCGGATAACCAGCCATTGTTTATATGTTTAGTTTTTTGTTTAAATCTACTAAATGCGAAACATTCCAAGCTGAATATTTTCACTATATATTTTTGACATAACGCACATACTTGTGGTTTACACCTATCTATCTTTGGTTGAGTCGGTTTCTTTTATTTTGCCGTCAAAGTTATGACACTCTCGTTTTGACTTTTAGCAATATTATTCGATAACGCAAGCATGTATGCTTTTGAAACTTTTTATGGTTATTACAAGCGTCAAGATGGACTGAATATAGTTTTCAGCAAGCTTATACGTTTTCTCATTTAGGCGCTGCGAATTTTTTTCGGGTTTTCGAAAAAGCGCAATTACTTGAAAATTATAAATATTTTCTTAAATCTAATTCCGGCACAAATACGCACAAATCAAGAGCTACTAGTGTGTGTTTATTCTACAGGCGCACGTACAATGGTACACGTTTCTGCAAAACGTTACCCCAGCAGGAAATGCAATATCTCGAAAACCTGATGACGCACAAGTTATATTTTTGGCGCACATTTTCGCAAAAATATAAGCTCTCTGTTCATGCACAATATTTCTCATTCCGATCATTCGTTTAGAATTTTCCTGCTGGAACAACGTTACCCTAGCAGGAACCTATTTTTCCGCTTTTTTCAAAAACGACGACACGCACTTATTTTTTAAGTGGCGCACATTCACAGCAGATTACGCACGAATTATACGTTCCACTCATATCTCTCTAGGGGTCACTTTCCTGTTGGGGTAACGTACTCGACTAACTCCGCCTACCAATTCCGTTCTAGCTACGGATCTGGTTCGGCGGACCAACTCCTACTCCGCCTACCAAACCCTAGTGTTGCCGTATTTTGAATATTATTTTCCATTTTTATTTAAGACTATTATTTGAATGTAGAAAACAATAACTATAATCAGTAGATATCCCATAAATCGGGGACTTTTTCAACGCTCTGGTCGTAGTTGGTACGGCCCAACCAACTGACAACCGTACACACGTCCGGATTTGGTACGGAGCAGACCATACATATCCGATGTGCAAACAAGCGGACCGAAGCCGAATCAATTAAAATAATAATGTCCGGCGTACAGAGGCGAATTATCCCTAAGGCAAACTAGGCACGTGCCTAGGGGCGCGAGTTTACAAGGGGCGCACGCACTGCAGTTTTTAAATAAAGAAAAAAAAAATGAAATTAATTGCTCTATATTATAATACAAGTAAGTACTAAGTTCAAGTTCCAGTAATCCTATAGAGATGAAGATCTTCCGAAGCGTGCTTCTTCTTAATTATTCCTAGTTACATCGCCTGATTTCATAATAGAAGTTCGTCAGATACAGCTCAAGCAGATAGATTAAAACTTCATGCTTGTAAAAGTCATTTCCAGAAATTCACTATGCTTTGATTGCTATCAAGAGCAATACTGAGCAAAATCGTTATGTTGTAAGTGTAGCTAAAACCATAAGATCGAAATTAGAACGGCTAAAGGTATAATAGATTGCTTTCATAGTCATGGTTTGGGGTTTTATTTTGGTTATGTAATAGTTAATAAAATAAATAGTAATAATCTATATAATACCAATATTATAAAGAGGAAAGATTTTTTTGTTTGTTTGTTTGTAGGTACCGAATAGGCTCCGAAACTACTGGACCGATTTTTAAACATTCTTTCACCGATAGAAAGCTACATTATTCCTGAGTGACATAGGCTATTTTTTATCCCGAAAACGGGTCCTGTGGGGTGGCCCACGGGAGCGAAGCCGCGGGGAACAGCTACTTATGTATATGGCCGCTAGAGGGGCACCGATAAGGGGCTTGCCTAGGGCGTTCTTGACTTTTAATCCGCCTCTGCCGGCGTACTACTCTACACACGGTCGGATATGGTTCGGAAGCGTACCATATCCGTGGTCTGCTCGTACCATATCCGCAGCCTTATTACATATCTTTTGCAAGAGCAAAACGATTGCGATTTTTGCGCAATACTTGCTCTTCATACAGAAGTTTTAGAGTTGTTGGTGGTTTGTTTTTTAAATAAGTGCCTTTGACAAACAGCGAACGCTCACTAGCGTTTTGCTCTTACAAAAGATACGTAATAAGCCTGCCGAGCGTGTGTTACGACTATTAGATACGCACCTGCGAAGTTTGAAAGGCGCCTTCTCGTCCGCATGGAGCAGACTATTGTTACATATTATTCAAAGACCTGTAGCAGTTACTATAACATAAACCATAGCTTGGTGTTTAGAGAACTATTCTTCTATGGAAGGCAGACGTAGTGTCCTCACTTTTTTTGCCTGTTCCACCTTTGTAGTTTACTCATATTATTATATTATAATCCTTTACTGTTTTCGTAATGAATTCCTTTTTTAAGAAACAGCCCCAAAGGAAGTGGCAAAGCCCCGACACTATGACCAAAAATGAGATAGACTTCATCATAACAGATAAAAAGCATATATTCAGGGATGTCTCAGTGATCAACAGGTTTGATACCGGCAGCGATCACAGACTTGTTCGAGGCTCTCTGAATATCAACTTCAAGCTAGAGAGAACTCGTTTGATGAAGTTTAGGCTCCGTCCAAACATGCTCCAAACTATGTTGGGATCTGAAGCGTTCCAGTCAGACCTGGAGAACCGGTTCGCTGTCGTGGAAACCACAGATGACGTTGACCAGACGCTCGACCAAATGGTGCAAATCTTCAGGGAGGAAGGTACGAGATTTTGTAAGATGCGGCGTACGGGCCGGAAGTCTAAACTTTCGGAAGAAACTCTAAAGCTCATGACGGAGAGACGTGAAAATCCACCAGCCATTTCGTCAGAACAGCGGGCACTCAACACACTAATTAGGAAACTGGTACGACGCGATCTCCGACGATCCAATACGCTCTCTATAGAGAAAGCGATTGAGCAAAACCGGGGGTCCAAAGTGTTCTTCCAGCCACTTGGGAGGAGCCATCTGACGAAGCTGGCTAAATCGAGTGGGGATATTGTCGTTTCGAGGCCGGAGATTCTTTCGGAAGTAGAAGACTTCTACAGCCAACTGTACGCATCGCATGCATCTCGACCTGATCCCGAAAATGAGGATTCTAGAGCCACCTTAACCCGCCATTTTACAGAAGACCTGCCCGAAGTAAGCCAAGACGACATTGAGGCGGCTCTCAAACAGCTTAAAAATGGAAAAGCCCCTGGCGAGGACGGGATTACAACCGAGCTCCTGAAAGCGGGAGGACGTCCGGTATTGAAGGAGCTTGGGGAGCTCTTTAACTCTGTCCTGTTCTCTGGGAGAATTCCAATGGCGTGGCAGAGGAGCGTGGTCGTTCTTTTCTTCAAAAAGGGTGACCAGACCCTTTTGAAGAATTACAGACCCATTTCGCTTCTTAGTCACGTTTATAAGTTGTTTTCGAGAGTCGTCACAAATCGTCTAGCGCGAAGACTCGACGAGTTTCAGCCACCGGAGCAGGCCGGGTTCCGAGGAGGATACAGCACCATAGACCACATCCACACAGTGCGGCAAATTATACAAAAGTCCGAAGAGTATAAACGGCCCCTGTGTTTTGCTTTTGTGGACTATGAGAAGGCTTTTGACTCCATCGAAACCTGGGCTGTTCTGGAGTCTATGCGATGCCAAGTGGACTAGCGATACATCCAAGTGCTGAGATGTCTTTATGAAAACGCAACAATAACCGTCCAAAGTCAGGACCGGCAAACTAAACATATCTCACTGCGTCGAGGGGTTAGACAAGGGGACGTAATTTCCCCGAAATTGTTTAGTAACGCGGTGGAGGATATGTTTAAGACGCTGGACTGGGAAGGACGCGGCATTAATATAAACGGCGAGTACATCTCACACTTGAGATTTGCGGATGACATCGTCATAATGGCAGAGTCACTGCAAGACTTGCAGCAGATGCTGGATAGCCTGGCTGATTCATCTGCACGCATCGGTCTCCGGATGAACTTGGACAAAACCCAGGTTATGTTCAATTCACAAGTCACTCCGCGATCGATTGTGGTCAATGGCGGTGCTCTCAAAGTTGTTCGAGAATATGTTTACCTCGGGCAAACTCTGCAGTTTGGTAAGAACAACTTTGAGAAGGAGGCCAGCAGAAGAATATAGCTGGGCTGGGCGGCGTTTGGAAAACTTCGTGGAGTCTTCTCGTCGCATATCCCACAAAGCCTGAAGACTAAAGTCTTCAACCAGTGCGTCCTACCTGTTATGACCTACGGTGCCGAGACGTGGACACTCACAATACGGCTGGTACATCAGTTCAAAGTTGCTCAGCGAGCTATGGAAAGGGCTATGCTCGGAGTCTCTCTAAGGGATCGAATCCGAAACGAGGTAATCCGGCAGAGAACCAAAGTTGTCGACATAGCTCACAGAATAAGTAAGCTGAAGTGGCAATGGGCCGGCCATATAAGTCGTAGAACCGATGACCGTTGGGGTAAACGTGTTCTTGAGTGGAGACCGCGAACTGTTAAACGTAAGGTAGGACGCCCTCAGTCTAGGTGGAGCGACGACCTTCGCAGGGTGGCTGGTAGCAGCTGGATGACAGTTGCCGTAAATCGAACCAAATGGCGTGCAATTGGAGAGGCCCGTGTCCAGCAGTGGACTGCTATAGGCTGATGATGATGATGAATCCTTTACTGTTCAGGCTACTCGTCTGTGGAATTCATTGCCAGATCCAATCAAACGTGCTCAATCATTGCCTGTGTTCAAAAGACTCGTAAAGGAACATTACCTGTCACTGTCTTCGTCTTAGCGTGTTGTTTTGTGATTGTGATTATCAATTGAGACATTCCATTCATAATTTATTTTTATTGCCCTTATATTTAGTATCTATTTATTTATGTATATATTACGTAGCATCTGTATTTATCTGTGTATCTATTATAATTATAGTATATAAACTATGTTAATGTCACACCAACGACAACCCCACTTCAAGTCCAGAAAATTACTGTCCATACCAGGGTGCCTGGAAGAGATCGCGCTATGCGATAAGGCCGCCCATTGTATTTGTATTAGTTTTAAGTTTCTTGTTATAATTGTATTTTAAGGTGTATGTTACGTGCCCTGCCTACACCAAATCAGCTGAATAGCGACATGATATGGAAATTACGTCAAACGGATGTTTCTACATAAAATTCCAACACGCCACCTGCTGACTCAGCGAACGGACGCCTCGTGCCGCCGAGTGGCCACCTACTTCCAAATCTGCTGACACCGCATCCACGTTTAGCATGACTTATTGTATCGTAATAAAATAGAATATGATTGGTAACACACTTCGGTACTAGCATCGTCCGAAATTAGACTTAAATACTAGTATAAGTTAAACTGTAATTTTAATCTTAATTAAAACCTTTATAAATAATTTTGTTTTTTTTTAAGTCCTCCGGCTGCCACCTTCATAATTGGCGCAGTCGGTAGGATATTCGAGGCAGTGCGCGGCGCGGTATAGATTTCCAAAAATCGTTTATCTGCTGACTCCGATAGTCGCTGTCGGTATTTCCAAATACCTCGTCGAATATCCGAACTTAAGAAGACGCAGCTGAGGACGTATCCAGCCATCGATACACCAAGGAAAACCATGTATATGTAAGTGCTTGAAACTTTCTTTGAGTGTTGCTCCCGACTCCTTCCTTTTAACCCCTTATATAATATTAATTCAAAATTTTTCATCCAAGGGAAGCTAGGGCAAAATCTGTCTCTTCCAGACAGATAAATAGGACTAGGGAAGTAGATTTAAATAGATTTATAGATTCAAATAGTTTAGGTTTAGATACATTATTTAGTAGTGACGAAATGGAATTGAACCCCGATACTATCTTTAAGGCCTTACGCCCAGTGCCAGAGTTTGATGGAAATCCGAATGTTCTAACACGTTTCATTAAAATTTGTGATCAACTCGTAATACAATACGTCAGAAATGACCCGAACTACGAGTTCACTAACCTATGTATAATAAACGGTATCTTAAATAAAATCACGGGATCTGCAGCTATAACCATAAATTCTAATGGTATACCTGAAAATTGGCAAGGGATCCGCGACGCTTTAATTAACAACTTTTCCGATGAAAGGGACGAGACCGCCCTTTATAATGACATGTCCTTACTAGCCCAAGGAAACAGCACTCCACAGGAATATTATGACAAATGCCAGACCCTTTTTAGTACTATAATGACTTACGTCACCTTGCATGACAATATAGCTACTACCATCGAAGCAAAACGCGACCTTTATAGGAAACTGACGTTACAATCTTATGTCAGAGGTCTTAAAGAACCTTTAGGGTCCCGTATCCGATGTATGAGACCCGAAACTATAGAAAAGGCTCTGGAATTTGTACAGCAGGAATTAAATGTCATGTACCTACAGCAACGCAACGAAAGTATTCCTGAGCGACGTAACCCGACACAGCAAGCGCATTTAACCCATAGAATGCCTCCAGCGGTCCTTATGACCACGCCCAAACCTTTTAGCTTTGCGAATGCAGGCACGAGCTGGCATAAGTCTATGCCCGCGCCGCCGCAGCAGCAGCAGCAATGGAGGCCACCCTTCCAGCATAATCAGGTACCTCATCGTGCCCCTAACATGGTTAGTCGAACCCAGCAAATGTTTCGTGCACCCCCGCCAAACTACCATCCCCAGAGTAACATAATTAGATTACCGAACGCAAACCCGTCAGCGCAATATACAGGTCCGAAACCGATGAGCGGCGTTAGTCACTTCGTACAAAAACCAATAGGGTTACCAGGAAATAATTGGCAAAGATCAGGGAACCCACCACCTAGTAATTACTTCAAGACACGAGAAATGAATTTTAACGAGATGACAGACCCTGAAAACGCTTATTATTACCCCGACTATTACTATGAACAGCCTGACTATTCCTGTTACTATGACTATCCCGACTTTTATTACTACAATCAAACCGAGCCCGATAGTATTTTGCATGTACAAGATGACACACAGCCGCAGAGTACTAACAACGCGAATTGCTTAGAAGCACCAAAGCCTACCTCTAGTGCTAATCCGGATTTTCTCAAGGAAACGGATCAAAAAGGGTTAAAATAGAGTTAAATATACAATCTAAAAGGGAGTTACGTTACATTCAGATATCGGACCCACCACTTAAGTTATTAGTAGATACCGGGGCTAACCAGTCTTTTATTAGTCCTGAGGCAGTCGAGCAATACTTTTCACACATACCTTTGAATTTTGACCCCTTTGAAGTAACAAATGCCCGTGTAACTAGTACACACAACCATTCAATTACTGTTCCGAATTTTCCTGAATTTAATAACCCTACGAATGTTAAGTTTTTCATTTATAAGTTTCATAATTATTTTGACGGACTAATAGGCCTAGATTTACTTGACGGAGCACAGATTGATCTTAAAAATAACTATTTAATTACAGATTTTACAACTATACCTATTCGGTTTTATCAATGTAAAAAGTCCAGTTATCAGGAAACCATTCCCGCGAACTCGTCAAAACTATTAAATATTCCTATCTATAGCCCAGACGGTGACGTTTCCATAGCTCAGCAAATACACAGTAATTGCATTATACATGAATGCATTACTCGCGTTACCGACTGTACGGGCATCGTTGAAATTGAAAACCCGACCGATTATGATTCACTCGTTACATTTGAACGCCCTTTACAAGCAGTGATATTTAATAATGAGTGCACTAGCACTAAACAAGATCCTAAGCGCGTTAAAGAAGTTTTATCTCGATTGCGTACAGATCATTTAAATATTGAAGAAAAAACTAACTTAGAGACTTTATGCAGTCGTTTTGCTGACGTATTCTATGTAGAGGGAGAACCTTTGACTTTTACAAATAAAATAAAGCACCATATCAGGACGACCGACGAACTTCCAGTTTATACGAAAAGTTACCGCTACCCATTTGTTCACCGACAAGAAGTTAGAGACCAAATTACTAAGATGCTGGACCAAGGTATTATACGACCTTCTGAATCAGCCTGGAGCTCGCCTATCTGGGTAGTTCCTAAGAAAGCAGATGCATCAGGCAAACAAAAGTGGCGCATAGTAGTAGACATTCGCAAACTGAATGACAAGACTATAGACGACAAATACCCGATTCCAAACATCAACGATATACTTGACAAGCTTGGTAAATGCCAGTATTTTAGCACGTTAGACCTTGCATCAGGATTTTATCAATGCCAAATGGATCCAGACGATATTCCGAAGACAGCTTTCAATGTAGAGCATGGGCACTTCGAATTCTTGCGTATGCCCATGGGTTTGAAAAATTCCCCATCTACTTTTCAAAGAGTAATGGACAATGTGCTCAGAGGCTTACAAAATGAGATCTGTCTGGTATACCTTGATGACGTAATAATATTTAGCACATCGTTGCAGGAACACATGATTAATCTAGAGAAAGTATTTAAAAGATTGCAGGAATCTAACTTCAAAATCCAGATGGACAAATCCGAGTTTTTAAAATTAGAGACCGCGTTTTTAGGACACATAATCAGTGGCGAAGGTGTTAAACCTAATCCTGATAAAATAGCGGCTATAGAAAAATACCCATTACCTAAAACCACGAAAGAAATAAAACAGTTTCTCGGATTATTAGGTTATTACAGGAAATTTATCCCGGACTTTGCCCACGTCACTAAGCCTATGACTAAATGCCTTAAAAAGACTAATAAAATAACTTTCGACTCTGAATACATTAACTGCTTTAACAAATGTAAGAGCTTACTGACAAATGACCCCATCTTACAGTACCCCGACTTCACTAGGGAGTTTATATTAACAACAGACGCTTCAAATATAGCTATAGGCGCAGTACTCTCGCAAGGTACCATCGGGTCAGATAAACCCATCTGTTACGCCTCAAGAACTTTGAACGATAGTGAAACCAATTATAGTACTATCGAGAAGGAGCTTTTAGCTATAGTATGGGCTACAAAGTACTTCAGGCCTTATTTATTTGGTCGTAAATTTAAAATACTCACCGACCACAAGCCACTACAATGGATAATGAACCTTAAGGAGCCCAACTCAAGACTGACTAGGTGGAGACTTAAATTAAGTGAGTACGATTACACTATAGTCTACAAAAAGGGAAAGTATAACACTAACGCAGACGCATTATCCCGAGTAGAAATTAATAACGAGGAGACAGAGTCAATGTTAGCCAACCCTTCAGAGCGACCACCTTCTCGAACAGGTTCCACCACAGCCACTGCACATACCAGCTCTGAAAACCCTATTCTAGAAGTACCAATCACTGACGAACCTTTGAACAAATTTCACCGACAATTATGCATTACCATAGTAGGTGACATTAAACGACGTACAACCGCTACTAAACCTTTTGACACGCACACCCGGACATTTATTCAGGTTTCAGAATCGAACTTAGAACAAGACGTAGTAAATGCTATAAAAGAATACGTCAACCCTAAAGTTAAAACCGCTATAAAAATTACTCCACCCTTAGGGATGTATTCAATTATACCCATAATCCAGAATAGTTTTAAAAGCTCAGCAATTAATTTAGTATTAGCCAAAACCGAACTAGAAGACGTTAAAGAGTACCTAAGACAGCAAGAAATCATAAAACACTATCATGAAGGGAAAACTAATCATAGAGGAATAAATGAGTGTCATCTCGCCCTATCCCGAAAATATTATTGGCCTAAAATGAGGGAAGAAATAGCTAAATACATTAATGAGTGTACCATCTGCGGACAAACGAAATATGACAGGAACCCGATTAGACCTCAATTTAATGTAGTACCCCCAGCAACTAAACCCTTCGAATTAATACACATGGATCTATTCACAGCTCAAAACGAAAAGTACTTGACAGTGGTAGATGTTTTCTCAAAATATGGACAAGCGTACCATTTGAGAGATGGTACAGCAATTAGCATACTTCAAGCAGTTTTAAGTTATTGTACACATCATGGGTTACCGTTAACAATAGTGACCGATAACGGCACAGAATTCACAAACCAACTATTTTCTGAATTTACAAGATTACATAAAATCAACCACCATAGAACATTAGCACACTCTCCTAACGATAACGGAATCATCGAACGATTTCACTACGTTACTAGAACACCTACGTATTTTACGATTACGTCAAAAGGACGAACCCGTAATCAACCTCATGCCTTATGCCTTATTAGCCTATAATAGTTCAGTTCACAGCTTCACCAAGTGTAGGCACACTTTGACCCAAGAGACCCCCTTGACATTAACATGACTGAACACCTAATGCAACAATATATTTTGACACACCGAGACCAGATGAAAACTGTATACGACCTTATCAATGACTTTACTCTTGCTGACCGTACGAACATCATACGAAATAGGAATAAGGACAGAGAGCCCGAAATAGAATACCAACCGGAACAACAAATATTTATTTCTAACCCAGCAGCCAACCGACAAAAATTAGCACCACGCTACACACATGACACTGTTCTAGCTGACCTTCCGATTCATATATACACCTCCAAAAAGAAAGGTCCCGTAGCTAAGTCTCGACTCAAACGTATCCCTAATAAATCAAAATTGTTACAGGATACTGCTGGCAATGTTAGCCCAACAAATAACGGCGCTCGAGATAAGACTTGAAAGCTTGGACAATGGACCCGGACTTTTACCTTTTAACCTTGGACAAACAATGTTTTTAACTGAAACCAGTTCACAGTTAAAAACACTAGAACCCGGTCGTAGTAAAAGAGGTCTTGTAGACGGACTAGGGTCCGTTATAAAAAGCATTACCGGAAACCTAGATCATACGGATGCCCAAAAATATAATAATGCAATCAATCTTTTAGAAAGTAACAACGATAAAATAGTATCAGAATTCAATGAGCATGTCAGTCATGACAAGGTTTGGATCACCCGATACAGCGACATACTCTCAAAAATTGTTAGCAATCAAGAGAGGCTGAATAGTACCTTAGGATTAATCTTAGACGAGAAAACTAGTGCGAAAAATGACCTTATAAGATTCGCAAAGTTTGCCCAGTTGCTGACTATAATTAGCGACAATACGGAAGATTTATTTTTAGAAATAACTAGGATAGAAGATACCTTAGCTTTTATACGTGCATCGAGCACCCATCATAGTATGTTAAGCATAGATACTTTAAGTAACATGATTAAGCGATTAATATCTATTTACGGCCAGGATCAGTTAATAGATGCAGATCTAAGAGAGTATTATACTGTTATAAAACCCGGGTATTACTACACTAATAAAAAAATTGTTATTATATTTAAAGTTCCAATAACCAGCTCCGATAAGTTCGAATTATACAGACTAGCGATAGTTCCCAATAAACTTATGTATACCTATATTCCTCCTTACCCTTTCCTTGCAACTAATGGGAAAGCTTTCAAGTACATAGAGGCTGAATGCCCGAAGTTCGGCCCATATCATCTCTGCGAAGAAGAAATCAACCGTCAACCAACAAGAGGACATCTAGATTGCATCCAAAGTCTCATCTACAACCAATCTTTGGAGAAATCTTGCCTGCCTACGAAGCTCACACTGACTAAGGCAGCCATGGAACAACTGGATGACAGACGTTATACGCTCATCTTCCCACAACCGACCCGGACGGAGCTACACTGCGAACGTCAGGAATTCATCTCCCTGCATGGAAGTTATCTCGCTACCATCCCGCAAAAATGTCTACTACGCACCGAGCGATTCATTATTACCAACACCAACGACTATATCAAAGGGCAGCCGCTGAAAATCACCGAAATACCCATAAACCTGAATATTGTTGAAGAAACCATCCCACATCTGAAGCTAAACCCACTGCACCTGAAAAGCCTACATGAAATCGAAGATAAAATCTTAATGCAACACCCAGTACAAATAGAACACGCAACGGCGGAAAATTTACTATACCATACGACGATTCCACTATACGTCATACTATTCAGTGCAACTGTACTGATCACCACAATCACTATACGTCGCTATAACGTTTGCACAAAACTTACGAAACCACAGAAATCAGATGTAAACCCTGAAAATCATCAATACGAAGATGCAGAATCACCCACAATCACGGAACAGACTCCAGCAACATTCTCGCTCAAGATTCTCAAATAGTTGCTGTTCTGAGGGGGGAGGTGTTACGTGCCCTGCCTACACCAAATCAGCTGAATAGCGACATGATATGGAAATTACGTCAAACGGATGTTTCTACATAAAATTCCAACACGCCACCTGCTGACTCAGCGAACGGACGCCTCGTGCCGCCGAGTGGCCACCTACTTCCAAATCTGCTGACACCGCATCCACGTTTAGCATGACTTATTGTATCGTAATAAAATAGAATATGATTGGTAACACACTTCGGTACTAGCATCGTCCGAAATTAGACTTAAATACTAGTATAAGTTAAACTGTAATTTTAATCTTAATTAAAACCTTTATAAATAATTTTGGTTTTTTTTAAGTCCTCCGGCTGCCACCTTCATAATTTGTACAATAAAGCATATAATAAATAAATAAATAAATAAATATTCTATCCCCTTTGGTGGGTACGTGTTCTTTACACCTCTGCTAGATCTTGTCCCATTGATGTATTAAAAAATGTCTTGTCCCTTTATATTCGACGAACTACAAGGGTATAAAACGCTTCAAATTCTTCCTAGCACAGCAAATTAATGGAGTCGTTTTGAACGAATAAAATCTATACGAGGAACCTGTGAATTCTAATCTCCGTTGGTCATAGGATTTCCTCTTTATATCAATCTTTAAGAAAGCTGAGATTTACGATAGTAATTATTATAACTTTCAATATTTTTTATTTCTTCAGCGATTTAGACCGAGTTGGCTTTCTTTTTTTGTGAAGAAAATAAGTTGTTTTTTTTATGTGAAAATGGTTCATGTAGGTAGGTATGTTATTTTTGCACTTCACATGCATTTGCTCAACTCTCCTCCAGTAGGTACTCTCTTACTGGAGGAGAGTTGAGCGAGGATAATTGGCTTAGTAGGCGTTTCGGCCGATGAGTTTCGCCTGATCAGGGTCGAAACAGGAATTCCATTATTATTATTTTTAAGTGGTGGTTCGGTCTATACTTTTTTAAAGCAAATTTTGTACAGTCAGAATAAAAAACCTTAGGTAGGGTTATAGTATTTAAGTAAAAGTCAAGCAATTTTTGGAAAAGATATAGCTTAACAAAGATATACCATTACAACAATCAACAGTAAACATGATAAATCACAATAGTCAGTCTTATATATCAATAAAAAATTGTACGACATGTCACCTGAGGTATTCCACATACGGCACCTATCGATATTTTCGCAGGTGCCATAAGTAGAATAATTTATTATTTCAAATTTCACATTTGGCACCTACGGATCAGTAGGTACTAGTTTTGGGACGTTTATTTTATTAGGACGTCAATATATTTATATAAAAAAAAACAGTTGAGAGTAACATGATAAAAATATAACTTCCTCTTTTGCTTTTTTAGTTACATGTTGAACATTTATACACAAATTACCAGGAGGCCAAAATCATGAAGAAGTACCTATTTGCGGGCCTAGAATCATAAGCGGTAGAGACTAACGGAGTACCAGGAGGTCAGAATCTTAAATCACCCGGTACTCTTTTTACATCTCATGATTCCAGCCCCGCAAATATAAGACTTCTTCATGATTCTGGCCTCCTGGTAGTTTGGGTATAAATGCTTATATTGTTCAACATTTAATAAAAACGCAAAAGAGGAAGTTATATTTTTCTCATGTTATTAAAATCTCTACCGATTTTATGTTTCTGACGTTACTTTGCCTCTAAAAAAGGATTCGTCCGAAACACCACTCAAAAATATTAATAAAAATGAAATTCCTGTTTCGACCGGATCGGACGAAACTCAGCGGCCGAAACGCCTACTAAGCCGGATAATTCTCGCTCTCGCTGGCTAATGTATTTAATAGGGAGGCTTTACAGACAACAACAGTCTTAGTTATGAGTTTGATTCACGAGGAATTTGATCCTTGGCTAATTTTCTACTTTCATGCAGGCGAACCCGCTGGCAAAAGACAATCTGAAATAATTGTAGTCAGGATTATGCTACGTTCTAATTCTATTGAGATGTTTAGTTCCCCAGGGCATATTGCTTTACCCACAATACTCAGTCACAAGGTGAAGTACCTATAGGTACTTCACCAAAAACAAGCATAACCATTTTATTTGAGAATCCATTTCCGCGAAGTCTCATCACATAGTTTTCACTTAAACCCTGGCTCCCGGACTATCACTCTGTATTGTCTCAGGTCTCGTATATCAAAGGCGCCCACCCTTTGTGTTAGCGCCTGATTCCTGGAGAGTGCTGTTATTTATGCATCCTACAATCATAGCGGTAACAGGAGTTTGTTTATGGAAGTTGGTTTAAAATGATCGGCGGTTTTAAGGATGTAAAATGTTGGGGAAACCTGGGGTCGTTTTGTGACGATTTCGATTCAATCTAAAAGCATGCTGCCCCACAGTCCTGGGTTCGGTTACTAAGGGCCGATTTCACCAATGAAACTAATCGCGATTAGTAAAACTAAACTCAGTTTATGCAAATACAGCGTTCTGATTGGTAGTTTCTCAGCGGTATCAACCAATCAGGACGCTGCATTTGCATAAACTAAGTTTAGTTGAACTAAGCGCGATTAGTTTCATTGGTGAAATCGGCCCTAAGTCAGGCGAGAAGTTTGATTAAATGGGATTGCCTCGTTGGTCGAATAGCCTCTACCGCTACAGCAGAGCGTGAGCTGGGTTTTCCTTCTATAATTTCTCAGTAGCAGCAGTAGTTCAATTAGTGTCTGGTTGATGGTCATAGGTTCGTCTCCAATTAGGAGGTAAGGGGTCTTAAAACAGGCGTGATGTTTAAAAAAATAAATGAGCGGACCGATTTTTTAGCAATTCATAATAAAAATAACTTTTCGAGAGTATCAACTAAATGTTTAAATGGTTTCTTAACCGGTCGGATCAATTAAACCCTTCACAAATTGTAAATTAGGTAGAATTTACAATTCAAATAATGGTGGTGCTAATTCTATTATGTTAAGGTAAATATTATACAGGCTGTGCGACTTTAAAACTAGTTCACTATTAATGTTACCCGACTGCAAGAAAAGGGTTATGTTTTTCGCGCGTATCTTGTATGTTTGTATGTAGAATTCTATATTACTTCATATCTTTTATACCACTAGACGGATTTATATAGTTCAGATATTGTTAGATAGTTCTTGCCCACCCAAGAATTTTTAGATAAATGCAGTTAAAAAAAAAATGGTGGGTTTTGGGCGCCATAACGTGGGGTCTAATTTTTGTTCTTCCAAAGTCGTCGTGTGGGTATCAAAATGAAGGGATTTTAAAGGTGATTACAAAAATATATACCAATTAGATTTAGATGTTTAAAAGTAATTAAAAAAAAAATGTTAACTAAAAAGTAACACAAATGAAAAAATCCTGAGCATGCGTGCGAGCCTATCAATAATAAAATTAATTCAAAATATCAAAAATCCCGACTGCTTAAGAAACGAACTAAAAATACGTAAATAAGAAGAAAATCATGCTGTGCAGTCGGAGGATACATATTCGCGAGCTGGCTGACCAAAATCAGATGTATCCTACGACTGCTTCTTCCTGTTTACGTGTTTGTAATTCGCTTCTTAAGCAGTCGGGCTTTTTGATTTTTTTAATAAACTTTTTTAATTTATGACGTACATTTTTAGTTAAAATTTCTTTTTTAGAATTAGGTAACTACATTTAAATATATAAGTGTTATATATTTTCGAAATCACCTCTTAAAACCCTTTTACAAGATGGGTACGGAAAAAATTATATGGGCCCCCACGATATGGCGCCCAAAACCCGCCATTTTCCTATTTTCCCAAATTTTAATGTAGCCAGTGACCAGGTGACACTCGCAAGGTTAACCCTCAGTTTCCCAGCTCAAAATTATCGGAGAATTAATGTGACAAATTGTCAAGCACGCGTTACCTGCTGTGATTGGCTGTTGAAAAGTCATTCAACCAATCACAGCAGATAACGCGTGTTTGACAATTTGTCACATTAATTCTCCGATAATTTTAAGCTGGGAAACTGAGGGTAAGTCGAATCGATTGCTCAAAATCGGCCAACGCGTTTGGTCTCTAGAACAAACATACCTACATGCTGCCAATAAAAAATTCAACACCGGAGACGAAAACTTCAAGAACGAGCGCACCCAATGAAGCCAAACATAGAAAATTGTGTGTATTAAGTAATAGCACACAAAGAGGTATACTGCAAGCTATTGAAGAACAATTTTCTAAAGAATTTAAATTCTGTAGTTATTCATTCCCGAACGCGAAGATAAAACAACTATTAGCTAATTTGAAATCGAAATTAAGAGACTTCAGTATGAATGATTATTGTATAATTTTTATGGGTGAAACTGATATTAAATGTAGCCATAATTTTATTGATCCTATAAATGTTATTAATGAAAGCTTGGCGCAGATAACCCATACAAATATTATAATATGCACTCCTTCGTATGTACGAGGAGCGCCAATATATAACCATAAGGTTGAGATATTTAATGACCTACTTTATGTGAACCTCCAACTTCATAGCTGCGCATACTATTTTGACACAAATTATGACTTGACATTTGAATTTGACATGTTTTCACATAGAACAGGTATATTGAATAAAGCTGGAATACATTTCATATTTAAAAATATAATGAATAGGATCAAAATTGACTTAGAGTTATTTCCGATAATAATTGACACCATTAACAACTCAGAGTCAAATGCTAAAGAGTTGTTTTTTCTCGAATAAATATATTAATATCTTACATCAAAATATAGCAAGTTTGTTAAAAAAATCGGATGATTTATCTGTATGTTTAGATCAACTAGCTGATAATCAAATATGTATTGATATAATATGCATCACCGAACATTTCATTATGGAAGGCTACGAGAGTCAGTTGTATGTACCTAATTATAGTTTAGCGTCGTCTTATTGCAGAAAAGGGAAAAAAAGAGGGGGTGCATGTATTCTTGTTAAAAATGGCCACAAATGGAAAGAACTTCCTAAAATTGTTAAATTGTCGACTTCTGGTATTTTTGAATGTTGCGCCATTGAGCTTATAAGCTATAAGATAATTGTCGTCTGCATTTATAGGGTGCCGAATGTTAATAATTATGATGATTGTTTGAATAAACTTGAGAGACTTTTACGAATAATATCAAAGACGACTTCTAAAAAGATTGTCATAGCAGGAGACTTTAACATAGATTTACTAAAATCTAATAGACATTCTGCTACGTTTGAATGTCTACTATTAAGTTATAATCTAAAACTAGTATTTAAACAACCGACTCGCATGGCCAGCAAGACATGCATAGATAATTTTGCACATAATTTTAGTAAAACATGTAAAAGTGAAGTATTAGAGTTTGCGTTATCGGATCACACAGCACAGCTACTTCAGTGCCCCGTTAGAAAGGCGTGTGCCATAAACTATTGGTATAGGACAAGAAGAGATTACAATAAAGAAAACATAGCTAAATTCAATCACTGTATGCAAAATATTTCTTTCTCAGAGATATACGATACAGACGATCCTAATATAGCCTATAATGCATTTATCAACACTTTAAAGTTGTTTTATGACTTGTGTTTCCCGCTTATTCGAGTAAAAATTAACTTAGTAAAAAAACGTAATTGGGTGTCAAAGGGTATTAAATTGTGTAGTAAAAAGAAAAGGAACCTTCTATGGCAACTGAGATTAAACCCGAGCCGTGACAATAAAATAAAGTTGGTCAACTATTCTAAATTATATAAAAAAATAATAAATCTGACACAAAAGGCACAAAACAACTACCGAATAGAAAAAGCTGCAAACAAGGCAAAAACTACGTGGCAATTAATAAACCGAAAGAAATTCAATACTCCCAACCAGCAAATTGATAAAATTAAAGTTAATAATAATAATATATTAGATCCTAAAGACATTTCTGAAACGTTTAACAACTACTTTGTTGACAAAATACAGCCCATAATTAATGACTGTAGCCAGCCTAACCCACAACGTAAGATATACACAAGATGTAAATCAATGTTCATGGCACCAAGTTTACCAGATGATATATTTAAAATTATAATGTCACTAAAAAACACAAATAGCGTTGGTTACGATGGCATCTCCACAAATATTATTAAATCAGTGGCTAAGGAACTATGTGTACATTTAAGTTATATACTTAATCTCAGTATAGGTGCTGGCGTGTACCCAGATGCTTTGAAAATTGCCATTGTTAAACCATTATTTAAAAAGGAAAATAGAGAGCTAGTGGAAAATTATAGGCCAGTCTCATTGATTTCTGTTATTTCAAAAATATTTGAAAAATATCTACACAAAGAGCTATTTAAATACCTTGACAAATATAATATTCTGTGTGAGCAACAAAAGGGATTTAGACCAAGAAAAACAATAAATATGGCGATTTACGATTTTATTCATAATATCATAAATAATGTCGATAAACGAAACCCAGTCTGCGCAATTTTTTGCGATATGACGCAGGCGTTTGATTATGTCCACCATACTACACTATTAAAAAAACTAGAAGCTTATGGCATAAGGGGTAATGTTTTAGAACTGTTTCAATCCTATTTACAAAATAGACGGCAAATAACAGAAATCAACAGGATAAATTTAATTAATAAACATGACGAGATATTTAGATCAGAAGAGCGAAATGTTAGTTATGGGGTACCACAGGGTAGTGTGCTGGGTCCCTTGTTATTTATAATTTATATTAATGACTTACCAGAATGGATTGAACAACCATTGACTCTATTTGCAGATGACAGTACCGTGACAATACCTTCGAGAAGCGTTGATACATACCAAAGTGACATTAATAATTCGTTAAAAACTATTATAAAATGGCTAGAGGAAAACAACTTAAGAATCAATTTAAGTAAAACAAAAATAATTCAATTTAACCAACGCATGACAGATATGGACAATCTTAATGTGAAATATAATGATAATAAAATTAGCGAGGTAGTTAGTACAAAATTTCTAGGGCTTGAAATAGATAAAAAACTTAGCTGGAAACAGCACATTGAGGTACTTTGCAAGAAACTAAGTACATCTGCATATGCTCTATATACCCTATCGTATATTGTAAATCTGGATGCATGCCTTACTGCGTACTATGGTATAGTTGAATGCCATCTGCGATACGGAGTTATCTTTTGGGGCAACTCAACAGAAAAAGAAACGGCATTTAAGGCACAAAAAAGATGCATACGATCTATTTTTAAATTGAAAAGTACTGATAGCTGCGTGCCATATTTTAAACAATATAAACTTTTAACCCTACCATGTTTGTACATTTTAGAAATGGCAGTATTTGTTAAATTAAACCCAGAGCGCTTCGCACGAATGGCTGATGTATTTCCACGGAATAGACGTGACAATACTAGTCTGTGTATCCCCAGTGCTAGAACAACTCTGATGCGCAAGGGTGTCTGCTGCATGGCACCGGTGATATATAATAAAATACCAAGTTGTTGGAAGGAATATAATTTGACATTATTCAAAAAAAGACTTCGGAATTTTTTAGTAGATAAGGTTTATTATAGTATTGCAGATTTTTTATTGGAGAAAGAAATTGTTTGACTATTTTATATATTGTATTTAAATAATTATTAGAAATTGCGACATTAATGATATTATTGACTGATGAAATAGAATTATTTTATTTATTGAATGAATTGAATGGTTGAACATTGATATTATTATTAGTAAGTGATGAACCAAATTTATATTATTTAATGGAATTATAGTATTAAATTTTAAACTCTGTACTTTTGCATGCCTTGTAATTGGCAAAATATGGCTGTTTCTGTATTTATTTATTGTGTACCACCATGACTTGTACCCATATTTGCAAAATAAAATATCTTTATCTTTATCTTTATACATACATATACTGATAAACAAATTACCTTCCATCGGCAGTCGGGTAAGAAAAAATAAACGTATTGTCTAGTAGCGTACCAATTTACATAAACTACCCAACAAAAGATAAACAAAAATAAAAAGATCTTTACTCAAACATTCCCCAAACATTGGCTCAAAAATTATTTCTATTAAAAGAGCTCCCTGTATTCTGCCCGTAACTTCGTCCTCTCGTATGTTTTCACATAGCTGCCCCAATTCCGAGGATAACATTATTCTTTTCACGATTCGTTAAACCGTTCTGAATGACTGCGAGAATCAAAGCGACGACTGTGTTTTAAATATTAAAATGAGTGTCAAAACTGTGATGACGGTTTTCAGCAAATGTCTATCTTATTGTCGGTTCTGGTTATATTTTTATGAAGTAGGATTATGCTATAGATAGCCAAACAATTATGATGAAGTCTATAGTAAACCTTAAAAATACTTACCATGAAAAAAGGTCTGATTTCTGAATTGAGTGTTTGAAGATAAGGACTTGTCAAACCCTATTTGAATGCCAGTCCCATTGGACAAGATTTCAGGCTAAAATAGGGTTTGAAAATAATAATATATTAATAATATTAAAACCTTTATTACATGCATTAATTGTTAAGTTATAACATAGTAATTAATAAAACAGCCAATTGAATTCAGAACCGTACAAAGTCATATAAACATCATTTGTTAGAACACTTAATATCATATTTTGGTTTATTAATTAAAGTATTTAGATATATATTTAATTAATTAATTTATTCTGTTATTTAACTTATTGTTATATTTAATTTATTCTATTATTTAACTTATTGTTATATTTAATTTATTATATCATTAAAAGTATTCTATTATTTAACTTATTCTAATAATTAATTTATTCTATTATTACATTAATTCTTATATTTAATTTATTCTATTATTTTATTCATTAAATTATTAAATTTATTGTGTGTTCCTCTGTGGCCGGACCACAGTTTAGTACTCAGATGCTCAGATAGTTCGAAATAATACCTACCTAAAGTCTACTTTCATCGGAATATATATACAGGTATTTTTAGTACCTCAAGAGATATCTTTTTAATTAACAATTTATGTGGTCCGGCCGCCAGTCAGTGCTCTCTGGCCGCGCCACCTCAAATTAAATAGAGTATAATAAACTATTAATAAATCAATATCCCGAAAAAAAACTACCTAAAGAGTACTTTGCATACGACAAATATGGTCCAATAAACTTCTTTAGTTAAGAAGTTATTGGTCGTAGGGTGTGGTCCGGCTGGCAGGTATACTCTGCAGCAAGTCAATTTTGCAATATTTAATATTAACTATCCATAAATCAATTTATATAATAGTACCTTTTCTCTACTCTTCGTTGATACTTTTTTCTCTTAAGAAACTATTCATTTTGATTAATTAATCTTTAAAGTATGTGGCGCGGCTAGGGAGGATTACTTTCAGCAAATATATCGAAATATGATTTTTTTCTTTATGCCAACGAAAACTGCATAATAAGTACTATAAAAAACCGGCCAAGTGCGAGTCGGACTAGCGCACGAAGGGTTCCGTACTTGGTAAATTGCGGTTTACGATTTATGACGTATTAAAAAAAAAACTACTTACTAGATCTCTTTCAAACCAATTTTCGGTGGAAGTTTACATGGTAATGTAAATCATATTTTTTTTTTAGGTTTTATCATTCTCTTATTTTAGAAGTTACAGGGGGGACACACACATTTTACCACTTTGGAAGTGTCTCTCGCGTAAACTATTCAGTTTAGATAAAAATGATATTAGAATCCTCAATATCATTTTTGAAGACCTACCCATAGATACCTCACACGTCCCATACGTGTTGATGAAAAAATATTTTTTTAATTTCAGTTTCAAGTATGGGAACCCACAACGGACGGACAGACATACAGACAGACAGACATGAAGAATCTATAAGGGTTCCGTTTTTTGCCATTTGGCTACGGGACCCTAAAAACGGCTGATTTCTGAATTGAGTGTTTGAAGATAAGAACTTGACAAACCCTATTTGAATGCCAATCCCATTGGACAAGATTTCAGGCTAAAATAGGGTTTGAAAATAATAATATATTAATTATATTAAAACCTTTATTACATGCATTAATTGTTAAGTTATAACATAGTAATTAATAAAACAGCCAATTGAATTTAGAACCGTACAAAGTCATATAAACATCAGTAGTTAGAACACTTAATAACATATTTTTGTTTATAAATTAAAGTATTTAGATATGTATTTAATTAATAAGTTTATTCTATTATTTAACGTATTCTATTATTTAATTTATTATATCATTAAATGTATTCTATTATTTAATTTATTCTAATAATACATTCATTATAATATTTAATTTATTCTACTATTAAATACATTCTATTATTTATTATATATTGTTTGAAAATACTCAACTTTAAATTCTTAATTCAGGGGGTTTATCTGATTTATCGGTCAGATTATTTTTCACCGGTCAAGAATAACTGATAAAACTGGCTAATTGGAGATTGGGTATCTTGTTTGAAATTACAACAAGTAAACCTACCAATCTAATCTCTAATCTATCTTTAATACTAGAGCTAATTTTCATAAAAACTGACCTCAATCATTTAGCCTCAATGTTTTATAATCATCGAATTATTTGATCTTTGACGTGATTTTCCGACACTCAAACAGTAAGTTTAACTGATACTTTTTTTAATAGCACAGAAAGGGATGAATTATTCAAAAATACAAACAATAAAAAAGTACTCATATATTTGTACATAGGCAGGCTGTTTTAAAAATCCTATTTATTCCTCCAGATAGCAATCAAACTGTCATAAGCATGGATACCATGTCAACCAAACCATTACTTTCCCACCAGCATTAGCAATTCACCCGCAATCTCTATTATAATCGTCAAGGATACTAAATCATGTATATTTCATCTAGATATACTTTATAGGTACTTATAAAATATCAAAGCTGAAGAGTTTGTTTGTATGAACTCGCTAGTCTCTTGAACTACCAGTCGGATTTGAGAAAATCTTTTTCATTTGGTAGGCCAATTTATGAGGAAAGTTATTGACTAATAAACATCACGCGACAACCCCTAAAATCCCGATTTTTTCATTAATAGTATGAGTTTTTGTCATACTCTACTTTTTCCTGAAAACTTCTTACAATTTTGCATTATAGTAAGTTTTGATCCATAAATACTCAATTCTCATTTCCAAGGGGCTGGTCTCTTGGAACTGAGCAAAAAATAATAATATAATCAGAAACAGCACGGGCGGGTGATACTGCGGAGCACAGCTAGTCATGTATATTTTTGCATCAAGATATGCGGTGGTGTCACTTGAAATGACGAGGGTTACTGAGGGTTATTGACGAAGCCCTCAGAATCGATGTCGACTTACTCGAGACAAGGGTTAGGATAATCGATTTGGTGTTCAAAATCGAGTATTTATGATTGTTTTTTGTTTTATTTTCCGTTTTATATATGATCTTTTTAGGGTTAGGTCGGGTGTTGTATTGACAAGTTCTAGACGGATGACCTACGATTTTGAACACGCTTTTATTAGCTTGGTACGTATGTATCTATGTAACGGAATCTTTGAAAGTGATTTTCACCCCCCTTCAAAACGTCACATTTATTTGAAACTTTGCACAATTATCAAGGAACGATGAGAATGCCATAATTTAAATAGTTTGTCTCATTATCCTTACCAGGATCCTTGATCCTTGACTTAGCGATTAAACTAAAAAGTAGAAAAAAAAATAGTTTAAAAAACACACGCTTTAATAGAAAACAGCTTTTATTAACAGCTGTTATAAACTGTGATGGTACATAAGACTGTGTCCAGTATGGCAGGATTCAATGATCCCTATCATATTTTACAAAGCAAAGAGGAATCTTAATGAGTGACCCTATTTGGCGTTTGACCTCGATCAAAGGGATAAACTTTGTATCGCTCGCTCGTATTGCCAAAGACTGAGATAGCCAGTTCTAGAACAGTAGTCTAGTGTTTGGCGATTCTATTAGTTGGTTAGACGACGTCACTACAACAATTCAGATCAACAGCGTTAGATTAGAGAATATGAAAATCCAAACAAACAACCCCACGTTGTTGCAAAAAACACACCACTTTTCAAAAGCTCAAGCAGGTGTCAAAAGCCCGCGAGAAGCCGGGACGCGAGACTAGTGTTATATAAACATAAATACAGAAAGACATGTATTAGCTACACGACAAGTGTACTAGAACAAGCACACCACTCGCGTAGTCTGGCTGGGTTTAGAATATGGTGTTAGGTACAGACGGTTGCGGAAGCGATTTAACCTTTGCCAAGATTTCGATTATCACCTTCGCTGACCTCCAATACCACTTATCTAAAGCCTCTGAGGCTTTTTTGAGATTAAATCGGCCGTAAACATTGTCGAAAACTCCGAAATTAATAATCTTTGGCTCTAGACATTTTATCAACGAAATCGTCGCGAGAGCTACAGGAAAAGTTACAAAAATTCGTTTCGAAATATGATCATTTAGACACAAGATTATAAAATAAAAATATAAAAAAAAAAAAAAAATTACATAATGACAGTTACGAAATGACTTTTACAATGCATGTCCTCGAAAAGAGCGGTTTTCCAAGCAGCCAAACTGTGCGGGAAGTGTCACTTTTTTTCACTAGTGCTTTTTACTTTCCTGTATTTTTTTAATTTTTAACTCCAACGTCAGCCCGACGCATAGAGTTTTTATTATTTGAGAAAAGTTTTAAAAGTTAGTTATGTACAGATTATCATTCATATAAAAGGTAAAATGAAACTAATACTTCATTTTAGGCGTTTTTAATTACTCTAGATGTAGATTTTGATCAATAAATTAATTTTAAATATTCATTAAATATGTTTGGCAGAACGTATATTTTGCTCCTGCCTTATTGCGTTACGATGTGACAGCTATTTGCACATGCGCAATAGATATGCCCGAGGAACTATTACTTAATCTGTGGATATGCTGAACGCGCTTGAATAAGCCCGCCATTTTATTAATGTCATTTTATTAATTTATTAATTTCCTCGTACAATGCATAGTAAAATGTTGTATGATACACGTACGTAAGATGATTTCCGACTCGTGTCGATTTATCCACTCACTCGCTTCGCTCGCTCGTGAATAAAAATGCCACTCATCGGAAATCACCTACCTTCCGCACTTGTAGCATAAATAACTATTACAATGCATCTCCTCGAAAAGAGCGGTTTTCCAAGCAGCCGAACTGTGCGGAAAGTCTCACTTTTTTTCACTAGTGCTTTTTACTTTCCTGTATTTTTTTAATTTTAACTCCAACGTCAGCCCGACGCATACTCTATGCGTTTTTTTATTTGAGAAAAGTTTTAAAAATTAGTTATGTACAGATTATCATTCATATAAAAGGTAAAATAAAACTAATACTTTATTTTAGGCGTTTTTAATTACTCTAAATTTAGATTTTGATCAATAAATTAATTTTTAATACTCATTAAATATTTTTGGCAGAACGTATATTTTGCTCGTGCCTTATTGCGTTACGATGTGACAACTATGCGCAGTAGATATGCCCGAGGAACTATTAGTTAATCTGTGGATATGCTGAACGCGCTTGAATAAGCCCGCCATTTTATTAATTTCATTTTATTAATTTATTTATTTCCTCGCACAATGCATAGTAAAATGTTGTATGGTACACGTACGTAAGATGATTTCCGACTCGTGTCGATTTATCCACTCACTCGCTTCGCTCGCTCGTGAATAAAAATGCCACTCATCAGAAATCACCTACCTTCCGCACTTGTATCATAAATAACTATTACAATGCATGTCCTCGAAAAGAACGGTTTCCCAAGCAGCCAAACTGTGCGGAAAGTGTCACTTTTTTTCACTAGTGCTTTTTACTTTCCTGTATTTTTTTAATGTTTAACTCCAATGTCAGCCCGACGCATAGAGTTTTTATTAGTTGAGAAAAGTTTAAAAAAATAGTTATGTACAGATTATGATTCATATAAAAGGTAAAATAAAACGAATACTTCATTTTAGGCGTTTTTAATTCTCTAGATTTAGATTTTGATCAATAAATTATTTTAAAAATTAATTAAATATGTTTGGCAGAACGTATATTTTGCTCGTGCCTTATTGCGTTACGATGTGACAGCTATTTGCACATGCGCAGTAGATATGCCCGAGGAACTATTAGTTAATCTCTCTATTAGTTAATATGCTGAACGCGCTTGAATAAGCCCGCCATTTTATTATTTTCATTTTATTAATTTATTTATTTCCTCGCACAATGCATAGTAAAATGTTGTATGATACACGTACGTAAGATGATTTCCGACTCGTGTCGATTTATTCACTCATCCGAAATCACCTACCTTCCGCACTTGTAGCATAAATAACTATTGTATGGAGTTTGGATATCATTATGTAACTACAACGTAATTATTTTTCTTTTTGGCGCCAAGTAATAGTGAAACAATTTGCAATTTAAATAAAAATAAAATACGTAACTGAATAGGCTACTGTTGGTAGACGCATTCTGCCGCTAAGCCCGCGCTTTTTCCACCGCCCTAATAATAACTACTGGAGGGGGTGGTAGCAAGCCTGTTGTGCCGTATCTTTAATAAGTGTTGGAGATATGGCCGCGTGCCGGATGACTGGTGCAAGGCTGTAATCGTACCACTATATAAGGGAAAAGGCTCACAGCAGGAGTGTAAAAACTACCGCGGCATTAGTCTTTTGAGTGTTGTCGGCAAATTATATGCGAAAGTTTTAATAAATATAGTGGTAAAAGTGACGGATGAACAATTATGGGACGTGTAAGCAGGATTTAGAGTGAGAATGGGTGGTATGGATCAGATCTTCTCCTTGAGGAGCATAGCTGAAAAACATCTGGCTAAGCACAAAAAAGTCTACTGTTCTTTCGTGGACTTGTAGAAGGCCTATGACAGTATGTGGAGGGATGAACTGTGGTCGACGCTATCCGGGTACGGTGTGGACTGGCACTTGGTACGGGCACTGAAATCTCTATATAGGGATTCCAGCGCTTGTGTTAGGATTAATGGGGCGTATACGAACTGGTTTTCCATTTCAAGGGGTGTTAGACAGGGCTGTGTAGCGTCACCGTGGCTTTTCAACTTGTACATGGATAGTTGTCTGATAGGTTTGAAAGAGCATGAGTGCGGATTGAGGATGAATGAGTTGCCTGTCAAATGCCTTCTCTATGCAGATGATCAAGTTCTACTTGCATCGTCAGCAGAACAGTTGCAAGACATGGTGACTGTGATGAATGAAGCTTTTAAGTTAAAAGGGATGAGTATAAATGTGAACAAGACTAAGGTAATGGTGTTTGAAAGAGAAGACGATGTATCGAAGTGTTAAGTGAAAATAAATGATAAGAGTGTGGAGCAAATGAACGAGATTGTATATCTGGGAAGTATGTTCACAAGGGATGGAAAGATTGAAGAGGATGTGGCAAGGAGAGTGAATGCAGGGAATAAAGCGAATGGTGCTATACATACAGTTGTGACCAGCAAGTCGATGTCTCCGGAAGCTCGACTCGCCGTTCACAACAGCGTGTTGGTGCCTACACTTATGTATGGAAGTGAAGGTTGGGTATGGCAAAAAAGACATGAAAGTAGGATTAATGCAGTAGAAATGCGCTCCTTGCGGAGTATGTGTGGTGTAACTTTAACTGATAGATTGAGGAATGAGGTAATAAGACAACGTTGTGGTTTAAAAGAAGATGTAGTGACTAAAATTGAAAAGAGTATGTTAAGATGGTTTGGCCATGTTGAGAGGATGAATGAAAGGCGACTAACGAAAGGTATTGACAAGGTAGACGTGAATGGAAACGCCGGGAGGGGACGCCCTAGAAAGACATACATAGACCTTATAGGTGATGTTCTTCAGAAAGGCCAAGTGCGCAGTACCCATAACCGGCGTGTGTGTATGACTAGATGCATGAATGTGTGTGAAGCAAAAGAAGTATGTAAGGATCGTAGCAGGTGGCGTTCTGTAGTTTCTGCCTACCCCCATGGGAAAAAGGCGTGAGTTTATGTATGTACGTATGTTTCTAATAAATTGTTGTTGGAACTTATTTGCATTTAATTAAGTAAGCTCATCAGGTAGTGGAAAAAGAATCGAAAGTGTCTCGCAAAAAAAGGCTTTATTTTAACACTCGCACCTAGTTGGCTACATCGCCCGTGTTAAAATCCCGACTTTTTATGCTCGATACGAAATTTACTATTTTTATAATGTATGGCATCAAGCGCCATCTAAATTTCACTTGATAAATGAAAAGTGTCGGAATAATAGAAGAATTCTAGTTCAAGACTTAATTCATGTTAGTATGTATGTCACTGTGGCATTTATTTTACTTTGTGAATGTGTATTTTTAACCCCCGACGGAAAAAGAGAAGGGTTATAAGTTTGACGTGTGTTTGTGTATTGTATTTATGTATCTCTCTGTGACATCATAGCTCCGTAACGGATGAAGCGATTTTGATTTCGTTTTTATTGTTTGAAAGGTGTCTTTATCGAAAGTGTTCTCAGCTATGTTTGATGAAAATCGGTTTTGCCTTTCTAAAATTATGAGCGTTTTACTGTTTCAATCGGGGTGTTTTCGCAACCTATCGACATAATTACGTGTTCAATAGATTGTCGATCGAAGCGTGTCTACTTCTTGCGTGTCTAATTATGTAGCATGAAATAAAAATGTGGCGAGAGTTTTTAAATTTGACTTAATTAATCTCTCTGCTCATAACTTGCGCCACAACAGCAGCCCTATGTAAAGACAGGCGTCGCGAAAGGGCCGCATATCGGACAGGTACCCACTATACTCACTAGTCACAAACACTGACGCGTCTCAAGTATGTTTTCACCTTCGTCTCAAGTATGTTTTCCTACTCGTTCGCGGTTTTTGTGAGCTTTTCTATTTGTGACACGCAGTTCAAATGTTATAGGTTTAATTGTACCGTGTACGCTCCATAACTTTGTATGTTTTGTGTTTGCAAGCTAGATTTGTAAATAGAGTGATTGCAGTTTCCAATTTGTCATGTTATTCTAAAAGATTTTAATGGGCAATGTTTTCTGACAGTGACAGAGCCGTTGACCCAGTTAAAACTTAAATAATAGTGAACTGTGAAGTCTTTATCCACACAACAGAGGTATACCGTCAAACTGGGTGAATGTGATCGCAGGGGTGAATAGGAACAAAACTTTGATTAGGATTTTAACTGTGATGCCACTTTATTTATCGTTTTTTTAAAGTAATTATTTAATATATTGGTGTACCTATTAAAATGGCGATTTTTTTTTAATAACGTGAAAATACCTTTCTAAGTTTTGTTTCTATTCACCCCTGCGGTCCTATTGACCCCGTTTGACTGCACTTCTAAGTTTTTATAACTAGTAGGTAAGTTATGAGTACGAACTAGGCGCTGACCATAAGCTCTTAGGGTAAGGTTATTTTGAGTGTGTGTAAGGGACAGATGTATATGACGTGTATACATTTGTCACTTACGTTATGAGTACGAACTGGGGGGTGACCATAAGCTCTTAGATTAAGGTTATTTTGAGATCGATCAAAATAACCTTAATCTAAGAGCTTATGATTACCCCCCTGAGCGTAGTAACTAGTCGTTGTGAACTAGACGTTTGTTACACTACTGGCGATGGCGGTCACACAGATGTAGTTAAGCAAGGGTTGTGCCGAGAAAAAAATTAAATAATCTATTTTAGTCTGATTATGAGAATTCTATTATTTTTTTGAACAGGCTTAAATTGTTTTCTTTTATGAAATGGATAAGTAATATCTACAGAAGGCGGTTACATCAGACCAGAAAAATATGGGTTTGTTGTGAAAACAACACTTTTATTCGTCAATAAATGATGTAATTTTGATTGATGTGTAAATGTGTTGTTTTTAACCAATTTCATAAATGATATTCACAAACGAAACCCATAAATAAATCACGGAATCCCTATAATTATCCCTTAAATCGTGTTTATCTGTTGTTTTGCTGTGTAAACTGTTAAATGCTTGCAAATAAAAAAGTCCTCAAGTAAAATTTCATTATCATCATTTCAGCCGAAAAACATCCACAGCTGTTAGTACATCAGCCTCCCCCAAGTAAATCACCACATCGTTCAGTCGTACCTATGAATCTTCCTTCCAGCGGATTCCTGCAGCCTTAAAAAGGTCATTGGGCCGCCTAGAGGGAGGCCTTCCAACACTGCGTCTTCCAGTACGCGACCATCCGTTCTGCGAGCAATGTGCCCTGCCCACTGCCACTTAAGTTTGGCAATTCTTCCAGCTATGTTGGTAACTTGAGAGCAGTGGATGCATTTCCTCTCACGGAGACAGAGAGATATGCTGTGTCCCAGCAGTGGGAACATTACAAGGCTGATGATAATGTTGTTAACCCTGGTTCTCCTCCGGTCTTCATTTCTGAAGGGAAATTTAACTACAGATAATTCATTAACAGCGACACTACTCGGATAAGGATTCCCCTGTAGCCTGTAGATAGGGATGTCTATAAAAATTAAATGAAACACAATTCCCAAGAAAAATTTTTAAGAAGTACGGAAGAACCACAGCGCCCAACTTGTCAGTATTTTACATAAACCAATAAAAATTTCGTCGCAAACTTGTGACAATAGTTTTATTCTTTTTACTTTGAAACTGTTCAGGCGTAAACTTGGTGGTCTATTATGTATTCTTCCTTGGGTAGTTCGGTATATCTAATTTTGCAGACTGTTAGGAATATTCTAGGCTACGAGTTAACTAGGCTTACCGAAACCTTTTTCCGAATTCGTTTAAGCTCCTCTTCGCTGCTTATTTAATTTACTACTAGCTGCCGCCCACATACTCGTAGTGTAAAGCGTCAGTAAAATAGTTTAAGATTACTTTGTACAGTATCAGTTCTTTCGAAATTAATGTACAGTCGGTAATAGCTGTTACCTGATCCACCCTGCGATTAGCCGACCCACTAAAAGTTATACGATTTTGAACTTACTGAAATTATCAGTAGATAAGTGTTATCCGATACGCATGAGCTTATCGAACTAGAACGACTTTTTCAAGATAGGCAAATATTATACTATTATGCAAATTTAATCTTTAACACGCAACGTTAGGGTAGGTAAGCGTTTGAATACTGTTTTGTCACCATGAAGGACTTGTCAATTTCAACATTATTTGTTAAGTCGATTTGGTCTAGTGGTTGCATCAGTCAACCGATGTCAACATGGTTGCGAGTTCAAAACTAACCTTTCAGTTTTGTTGATGATTTGATATAGTTCGCTGGCGGGAATACTGTAGCGGCGTTGTAGGCACAAAAGAAAGCCTTGTTGGATTGATAACTTTATGTTGTTTATTTTCTTAGAACACTAGCTAGTGACACTGCTGATTCGGAATGTTTGACCACAGAAGTGTGCTCTCTTTAAAACAGATTTTGATATATCCCCACTTAAGCGTGGGGATATATCTGTTTTAAAGTTCTTTGCTGACCTGACCAACCACAACACGGCAATCCGCGTGGGAATCTGACTTTACGACCGTTGGCCAATCCGGGTGCACTTAATTTTTAGCGCAAAACCTGTGCAGTTTTGTATGGAGAACTTTCACTGGTATATTTTCTATGGTAAAACATCCCTTATAATGTTGTACTTATGACTAATACATGTTGCAACACTCATTCTATCTAATTATAATAAAATTTCAACGATAATCCCTAATATAATTAAAACACAAAAAACGCCGAAAAAAGTTCTGACCTCTGGTGGCGCCTCTAGTGGCGTCTTAAGTAACTTTGAAGTTACTAGTAGCGTCTTTTTTAGGGCACTCCGTTCGGCAACGCGATTAGTCGGTGCCCGGTCGCATCTTTGCTACCTGGATCTTACTCTTATCTCTACTTCAGGGGCAGGGCACATTCCAATCTTACATTTAAGCTATTCTTAATTCTATGCTAGCTATGCCTTGTTGAATACAAAAAATCATTATTCCTATCCTACACTTAAATTTTTTGATCATTATACAATTTAAAGATAAGAACCTACACTTAAATTGCATCTACACTTAAACTTACTCTTTATTTTATAAAACTGATGTATCTACGCTTAATCATATGATCGACCTCTTATGCTAATCGTGTCTCGTCGCTAACAACTTTTGTTGCTTTATGTTTACAAGAATATTATTATTTTTATTTCCTTTATTCAATTTCTTTTCTTATTGTTTACATTTTTAAATATTTTATAAATTAAATTACAAAAAGAAAACATTTAAAAATATAAAAAATAGAGGCCTACCGGTATCGGGAACAGAGACCAGAGAGAGGAACCTCCTAACAAAACGAGCCGTGTCCAGCAATTCTGCTTTCTGGATCAGGCCCTTGACCCAGCCGCCTAACGAGAGCCTCCTAAACTGTTGGTCGAGGCTCGTGGCTATTAAGCCATTGGCTGACACGACTATCGGTACAATGATCGCTGTATCCACTTCCCACATGTCGACAACCTCGCGAGCCAAGTCAAGATACTTCATTTGCTTATCTTTTTCGGCCTTCTTTTTCTCTTTATTTTATTATTATTATTTATTTATTATGTTTGCGATATTCAATTATGTATACAATATTCAATTATGTTTACAATATTTAATTATAAAATAAATAAATAAAAATAAAAAAGCCTTTTATTTCTTGCCCATGCATTACAAAAAATTGACAAATAGAAAAATAAGTATTAAACTAAAAATGAAATTAAAAGAAAATCAGAAAAATATAAATTGAAATAAAATTTGAAAAATTTAAAAAAAATTAAAAATATAAACAAAATTAAAAAATCTTTTACCATTGAAATTCAATTCAAATTACAAATTTAAAATCAATTAAAAATTGTACAGATCAATTTTATTTATACTGAATCAATATATTTAAATTATAAATTATTCAATAAATTTCCATTTATGAAATAAATATAAAAACATCATAAGTGCAAGAACTCCTCTCAGGTGAAGGCCTCCTCCAGAGATTGCCATGCGTCCCTATTGTCTGCTATTCTTGCCCAGTCCCGGCCGACTATGTGAATTATGTCGTAATATTTAATTATGTTTACAATATTCAATTATGTTTACAATATACAAGATGCGAAGTTCAAATTCTGGGTCGAGAATACTATTGTTTTGCTTTCAATTTAGAATCTATTAAATAATAACTGAACTTTTAGTCTTACAGCATATAAATCAGATCGCATAACAAATAGTTATAAAAATCCTAACTCTAACGCTTTAAAGATCAAATTTGCGTATCTGTATTATTTTTGTATTTGTTCACCGAGTAGCGCTAGTCTAATAAACTCATTAAATTAAATAATTCTTAATTCTTATTTTTCTTCTTCTGTAGTTTCTGCCAACCCCCATGGGAAAAAGGCATAAGTTTGTGTATGTATGTATGTAATTCTTAATGTTACAGGCGAAGGGTTCAAATCATAGAGATAGGAAATATATGGAGGCGCCGCGATGTTCTATACATACATTAGCTTATACAAATATGAGTGAAATACGATACAGAATGTGAAACATCGTTTTGTTTCATTCTTTCTAATGTAGTAAACGTATTTGATGAAAGAGACAACAATATTTCAGTTGATGCTCATTATGGCAACATTTTGTTATGACTTAGTGACGGTTGTAGGTACGTGCCATATTCACCATTTTATGTGACGAATTTTGTGGTTGTGTTCGTGGTAGTCCTGCTGACAAATGGTTGTTTACATATTGTATTATTGAGATATGAGAGTGTGTGTGTGTTGCTTGATTGACACAACCTTAGAATTGGCGGCCATTTTATGAGACATTTTGAGGTTTAGGTAGGCACGTTTTTTTCGTAGGTATTTCCAGTCCATATTATTTAGTATGTCTATGGTTCAAATTCGTTCGTTTTAGGGTGGGTCAGGTAACAGATGTTACCGACTGTATTAGACCCAGTTAATTGATCCATAGTTCACACGAACAATGGTTAAATATGCTAACCAATGGTTTCAAAATTCGATAAAATGCGTTTTTTTTTCATTTATTGCTAGCCCCTTTAAATGGTAAAATAAGTTGCAGAGTTAATTATTTGACTATGCAACTTATTTTACTGGGGTTGATGACGGGTAGCATGTGATGTACCGTAGTCTTTGATTAAAAACTCTTTGTTTTTATTGTTTAAATTTTTGGTATTCTGGAATAGATCGGGTTTTTTTACAAGGTATATAATTAGGGTAGACATTGTACAATCTAGGTATTGGTGGTAACGAGCTTCTAACTTTACCACAGCACTAAAAGGCATTTTCAGTAGATAAGTCTTAAAAGAACGCAACTATGCGCCTTAAATACCTTTTCTGTCTTTCTTTTTCCTTGCTAAAGTGTAGGTATTCTAACATGGTTACCGGAACAATTACTATCTTCTGCAGGTGTAGGAACTAACGTAAAATCAATTAAGTATGTTTGTCTCGTAGTCAGCAGTCTCTATTGTGTTTAAAGTTGTACATTGGTATAATAAAGAACACACAGTCTGTTGTTTCACACGAAAAGAGCAGCTTTCCAAAAAATAATTTTATAAAATTTAACAACAATCTTTTCGTACCGACATCAATCATACTAACAGCGATTTTGCAGCACTATACAATTTAATGGTCTCTCTCTCGAACCGTACGCGCTAGCAATGGTTGCAAATGCATTGTTAAACCTTTGGGACATACGGATGGAGAAGATGGCTAGCTTTGGGGAAGAAACTATAGCAAAATTGGTAGAAATAACATCCCAATATCACGTAGGTACAACCTCATCACTGGTCTTCTTCGAAGGGTTGGCATAGGTGTACCTTAGTACGCACACGTTGCACCAGATATGTTTTAATTTCATGTTATAAGGGCGAGTCTGTTGCCATAATTGAGCACAAATCCACTCAGGACAGCTGAGAAAGATAATTCTGGAAGAAAAATTAAGTATGAGATAGAAATGTATTGTTTCTAGGACATATCTGTTTTCAAATGGTGTTCTCCTTGAAACATTCGCCATTTTTAGGAGCTATTTCTGCCTTACCTTACAAAATAAATTGATGTCTAGGTACCTAAGTAAAGCCAATTTTGTCCAAAACACGAAACATCTTGCTCTTTATGTACGCTTGGTCCTTTAAAAGTCCGTGTTGTATATACATTTCAACACAGTGTTATCTTCATGCTCGGTTGCGAAACAACTCAACAGATTACGGCATCAAGATGTCGCTACTCCTTAACAGAGCTCCGAATAACTTCCTCTTAAGTACAGCCTTTCTTCGCCTTACAGCTGTGAAGTTAAGAACTCTGGACAACTTCAGGACCAATTAAAGCGTATCTTTAGAAAGAATTGAATCCGAACCATATTGGAAGGCCTTTGTGAATTTTGGGATTGGCAGATAGAATTTTCGAGTTAGCTCGCGCAAACATAATTGATTTGTTGAAAGTTCTTGAAGGACCCGGGATGGTTTCTTGTCAAGCTGAGGGTTTAATGGGATGTAAATTTGGCATTTATGTGTTAATTAATAGTTTATACTAGATTTTCTATTAATTTGTAGAATATTAATATAGAGATAAAAATCGTGGTGCTTTGTTCGGGTGATTCGTGCGTTTCATGGTCACTTCTACTCTGTTTTTGGTCACGTTTCATGGACACTCATCCCTATATATATCTCTCTGCCTATTTACTTATATGAGAAAAGGGTGGCAAAATGTTTGTTTTGATTGATAAAATAAGTTTGCATAAAGAACTTTGATTTTCAAATTCACTCTCTGAGAAGTATTAGTTGCCTTTGCTCCTATAATATTGCTTCGGAGTGTTTTTCGAACAAAAAAATATCATGACAAGAATGTTAGTTTTAAAGGAGAAAATTTACCATTTTTGAGTAAATTCGTTAAAAGTTTTCGCTGCATTTTCTTTGACCACAAAATAAACAGTCCTGTGAGGGTCTCCTCAGTAGTAAGTCTAACCACACTTCAAAAGGAAAAGTTTCTTCGTTAGCAGAAGGAAGTTACCTAGTGTAAGGTCGCCTTGGCTATATAAATACAGGGTGACTATTTTCAAGTGTCCCGCCCCTTCCCAGACCCATCAATATATACGGCAAGCCGATCCCTTGGGAGGAGCAAGCCAAATATCTAGGTGTCATTCTATATAACCACCTCTCCTTCGCCAAGCACATTAAGGATTAAAAGAGCATTATCTTTCCTCTCAAATCTGATCTTTATAAGCATATGTATTCAGTATCTATATATTTTAGAGTTATGTATTTATTTAAGTATAATTATATCACTTAAACTATATGTGTATGTTTTTATATCATAGGTTAGTCGTTCACTTTTCTCTCTTCCTGCTCTCACACACTATTTGTCTACATTTCTTCTTCATATCTCCTTTTCGCGGGTCTGCTGGTAGAAATTTCTAAAGAAATAAGCAGTACCCTTGTACTCCTTTGTCATGATGTGTTTTCTATATGTATTTTCTGTGTGTACATTAATACTAAAAAAAAAACAAATAAAAAAATAAGGCGGCACGTTCGCGAGCCGCCTTTGCTATGGGCAGACTCCACGGGATGCTGACCGCTCGCAGCGGCTTGTCCCTCAAGTGTAAGATGCGCATATTCACCGCGGACATCCGTCCATTATGACTTATGCTTGCGTTGTCTTCGTGCACGCAAAGCCCCGCTACCTCCACTGATGTAGACGCTCCAAAACCGTCTCCAAATCCCTCCGTAAAGTCACGGGACCCCCTAGTACGCCCGAAATCAAGAACTTCATGTTGACCTCAGAATCCCTACGATTCAGCGGTTCATAAAACGCCTTTCAAAGCATTTCTTTGACACTGCGGTTAAACATACTAATCTAAAACTAATCAAAGCGGCCTCCCGCTACGAACCCTCCCAAATTCGCCAACCAAGGCATACCTACTCTTGTACTGTACTCAAAATTGGTATTTTATTTTAACTTCCTTTACTAACATAATTTAAGTACTTAATAATACTACCGATGGGTTTAATTTAAGGAAAAATCAAAAAATTGTATGTCGTTTTTGTGGCGAATAAACACTTTGTCTTTCTTTCTTCTTTCTTATCGCTCCCGACGACAGGGTGACCAGCACACTTAAAAGACACAAACCACCTTCGTCCCGTCTTTGCCGCCGAGGCCCGCCGCGACCTCATCAAGATTTTTAAGCTAAACCGCGCTGAGCCGTAGCTAAATAATTAGATAACAAATAGAAGTTTCTCATCCGTTCTTCTCCACGTAGGTATTTTCTGAACGGAGGGTAGAATCACTTTATTATGATCGAGCCCTAGTTGTCCCCCCAGCGGGGGTGGCAGAATGAGAAAGAAACAGGCGTCAGCTATTTGAGTTTTGGAATCTGGACTGAACGCCGACAGTCGGTTGTTTACTGATTACATGTACTGAGTATTATACCAAGTGTTTTTTCTATTCTGATAACTCTGGAAACGGTGAATTTCCAGTTTTGTGTAAGAGTATTCTAATCTGCTCCAGTTGAATATATTGTATGTGATATATTGTGTATCATTTGTCTGATTCCTGCCTATCGTATACCTTCGTATCTACGGCGTGTAACGCCACAGCCCTGATTCCTCGACACTCCTTGCTGCCTGCGTAACTACCTGTGTAACTACCTACCTGCCCGATTGCCTGCTTTGACCATCTACCCGTTTGCCTGCCTATCCGTCCTGCTGTCTACTCAACTATCTACCTGCCCGATTGCCTGTTTGTCTGTCGTGGTGCCTGCTCATCTGCCTACCTCAGGCATACTACGTCCTCCTGCCCGACCCGCTGCCTGGTTAGCTGCCCACGTCGTGCGAAGCCGGCCCTTAGTTTTTATAATCTATATCCTTTTTCTTAATTTTAGTTTATAATTATTTATTTTTATTAACGTTGTACGTTGTTTTTTATTTTAGTAGCTAGCTATACGTAACGTTACAGGGTATAAGATAATTATCTCGAACTGTGAACCGACTATGTTGAAGCAAATACTTATAAATAAATGGTACTGATGAAGATGATCGAATTGATCTGATGATAAAGCCGGAAGGCCCCGGAACGGCGAAATAAAACAAAGTATCCTAGTCGTGTTTGGGCTTATTGGAATCGTCATGAGATTTACTTTGGCTATAAATGAATTTCATGGTAATTAGAAGTACCTATAAAAATTAAAAAGAGATAAATAAAAAACTTTTTAACAAAAATATTCCAAAAAACAGAATAGACAACGACTGAAAAACAAAGAATAGGTACACCGACACCGACTTCGGAAAAGAAAGTTATTTTTCGCTTTGTAGTGTTTTGTTTTGAAGCGGGTTTGATTTTTTTGTTAAAAAAGGTATTTTTTTAACAGTCACGCCTCAACGGCTGAATGGACTTGGATGAAATTTAGAAGACTAATGGAACTTAGCCTGAAGTTGTTTTGGTCTCTAATAGTTTTTGGTGTCTTTTTATCCTGGTAGTGCAACATTCCCGCCGGTGTAGCCGCTGGTAAAACTACTGAGAAATATCGTTATAGATCCTCTCCTTGGAAATGTAATCATTCGATTTTCGAAATAGTTATTAGCTACAAGTGCGGAAGGCAGGTGATTCCGTGAAAAATCGACACTCAAATTCAAATGCCACTTATCGGGAATCACCTCCTTGCCGCACTTATAGAATAAATAACTGTTTCGTAACCAGAAATCGGACCCATTGATTTTATGAAATAGTCACACGTTGTATTATTTATTGTGCCTAGTGATAGTATTGATAATAAGGAAAATAATCTGAATACTAGTGACAAACTAAAACTATTTTCACACCGTACGGAAAAATCACGCTATATAGCTAGTTTTTTCGATAAATAGGTAAGTTCTAAATACTGTACGGTACTAAAATAAAATTTACAGGAAAATTAAAATCGAATTAGAGACGTATAATTTATTTTTAGAAGGAAGGAAAATATAAAATTATATTAAACTAGCTGACCCGGGAAAATTTTGTTTTGCCATAAAAAGACCAAACATTTATCTACCCTACCTTACACTACCTACCCTACCCTACACTACCCTACACTACCCTACACTACCCTACCCTACCCGACCCTACACTACCCTACACTACCCTACCCTACACTACCCTACCCTACCCTACCCTCCCCTACCCTACCCGACCCTACACTACCCTACCCACCACTACCCTAACCTACCCTACCCTACCCTAACCTACCCGACCCTACACTACCCTACCCTACCTATAAACCTCACTGAGCCCGAGACCTTTCCAACGAATGCAAAACCGTGGAAATCGGTTCGTGCGTTCTGGAGTTATAGCGTCAGGGAGAAACCCGACTTATTTTTATATAGTAGATGGATATTAAATGTTTTTGAACTTGGAATTTTGTTGTGCATTTGGATGCACTGTACTCATACGCAAACGCGTAATATACGCTGTTGGAGAACTCAATTATGGGTTAAGCTCGCCTTTGTACATAAGTTGTCCATTGTATTTGTATCTTCATTTTATGTTTAGTGTGCAATGAAGAATAAGAAGAAAGACAAGATTTTGTGTTAAAGGTAAGTGACGCAACTACAGCCGTACAAAATAATTACGGCAAAAAATCTATAACGGCAGGTTCCTTCAGGTATAAAGTGTGGAAAAATCAATGGGCCCTGAAGGGAAACTACTTTAAATCCTTAAGACAGATTATTTTACTTAAAGAAAACATTCCTTTATATAAAAAATAAACAAAACTGCATTGCAAAACACAACCGGACATCAAACCAGAGAAAAAATAACAAAAAATATTTTTTTTTTTTTTTATTTTTTTTTTAAAAAACGTTGCCCCACACTAGGAATTTCTTCCTGTATCGTGGGTGCGTTTACAAACATATAAACTCACATACACAACACCCAGAGCCGGAACAACTATCTGTAGGTCATACAAATATTTGTTCCGTGCGGGAATCGAACCCGCGACACGCAGCGCAGCAGTCAATCTTTCATATATAAAAAAGTACTCTGTGAGTCAATCGCTCAACCACTGCGCCAACCGTGCGCCCGGTCCCTGGTCTGCATTCGGGCGTTTTCGCGCTGTGATCGGTCATGTTCGGTGCGTTAAATTCCATCCAAGCGAGTAAGCGACGAAGACATTTTGCCGCCTCCAGTCGTCCGCGTGCCAAATCATGTCGTGACTGGCATGTGTTTGCAGTTCTTATGTTTGTTGTGAGTTTTCGAATGATTTATTTTGAATTTGGTAAGTTTTATTACGTGATATAGCATAAGAGTAGGTAGTAAAAATCAAAAAATAATTCATTATAACAACCTATTATATATACCTATTATATTAACAAACTATTACTTACATAGATTATAGTAGAATCAAGTTTAACCTAACTATCTAAATATTTTTTGTTTGATCTATCTCTCTCGCTAATGCTATAACTAAACAAACATTAGTTAGGTACTTGGTACTTACTATAGTTCATTAGTGCTGATAATATTATGGATTCATAGTTTAAAAATTTATTTGAATACTTATTACTAAAGTATTGTAACGATACTTTTTCGTCTCGTTACATGGTAAGGATTTTTTAGTCGATAATGGTCGAATTTATCTATGCTTTTTGTCTGTGGTACGGTCTTTGAATGTCATCTGTCAACTTCTTGACGTGACTCTCGACCCGGCATTCACATGGCCACATACATTTTTTATAATTTATAGTATTTCCTTGTAAACGGCTATAATCGCCGTAATTTAAGCCATTTAGTGGCGTCTACATTGTTTAAAGACTTCATGGACGTGGTATAATGCCAGAGATTTCATTGATATTATAGTGATTTATCGCACGCAGCTGTTTTTAAACGCTGTGTCAGCGCACTAACCTATTTTTGAGAAGAAAAGGCGCCTTTACCGAGGTGCCTTTTTTTCCTTCACCTTTATTCTTCATTTTTCTGCTTCATTCTTTTTCCTGAGTTTATTTCGGGATAATTCAAACCTCACATCATACGCGGCATGAAAGATTTTTTTTACGTGGAACGAATAACCTACAAGTAACATGGTTAGGCCGATTATTCCGGTAGGAGAATTCCTTTAATATTATTCTCTTATGTTCCATTTAAAAGATGCAATAATAACAATTAACACCTGTAATATCCGTAATATTATCTAAAGAGTATAGAATTTTAAGATAATACAAAGTCATGTTTTGAGGCTACGGGCTGAGATTATTAAAAGAAAGGACAAAAGTGTTTTATCGTTTTATTTCTTTTAATATAGCCTCCCACCGGCAGATTAATTGTCCAAACTCTTCCAATCTTGCTACTCCGGACTATGACTTCCTGGCGCCCGAATTTTATTATATGTTTCATATTTAACCATTTTTTTATTATTTGGGAGATCACACATAAACATACCAACTAACACATTTAGTTACCATTCTGGTACACTCAACCCAATAAAATATATTTTTTTTATTTTTCTATTATTACAGTATTCAAGTGTGCAACCCCTCATTTAAGTAATATTTTTTTCTTAAATGTGGGGTTGTTATGTTGATTATCATACCAAAAAGTGAAAATGTCGAAGACTGAATAACTATGTGATTTAAAGATAAAAAAATAAAGACTAAATTATTATAATAACATTTTTTTCTTCTCAAAACATTATTCTTGTAAGGATGTTTCGGTTTCAGTTTCGGTTTTGGCCGACACAGTATCAGTCGGTCAGTAAACTGTTTTACAGATAAAGGCTTTCGGATTCAGACAATGCGACGCGCGATATAACAAAGATAGAAAAAAATACTTATGCGCCAGTATGACATGCTTCTCTAAGCCGGATTATTTGTAGTAACGTAACTTACAAATCATCCATTCTCGAAACTTTTTTGACTGAATGTATATGTATATTCAAAATACCAAAAATCAAATCAAAAAATCTCGTGACGCCACAAATATGTCGTAGCAAAGACCAAGTAGAGTGCTCGCACGATAAGTCTGCGCGCGTCGGGTGGCGTGCTTAATGTTGCCAGCATAACTGATATTTTTCCTACATTTAATCAATAGTCATTTTTCTCTCGAAACTTAAAAGTAATTTAAGTCAAGCATAATTAATTACTAGCTTTTTCTACTTGCATTGAATATGATGAAAGAAGCTTCATGAAATAATTGTAAATATTTTATTGAATACTTAGTAGTACCTACTGTTAAATTTGGTCTAACAATGGTCCTGCAGTGGCTAATACCTTCAATTTCAATTCTTTTTTAATTTCTTCTTCAACAATTTTTGAAGAAGCTGCTGCCAGATAACCCTCTTGAGTTATTTGGGTGACGCGATGACGGTGCGTTCAGAAACGCCTAAAACAAAATAACGATGATGCATTAAATTACATGATGCCGGTCCTGTCCCGCCGGTATATTTATGTACCACCCAAAAACCAATACTGTCGGGCACCGGTAGTACGAAAATTTAGGGAAATTGTAGTATTGTGGTATTCCTAAAAGTTACCTGTCAAATAAGCAACGCGGGCTCTATCATTGTAAAACGGTACCTTAGGGCCCGTTATTGTCTTGTGCACTTGAAGAAAACATCCCTGCCATCACTTTAAATTACTTTTAGCATAATGATTGCGATTATTTACTGCGGAAACGAATAAAAACACGGAATACAACACACTCTCTTGACCCCTGACATAAATGACAAACGATTAGTTCCGCTTATGGCCGCGCGCAGACTTAACTTGCGCGCACTCTATCTCTATAGACCTTTCATATGTAAGACGAAAAATAAACTGCTAGATCATTCGTTCTTGCTTGTAGATCTATGAAAAAGAAAGAGACAAACAGACAAAAGCATCTTGAAAATCAAAATGACAACTTTTGAGTCACTATGGTCCACACAATACCATCAGTAATTAACGCTGAGTGTAGTAAGTAATCGTTCCATGATCTATGCACGTTACAAAGTTTTCTACGGTTACTATCCTTTTTAGTTACTTATTTCATAGTTTTTCGCTGTTTTCTCGCATTTGTTTTGTTTTTAACATAAATAACTTTGTTGAATAATTATCTTCATGAACTGCGGCATGTGTGGCTATCGGTAACAAGATTAGAAAAGGGTTATTATCAAAGGATATACACCACAGGTGAGTTATCGAATACCGTACTGAATTTTAACGCGACTAAACCAAATGAGGCTATGGACATATTTATATCTAAAATTACTGATATTATACAGATAAACACAAAAATACTAAATATAACGAATAGAAACAGAATTCTGAAACCTTGGATGACAACTGGACTCATCAGGTGTACTCGCAACAGGGATCGGATGCATAAAAAATTTAAACGTAATCCGGATAACGTAGTGCTGGAAATAACATATAAGAGATACAGAAATTTCAATAATAACCTTTAGAAGAAGTTAAAGGGTGAATATGAAAGAAATCTACTCAGAGAAGCGGGTAAAAATAGTAAAAATATATGGAATTCTATAAATAATATTACAAATAGAAATGTTAAAAAAGATAACTCATTAGATTTGCTATCAATGGAGCCAACACCGAAGGAATCTGTCAATGCCACAAATAAATTCTTTGCTACTGTAGGAGAAAACTTATCCAGCAAAAACACCCCCCCAACTGGATCTTTTCACAATGCCACTTTCAATGTTCGGCAATGCAACACGTCTTCCTTATCTAGCAATTCATTTGTTCTTCTTGACACTGATGAAACCGAAATTAAAAAACTAATCAGTGGGATGAATTGCAATTGTACTGCAGGTGATGATGGAATCTCGCCTGTTGTACTTAAACTGATAAAAAACAAAATAGTGCCACCACTTACTACTACTACTTTCAAGGGTGGAGATGGAAGCTGTGTCACTAACTATCGACCTCTTACATCTCTGTCAAAAATTTTAGAAAGCATAATTAATACAAGACTAATAAAATATCTAGAAAAGTAAAATCTACTTTCAAATCATCAATTTGGTTTCCGATCCGGAAACTCTACAGAAGATGCTTTAAATAATTTTACTGATCACATTTTTAAAACAATAGATAACAAAAAGAAAGGTCTTACCCTTTTTCTTGATCTGGCAAAAGCTTTTGAGACGGTTTCTATTCCCACCCTGGTTAACAAGTTACATCAACTTGGTATTCGGGGAAAACAACTGAATTTGCTTCAAGATTGATTGATAGATTGATTGATTGTGAGAATTTCAAATTATACAAGTGATGATCTGCCTGTAACCCATGGAGTGCCACAGGGTAGTATCCTGGGCCCAACGTTATTCATAGTTTACATTAATGAGCTTACAGAACTTAATATCGATAAATGTAAAATTATTTCCTATGCCGATGATACAACCCTAACCTTCCATGGAGACACTTGGGATGAAGTTTACCAAAAGGCACAATTTGGTTTTAATATAGTCACTAAATGGCTTGCCATAAATCATCTCTCACTAAATACAGTCAAAACTAAATTCATACCTTTCTCAATTCGGAACCCCGGTAAATCGCGTCTACTGACTCACCACTTAATCGCTCACACTTGTAATACTGAAACTGTAAATTGCTCCTGTCCGTCATTGTTTTCCGTTGAATCTATAAAATATTTAGGTCTTATATTTGACAAAAATTTGAACTTTAAAAATCATATTATTAATCTTGCAAACAGTATTAGAAAACTTATCTATGTATTCAAAAAAATCAGATACTCAGCTAATACCAACTTAATGAAAGTGATCCACTATACATTGTGCCAAGCAGTAATAACTTATTGCATCACTATCTGGGGCGGTGCCGCCAAAACGCATAATATAATTATAGAACGTGCTCAAAGAGCTTTGCTTAACGTTAGTTACTTTAAGCCCATGTATTTTTCCACCACGGAGCTTTACAGGGTTAGTAATGTACTTACGGTACGTAAACTATTTGTACTATTGTTAATTGTGAGACAACATGCCTGTGTCAGGCAAATTACCATGACTGAAAGAGAAAATACAGAAAGAAGGCGGTTAGAATTATGTAAATCTGTGTCTTGTAGAACATCTTTTGCTCAAATATTTAACTTGTTCCTGGGCCCAAGACTGTATAACATGGCTAATAAACAAAATTAATTTTTTTCCTTGACAAAGAGAGAGTGTAAACGGAAAGTGATCAGCTGGCTCCTATCACTCACATATGACGAAACTGAAAAATTGTTTCATGTCCCTGCATAAATACTTCGTAAGTTGCAGGTATTTATGTATTGTAAAGGCCAAACTATGCTAGTATTTTGTTATCTGTAGCCAAACTCATGCATAGACACATCACATACATAGTCACACCCTCACACACTTACACACTCCACACACATCTTCACTCTCGCTCCCACACTCACATCCACTTCTACGCATACTCACATGACACAACACAACACACAATCAAAAAATTCTTAAATCCTTTTCCTGTTATCAAATAATTTCCTTAGTAGTGTTAAATAATTACCTCAAACTTATTATTATTATTTGTTCTCTTGCATTGTAAATTTATAAGCATTCTAATTATATTTGAATTGTTTTTGGGCAGAATGAAAAAGAAACAGTTTTATTTGCCGGTTTGCCACAAAACCTATAGCAGATAAACCCAAATGCGTTCACTGTGGTGAGCCACACCCAGCCAACTACAGAGGGTGTATGGTAGCCAAAGAATTGCAACAACTGAAAAATAAAGCCATGAAAAAAAAAGTTACTACACCTGTCACTCAGGCTCCTAGTGCTAAGAAAAATGTCAAAGAGTATCAAAGGGTATCAAAGAATGTGTCTTATGCGCAAGCTACGAAATCTCTTGAACCACAACCACCAGTGCACGGTTCACAACCCTCCACGTCAATAGACGCCGACACAAATGAAAATATAAATAAAATTTTGAATATTTTAACCTCATTTGAACAAAGGTTAAAAAACCTAGAAAGTAGTGCTACGCAGCTACCTCGTATGACTCAAAAATGAAGAACACTCTAAAAATTATGGTGTGGAATGCAAACGGACTCCTAAAGCATCAAAACGAGCTACAGGCGGTCCTTGCAACAGAAAAAATTGATGTGTGCCTCATATCGGAGTCTCACTTCACAAGAGAATCGTATATACAAATTAACGGATATAAAATATATCATGCACTGCACCCTGTCAATACTGCGAGAGGGGGAAGCACCCTTATAATAAGAGAGAACATCTACCATTACCTAGAACTTAAATATGAAGAAGAGTTCATACAAACTGTAGCCGTTAGGGTCAAAACTAAATATCATCACATTACCGTAGCAGCTATATACTGTCCACCAAAGCATGCTCTGAAATTAGAGCAGTACAGAAACCTGTTGAAACTTCTTGGCAACACGTTTATATTGGGAGGTGACCTTAACGCAAAACACATACGTTGGGGATCTAGACTAACCAACACTAAAGGAAGGGAATTGCTTAGTGCTATGCGAGAAATCAATTGCAATGCAATATCAACAGGAAAGCCTACTTACTGGCCTACTGATACCCAAAGAATTCCAGATCTGATCGACTTTTTCATATTTAAGAATCTGTCGGCTACATATCTTCACATACAGGAGGGATTTGATATGAACTCTGATCACTCGCCCATTATCTTAACTTTAAGTGAAACCATAATTCAGAAAGAAAGCAATCCAACTTTTGTGAATAAAAACACGGATTGGGATAGCTTCAAATTCGATTTAGACAATATGATTGACCTCAAAGTACCACTCAAAAATAATCAACAATTGGATAAAGAAATGTCAAAATTTGTGACAGACATTCAAAACTGCGCTTGGGGAAATACACCTCTCTTGAAAAGAAAAGTTGCAAGTCTTAGTTATCCGTTAGAAATAAGAAACCTCATAGCCATAAAGAGGGTTCAGAGGCAAAAATGTCAACAAACAAGATATCCACCTGACAAAACAATGCTAAATAGACTTACAAAAAGATTAAGTAAAGCAATACAGGAATATCATGATGATGCTACACATAATTACTTAAGCCAATTAACAAGTAGTGGAAAAACAGAACACTCACTGTGGAAAGCCACTAAACGTCTGAATAAGCCTATTGTTCATGCATCACCTATTAAACAAATAGATGGCAAATGGGCCATAAGCAACGAACAGAAAGCAAATATATTTGCAGAGCATTTACAACAAACTTTTCAAACAAGTGTTGAGGAAAGCTCTGAAAAAATAACACTAGATGTCACTCACCATGACGAGTTGAATATACGATTAGCTACGCCGAAAGAAGTGCAAAATATGATCAAAAACTTAGCCAAAAAGAAATCGCCTGGATACGACCTTATCACTGGAGAACTGCTTCAAAATCTGCCACGAAAAGCCATAGTAAAACTTACAACCCTTATAAATGCAACATTCCGATTGAAACACGTGCCTGATATCTGGCAAGTTGCTGAAGTAATAATGATCCCCAAACCCGGAAAGTCGCCTCAGGAAGTAACATCATACAGACCTATATCTCTTTTACCAATCATTTCAAAATTATTTGAAAAACTACTTATAAGACGCATAAAACCAATAATAGAAGACAGAAAACTGATTCCCAATTACCAATTCGGTTTCAGAGAAAAACACTCCACGATAGACCAAGTACATAGAATTACCAACATTATAGAAAGAACCCTAGAAGAAAAAAAAGTCTGTTCTACAGTTTTTCTAGATGTAGCACAGGCATTTGATAAGGTTTGGCATAAAGGTCTCATTTATAAGTTCAGACATTTTAGAATCTTACCTAACAGAGAGGACGTTTAGAGTCCGACATGAAGATGCTTACTCAGATCTCAAGCAAATAAAAGCTGGTGTACCACAAGGAAGTGTTCTTGGACCTATCTTGTACCTATTGTACACCTGTGATATCCCAGAAATGAAAAACAACTTTATTGCAACCTTCGCAGATGACACAGCCATCATGGCTATAGGTGTCACTCACAAAGAAGCCGTAGATAAAGTACAAATTGCTGTGAACTCCATCACCAACTGGACAAAAAAATGGCGAATTAAGTTAAATGAGTCCAAATCGACCCATATAGACTTCACAAACCGAAGCCCTAATTATACACCGGTTTATATCAACGGTTGCATAATACCTTACGAAAATACTGCAAAATACCTGGGTATGACGCTTGACGCCAAGCTTCGCTGGAAGGCTCATGTCAAAAAGAAACGCCTGGAGTTAGATATCCGCTACAGGAATATGTACTGGCTACTTGGCAGACATTCATCATTGTCAGTGTACAACAAAGTACTTCTGTACAAACAAGTACTTATGCCTGTATGGGCATACGGTATACAGCTTTGGGGCTGTACAAAACGTACCAATGTTGAAATTATACAAAGATTTCAAAACAAGGTACTGCGGAGCATAGTAAACGCTCCCTGGTATATTAGAAACGAGGACATCCACCGGGACTTAGGAGTGGACCTCGTCGCCAAAGTTATAAAAAAATACGCCGAAGCTCATGAAGAGAGACTTCATAAACATGTGAATGTCGAGGCTATCCAGCTCCTTGACACCACGGACATAATAAGGAGACTGAAAAGGACTAAGCCTTTTGAGTTAGTTTAGAGTGAAATTAGTGTTACGGAGTGCAGTGAGTGCTACCTTTTAAGAACACATGAACTAAGTGTCTTCCCATCATAATAGAGACAATAAGAAAAGTGCCAATGGACACATTCTTTACCGTATAAATTATTAGCAAATTAGGTAAAATTTAAGTTACTTATTAGCCTCAAGGCTAGATTGTGACTGTTATGAAGTAACTATTCAGTTACATCGTAATAAAAAAATAAAAATTTGCCGGTTTATTTTTGTACTTAGAATGTTCCTATTCTTGTTAAATTGTTTAATGGGAATTTAAAGTATTAATTATAGAACTGTATTAATCTTTTTGGCTCTAATGTAAAATTAATATTATGTGAACACAAATGAGGGTGGTCACTGATACCTATATTACAAGATATTAAGTAATCTTAGCTTAGGTATTAGTTGAAACTCTAACATGTTAAATAAAGTAGGTAACTACCTTTCGGCCTATTTTATTGTAAACCTGTTCCTTTATGTTAATTTTTGAAGGTGCAAGTAAACATTTTTATTTATTATTTTATTATTATTATTTTTCTATAAATTTTGTGATATGTTTTCAGTAATTTACCTTCTTTTATTTTTTTTTAGTTAAATTTTTAATTAAGTTTTTGACAAGACAGACGTGTGTTTTAAATTTTAATTATATATTTTTTATGTAATCTGCCTTAACAGTCAGTCATGTCACGAACTGCTTGAAAAGTGGTTTTGTTTGGAAGTCGGTTGGATATTTTGTTTATTTTTTTTCCTTATCCGTATAGACGACGTTTATTAGCAAACATCCAAACATACTGACTATAATAATATTAGAATAAATTATAATAGGATTAGAAGGATTAGAATAGAGGATTAGAATTTATAAGAAACACATCAACACGGTCTAGGGATATTTTTAAAAAGCGAATTACTATCAATGTGTTAATTATTTATATGACATGTATATATTTAAAAGATACGTTATTGAATATTCTACCATTTTTTAATAATGGTTAAGGTACTTCGATTAAAATTTCAGGATTTTATGGAAAACAATGAAGCATAGACGGAAACCGTATATGAATTAACTTTTAATTTATGAGTAAAAAATGAAAAAAATAGAAAAATCATTTAATTTGTGTTTATAAACTTGAAGTTAGTAGTCTGAGAAAGCGCCCATGATGTTCATAACACATCGGCAACGATTCGGCATGCTCAGAACAAGGTTGTCAATGTCTTGCTGCGGAATATTGTCCCATGTCCTTCTGAGGTGCGCAAAAAGTTGATCTTCTGTAGCCAGATTTTCAGGAACTTCCTTCAGAGCTCTTCTTTGCAGCATATCCCACGCATGCTCAATGGGATTTAGATCTGGCGATTGAGCAGGCCAGTCCAAGGCCTTAACATTGTGTGTGTGTAACCAAGCTGCTACCGTTCTCGCCGTGTGTGCCCGGGCATTGTCGTGCATGAGCAGGAGATCTTGCCCCATTTGTGTTCTGTGGGGCAAGATTACGGGCCCCAGCACCTGTTGGACGTATCGTTCTGCCGTCATATTGCCCCGCACCCAAACGAGATCCATCCGTCCTCCAAGACGAATTCCTGCCCAAACCATAATTGTTCCTCCTTGGTATGGTTGAACTTCCTGAGGGTTCTGAAGACGGCTCCATCGTCCAGGAACTCGCCAAACACGCGTCCTTCGTGAATCTGGATGGAAGCCGAACCTGGATTCATCCGTGAACAGCACATTGGACCATTGCTCACGGCCCCAGTCCACGTGGTTCCGAACCCATTCTAATCGTCGTCCACGATTGCCTCTCCGTAAAGGTGGGACCCGGAGTGGTCTACGAGAGCGTAGATTGCTTTCATGCAGTCGCGTTCTTACAGTTTGGTCACTCACAAGCACTTGGTGTTCCACTCGCAGCCTTTGGACCAATTGAGTCGCCGTTGCATTTGGTTGAGCTCGCGCAGTAATTTGCAAAAATCGGTCTTGTCTGGGGGTAGTGATGTGACTTGGCCCCCGGTGCCTCTCCGCTACTTCACCTGTGGCACGATAGCGTGTCCACAATTTTGAAATTACATTTTGGTGGGTCCCTATGGCCTCAGCAACATTACGCTGAACAGACCCAGCTTCCAGCATTCCCACAGCTCGTAACATCTCCGCCCTCGTCAAATGTTGGGTTGGCGTTGCATGGCTACAATACCTCAATTTTAACTTTATTTTTCGTTTAAAAATGAAAAAAAAACTGTAACTAAACGTAATTCGTATTTTTTTCTAAATTTCGCACAAATGAAAATTCCCTCTCCTACACATCAAGACATTTTTATGCCACCGAAACAAAAGAATTTTCAAAAATTTGAATTTGGAATTAGTCTGAGATAAATTACAAACAAATCGGTGTATAAAAGATTCCAATGCGGCCAGTACTTTTCGAGTTATTTAATTGAGTGTGAAATATCCCTAGACCGTGTTGATGTGTGTATTAGAATATAGGAAGCTGAAAGTAGAAAAGGACATAAATCCTGTACACTATAAAGCGGACGCTTCGCGGTTTCTACCACGTAGTGCCCGTTCCCGTTGTGATACAGGGATAAAAAGTAGCTTATGTTACCCGGGAATAATGTAGCTTCCCAACGGTGAAAGAATTTTTGAAATCGGTCCAGTAGTTTTTAAGTTTACTCGTTACGTACAAAAATACAAATCTTTCCTCTTTATAATATTAGTATAGATAATACTAGTATAGATATGTGTGACACACATGTGGAATTTCTATTGTTTGCAAAAACTGGTATATAATGTGTGCTAATCAAACTGATATCGCATTTTAATAACTGGAATTCATTTGGAACTATCCTCGAGTAAAATATTATTAGATTAAATATTATTTTACAGTGTACTGAGTCCTGCTGGTGCCAGATATTTTTATAAGGTAATTATATTTTTATTCCCCGACGGAAAAAGAGCGGTGTCATAAGTTTGACGTGTGTATTTGTGTATCTGTCTGTGGCTTCATAGCTCCGAAACGGATGAACCAATTTTGATTTTACTTTTATTTGAAAGGTGACTTTATCGAGATTGTTTTTAGCTATGTTTGATGAAAATTGGTTCAGCCGTTCAAAAGTTACAGGCGTTCTTCTGTTTGAATCGGGGTGTTTTGGCTCTGAAATATGAAGAAAATCTGCTGAAAACTTTTATATTCGCATAACTTTACGTAGCATGAAATAAAATTGTGTCGTGGTTTTTTTAAAGTTTACTTGTTCTTTTTGTTTTTAAGCCATTAGCAATTTTGCACGGTGTGAATGTAGTATTCAATATAAACAATTTATTAGGAAATCAATGCTTTGGGATAGGCTCTGAAATATGAAGAAAATCTGCTGAAAACTTTTATATTCGCATAACTCTATAAAATGTTAACAGCTGTATTTTCTTTACATTCGTCATTCGCCCTAATTAGATATTGAAGTTTTGAACATATGTATTTTCTCTGCTCTTTACATTTTCCAAAATTGACAGCATTTTTACTGTAAATAATTTAGGCACCATTTTTCCTATACGTTTTCTTTATTTATATGTTTTACCCATATCTTGTACTTTAAGTAATTTGTTCAATTAGGTCCAATGCCCTTTATAATAGTGCCCATGTTGCCATGCCCAAGTTGACTGGATAATCTTAGCTCCAACACTTGTAGTCGTTGCGTTTTTAGAAAGAGACCAGACGGTAAGACCACATTACCTTGGGAATTCGGTATGCCTCTGGCGTGGGATGCAAAATTTGTTGACACCCTTGCGTGATACCATTTTGCTTGCACGGGCCGGCTCCTGCAGTTGCAGAAAATCTCAAACGGCGCAAATACTCTAATTTCTGGGTGATATCCCGAAAAACTAAGTGGCCACACTGACCTGGCTCTAGTGTTTACACCCAAAATGCCTGAACTTGGAACTTTAACGTACTTTTTTTTAAAGAAATATCAGAAAAGGTCGCATAGAGAGTTCATTCGAAGTAGTTCTGAGAAGAATGGCAAGTTGCTGTGTCATTGGACAAAGTTATAACTTGATTCTTTGAATTAAAACCTCTTTGATGAAGTGGGATACTTATTTCGGGAATCTCTTGTATCCGGTGACGTGAGACTCTGCCTGACTTCAAGCCACCGACGTAGGAGAACTTGTGTGGTATTCACAGATTGCTTTTGTGGTGGCAATATTCCACTGAAAACTGACCAAAGCTTTTTTGTATGGTTTCCAGGAAATAAGAGACCGCCATAGAGGATAGAAATTCTCAGTAACTATCTGAATTTTTGCCCAATTTAGTAAGTAATGGTAATTTCCCTTTTAGAAATAACTAGCTTAAGAGGGCAGGGGTCATTGGGCTGACGGGGTCCGCTAGGACCGATGCCTGTCTGGGTCGCGGATAAATTTGAAAAAGAGTTACCGCGGCCCTGGCACAAGCACAATGTTACATATTCTTCATTTTATTATACCCACAGGTCTGGCTTTATTTTCCGCCTAACACTATATACATTATCTATATTCCCACTATTGTATGGCAACAGAGTTATTTAACTTTGATTAATTGCTCACCAATTATTTTTGAAAAACTTTTTTGAGAGAAAGCTAGTGTGATTAGATTACAGAAATGGGATTTCTATATTTTTATATTCCAGCTCGTCTGCCTAGAGCCGCAACGATGAAAGCAGTAATATTGCTGATCGCAGTCACCACTACTGCGGCCGAACTCTTCAGCACGATTGAGCCAGTCCCCACTGGAGGGTCAGTCCCCCAGTCAATACTGGAGGGCGCTACTCCTGCAGACGTATTGCTGTACCTCATTGACGTAGTTTTAAAGGCACACATGAGCACTGAAATCAACAGACAAGGGACCATTGGTAACATTAAAAATGTGGGGCGTTGTCCTGGTGATATGCACAGATTGTCACCTACAAAATGTGCGCCTACAACCACCACAGTTAGTCCCAGTCTATTCGAAGATATTATGGATGATTATGATTTCGATAGTTAGATTTAAAAATGTTATCTCATTAAACATTATATTTTTTGGAAACAATTATTTTTCGTACCTACAATTCAAATTTAAATGAGACACCCCCTGAGTGCGAAGCCTATGCGAGAGGTCAATCTTTAGTTACCGTTCTCGATGATTATAAACATTATTATACAAAAAAAAAACTTAATGAATTCAATAACATAATGTTATCCATAACTATTTTATATTATTTATTTTTAAATTAATATAAATTGGAATGCAAACAACTGTTATAGGTAAATTAGACATATAATAATAATGCAAGGAAATCTGTTTAAAAAAATAAAGATACTATAACAAGTTGTACATATAGAAATGTGTCAAAAATAAATCAGAAATTGTGTTATGCTTCATAAAAGATAGCTTGATCTTTGCGACATATGTCAAACTGACGTATACGTTATTGATACTGACACCTGTCGCAGAGATCGAGCTATCTTTTACGAACTATTTATAGTAATATTGAACGCAATACTAGTCAGTTTGCTCTGCGCTTCATCTCTAGTGAGCTGATGGCGCCCTCTATCTTTTTCTATGCCGCACGCTAATGGACGTATTTTTATTACCGCTGTTCTATAATTGTAAGCATTATACGAATATAACTAAATAATCTCTATTATTTATCAAAACTCCTTCAAATTGGAATCACTTTTAGTTTTACACAAAAAAATGCAAATGTGAAACTAGATTCTTATTCTTTATTGTACACAAAATATTAAAAAAAACATACAAATACAAGAGGACAGTTTATGTACAAACGCGAGCTTAGCCCATAGTTGGGTTCTCTACCAGCAAACCTCAGTTGCTTAGAGAAATATGCATTTGAGGATAGTACAACCGTAGCAAAAAAAAACTGAATCTATGAGTACAACCATGTGCACAACAAAAGCTTATTAAAAACTCTTAACAATTTTTAATACTTAGGTACTCACTAAATAAACTAAACAAATACGTGTGCAACACACAATGCATAAACATAATTTATATACCACAGCACCTCCACAGCTCTTCTCAACATTACGGATGATATTCGGTCAGCCATGGAAAGCAGTAATCTGACGGTCTTGGCATTGCTCGATTTCAGTAATGCTTTTAATACTGTTAATTTCGATGTTTTGCTTGGCATTCTATGCTCTCTTAATATATCTCCATCGGTAGTTGACTGGTTTCGTAGTTACCTGTTCGGGCGGGTAACGTATTAACATCGGAGAGAAGTTGTCTTCCTGGTGTAGTACTTCTGCCGGGGTACCACCCTTTACTCTTCGCAGTTTTTATAAACTCAATCTCCAATGAACTAATTTCTTCCTACCATCTTTATGCAGAAGATCTGCAATTATACTCGCGAGCTCCTCTCGGAAGTCTGTCTGAGGCTATAGCTACCATCAATCTTGAGTAGGAGGTATGGGCTTATGGTCAACCCTGTAAAGACGCAGGTAATTGTAGTGGGCAGTTCTAGAATGGTTTCTAGGATCGACTGGACGTGTCTTCCCCAAGTTATGTTTGACAATTCAGTTATTCCCTTCAGTGAGAAAGTAAGAAACTTCTGGACAAGGACTTCTCTTGGACTGCTCAATTGTAAGAAGTCAGCCGTAAGTTGTTTTCATCTGCTGCAACTTTGAGGAGACTGCGTAATTTTCTTCCGACTGCCACTAAGATTGCGCTTGCATAATCTCTTCTTCTTCCCATCCTTGATTATGCTGATGCCAGCTACTCAAGAACAACTCGAACTTGAGCAGCTTCAAAATGTTTGTATACGGTTCATATTTGGTTTGCGCAGATATGACCATGTTTCAGAATTTCGTGTAAAGCTCAAGTGGTCGCCGATTGCCAAAAGGAAAACAAAAAAAAAAAAAAAAGATCTCTTAGGTCATCAGATAACTTGCGACTTAGAATGCCAATGCATTCCACAAATTTCATGGATAAATCTTTTACTGTCCAGGCTGCTCGTCTGTGGAATGCATTGCCTGACCCAATTAAACGTGCTCAGTCGTTGCCTGTATTTGTACATCATTTATTTTCATTGCTTATATATTTGTATGTATTTATCTATTATTGAGCATGTTACGCATCGGTGTAACATAAGGATCGCTGATATTACGATTCGGTATAACACATGGACTGTGGACAACATGACACCAATATTGCGCATCGCAACAGCTTACACGCGCCACCGACTTACACGTGCCGCCGACGCAGCATTTCGCAATCGTGGGACCGGACATCGACAATGCCTCCACGATTCCACGTTTCATCCATTCTTGGTACATACATCGACCGATTATCACCTACCTAATTTTAGAGTTATAATATTGTAATTTCTTTTATTTCATTAAATTAGTCTAAAGTAAATTGTTTTTTTTTGCATCCTCCGGCTCCAGCAAACATATTTGGCGCAGTCGGTAGGATACTCGCGGGCCGGTTCGCGAGAGTAAATTCATAGGAATCGACCTTAGGATCGCGACTCGCGAGTCACCCGGGTGACTATCAAGCACCGTACGAGTATCCGGATCTTCAGAAGCTGCCGTCGGGAGGAGTATCCAGACATCGATACCGCAGAGGTACCAATTATGTTCATGTGAGTACTTTAGAATAGTTCTTGAGTTGCTCATCCTTATCCTTAAGTGTCATAAAACATAAAAACCCAAGATTTTCCATCCCAGGCAATCGAGGACCCTTAGGCTAGCTAAATCGTCCAGATCATTATTATTAGATTCATTTAGACAGTTAGGAAATAGAGAGATAAACATAGAAATGTCGGCTATAGACGAAATTTACAAGGCCTTACGCATAGTCCCCGAGTTTGACGGAAACCCTAATGTCCTCACAAGATTTATCAAACTGTGTGATCAGTTAGTGCAAGCCTACGTGTCACCTGAACCAGGGCGCGAGTTAATAAATTTGACTCTTTTAAACGGGATTCTTAACAAGGTCACTGGACCCGCAGCTCGGTTAATTAACACCAACGGCGTACCAGAAACTTGGGATGGCATACGTAGTTCTTAGTTAACAATTTCTCTGACCAACGCGATGAGACCTCGCTATACAACGACATGGCTCTATTAACGCAAGTTTCCTCCATACCACAGGATTTCTACGAAAAGTGCCAAACTCTGTTTGCCACTATAATGACATATGTGTCATTACATGAAACCGTTCAAAGTACAATAGATTCGAAACGTTCCCTTTATAAGAAGTTAACATTGCAATCTTACTTACGGGGCCTTCGTGACCCCTTAGGTTCACGCATTAGGTGCATGCAACCGGACACGATCGAAAAAGCACTTGAGTTTGTTCATGAAGAAATGAACACTCTCTACTTACAACAGCGAAACGAGCATACACCGGCTAAAAAGCCACAGTCTCAGGCACCGACTGATCAGACAAAATTATTTAATCCTGTTATGCCAAACATGCCCATGCCTATGCATAGGCCATTTAATTTTAATATGCCCGGTCCTTCTCGACAAAATATAGCTATGCCTCATCCAATGCAACGTCTGCCGCAAATTTGGAGACCAGGCTTTAACCAACCACAGCAATTCCAGCAGCAAGGTCCATCGCGTACGCAACAGATATTCGGGGCACGTCCTTCTAACTATAATCCACAAAGTAACTCAGCTGCTAATAATCAATCTAAAGGGCCGAACTCAAATGATACACCAAAACCAATGAGCGGCGTATCTCACTTCGTACCGAGACCAATGCCATTCCGGGGTAACGATTGGTTTAGGCAAGGGAACCCACCACCTTCTAATTATTTTAGGACAAGAGAAATGAACTTCAACGAATGCTTTGAATATCCATATATGTTTGAGCCTTATTTTGATAATAACTTCGGTTATCTGTATAACCCTTTGGAACAGCCCGACTATTTTTACTACGACGTTTTGGGTGCATATATGAACCAGCAATCAGGTGACATCTGAAGGGAAACCTACCGAAGGGTCAGCGTCTTCCAACCAGGAAAATTTTCGGGGGAGTCAGACTACAAACGAATCAAAATAGAGGTAAATCTACAAACCCAACGTTACCTACCATATATAGCAATTTCGGACCCACCATTAAAATTATTAATCGACACAGGAGCAAACCAATCATTTATTAGCCCTGAAGCTGCTCAGAGGTTTTACCCACATTTACCATGGAACTATGACCCCTTTGAGGTAACGAATGTGCATGCAACTAGCCGTAATGATAACTCCATTAATTTACCTTGTTTTCAGGAGATAAGAAGTCGCGCAATAGCAATTTATATGAAGATATTATCCCAGCAAATCCCTCAAAGTTAGTCAGAGTCCCAGTTAATATACAAGATGGTGATGCTTTAATTCCCGAACAGATCATTTCAAATTGCTGCATAAACGAGTGTATTACGAGTGTCAGACATAATCGTGGTTATCTAGAAGTTTTCAATCCAACTAGTAACGACTTAATTTTCTCCATGGACCAACCTATTAAAGAGGAAACATATAATTTAGAGTGTACTCACCAACCACATCAATCCCGGGTAGAGGAAGTATTATCTCGATTACGCACTGACCATTTAAATGAAGAAGAGCGCGCTAATCTGAAGTCTTTGGTTTCGCAATATGCCGATATATTCTACATAGAGGGGGAACCACTTACCTTTACCAATAAAATTAAACACAGCATACGTACTTCAGATGAGGTACCAGTCTATACTAAAACTTATAGATACCCATTTGTACACCGCGAAGAAGTACGCAATCAAATTTCAAAAATGTTAGAACAAGGAATCATCCAACCTTCAGAATCGGCTTGGAGTTCGCCCATTTGGGTAGTCCCAAAAAAAGCTGATGCATCCGGTAAAGTCAAATGGCGAATTCTAGTGGATTTCAGAAAACTGAACGAAAAAACCATAGATGATAAGTACCCTATTCCCAATATAAACGATGTTTTAGATAAATTGGGCAATTGCCAATATTTCACAACTCTCGACCTCGCCAGTGGTTTTTACCAAGTCGAAATGAACCCAAATGATAACCCAAGAACTGCATTCAACGTAGAACATGGCCATTTTGAGTTCCTACGCATGCCAATGGGACTTAAAAATTCACCATCAACTTTCCAAAGAACCATGGATAATGTGCTTAGGGACCTTCAGAACTCAATTTGCCAAGTATATTTGGATGACATCATCATATTTAGCACTAGTTTACAGGAGCATATAATAAATTTGGAAAAGGTTTTTAAAAGACTCAGAGACTCTAATTTTAAAATACAGATGGATAAGTCGGAATTTTTAAAATTGAAAACAGCGTATCTCGAACATATAATCAGTAAAGACGGCATTAAACCGAACCCCGATAAAATTTCAGCTGTCCGAAAATTCCCACTTCCTAAAACAGCCACGGAAATTAAAAGATTTTTAGGGCTACTAGGGTACTACAGGAAGTTCATTCCCGATTTTGCCAAGATCACGAAACCAATGACCCAATGCTTAAAGAAAGGCTCAAAAATAAACTGCGATGATACCAACTATGTAAATTGCTTCTAAAAATGTAAAACATTACTTACAAACGATCCGATCCTACAATATCCCGATTTTAATAAAGATTTTCTACTCACGACAGACGCATCAAACTTAGCCATAGGAGCCATACTCTCACAGGGACCTATAGGTTCAGACAAACCAATAGCCTATGCTTCGCGTACACTAAACACAAGCGAGATCAACTATAGCACAATAGAGAAGGAGCTTTTAGCTATAGTTTGGGCAACCAAATATTTTCGGCCATATCTATTTGGACGTAAATTCAAAATTATAACAGATCATAAACCGCTTCAATGGATTATGAACTTAAAAGAACCTAGCTCGAGACTAACTCGCTGGAGACTCAAGCTCAGTGAATACAACTATTCAGTAGTTTATAAACAGGGCAAAAACAACACTAATGCCGATGCTCTGTCGCGAATCGAAATTAATAACGAAGAAACGAGCTCCGTCATAGTTAACGTATCCGAAAAACCACCTTCCTTAGAGGGCTCATCCACTCTCACAGCTCACACTAGTGCTGAAAATCCAATATTAGAAATACCAATTTCAGATGACCCCTTAAACAAATTTAACAGACAAATATGTTTTACAATAGTTGGTGATATAAAGAGACGTCCAGCAGTTTCTAAGCCATTTGAGACTCATACCCGTACCTCCATCCAACTCTCCGAATCAAATTTAGAGGAGGATGTAATAAACGCAATTAAAGAATTCGCAAACCCGAAAGTTAAGACTGGCATTATAATACACCCGCCATTAGCTATGTATAAAATAGTTCCAATAATCCAAGAAAAGTTCAAGAGTTCCGCTATGAATCTTGTTTTAACTAAAACCGAAGTAGAAAATGTAAAAGAATATCTCAGACAGCAGGGTGTGCAGGTGTTTTTGTTTTAATGCAAATAAACTCATTTTCTTTCTTTCTTTCTTTCAGGAGATCATTCAGAAATACCACGAAGGTAAAACTAATCATCGCGGTATAAGTGAATGCTACCTAGCCTTATCCCATAAATACTATTGGCCAAAAATGAAAGACGAAATCTCAAAGTATATAAATGAATGCAATATATGCGGGCAAGCCAAATATGATCGAAGTCCTATAAAACAAAGATTTTGCATAGTACCACCGCCAGCGAAACCGTTTGGTGTGGTTCACCTAGATTTGTTTACGGCCCAAAACGAGAAATACCTGACCATCATTGACGCTTTTTCTAAATACGCTCAGGCATACCATCTTAGAGATGGCACAGCAGTTAGCGTAGTCCAAGCCTTTTTAAAGTTTTGCTCCCATCATGGCGTTCCGGTATCAATAGTCACGGATCAGGGACCCGAATTTACTAATCAACTCTTTACCGAATTTACGCGTGTCCATAAAATTCAACATCATAAAACCTTGGCCCATACGCCCAACGATAATGGGATGGTAGAACGCTTACACTCAACTTTACTAGAACATTTGAGAATTTTAAAACTACAACACCGTAGCGAAGCGATTGTTAACCTAATGACATATGCTTTGTTAGCATACAATAGCAGTATACATAGCTTCACAAAATGCAGACCACTAGAAGTAGTTACCGGTCACACGGATCCCCGCGATCCCTTAGATATAGATCTATCTGTGCACTTGCTACAACAATACGTGCAAGAACACCGAGATAGGATGTCTAAGGTATACGAGGCCATTAATGAAACGTCCCTGCATAAACGCACAGAACTAATCGGAAATAGGAATAAAGATAGGGAGCCCGAAAAGGAATACGAGCCAGACCAACAGGTATTTGTTAAGAATCCATAAGCTAACAGACAGAAACTCGCACCCCGTTATACACACGACACAGTATTAGCTGACCTGCCCATACATATCTACACTAAAAAGAAGCGCGGTCCAGTTGCCAAATCACGTCTTAAACTAACACCTAACACGAAACAATTGTTGCAGAATACCACTGACGATATTGCTACACCTGGTTCAAGCGGAGGACATATTACTTGAGCCGCTAGAAGACGGACCCGGATTTTCAAATTGGGACCTACAAAAATCGTGTCTCATTATCATTCCTTCCTCTTACACATTGATCTAGAAGATATTCAGTCGAAGGTTGATTTAGTTAAATTGCAATTAAGAGAATTTAGGCCAATTATTAACAACAAAACACTTTCACTGTTTGAACCCCATATAAGTTACCTTGGGAACAAACTTGAAAAGATATCCTTACAATTAGAAAGTTTTGAACCTAGTCGTGTTAAACGAGGACTCATTGACGGATTAGGATCAGTCATAAAAGTATTTCAGGAAACTTAGACTACACAGATGCAATCAAATATAATAACGCCATCCAAGTTTTAGAAGGTAACGGCAATAAACTGGAAACGGAACTTAACCGTCACATAAGCTTGACTAGGGATTGGATGTTAGAACACTCTAATGTATTAAAAAATATAGCAGATAAACAGAACGTTATTGCTAATAAACTTAACCAAATCATAAAACAAGACGCATCCAAACAGGCAGACCTAATAACGTATGCCCATTTGGCACAGCATCTTCTTATACTAAACGATAATATAGAGACATTATCGGATGAGTTAAATAAAATAGAACTTATGCTAGCTTTTACGCGTGCTTCCAGCACAACCCATTCCATGATTAGCTTAAGTAATCTTAGAAATATAATAAGAAAATTAGGTTTATTATACTCAAAAGACGAAATCATTGATATCGATCTTCGAGAGTACTATGATATTCTAAAAATAGGATCGTATTATAATGATAAGAAATTAGTTATAGCAATAAAGGTGCCGATTGCTTTACCAAGAACCTATAATCTATACAAGTTATCCATAATTCCTAACAGAAATAATATGGTCCTTATCCCTGCCTCACCTTTTATAGCAATTCATGGATTATATTCTATGTACATTGAGACAGAATGTCCGAAGCTTAACTCATGGTACCTCTGCGAAGAGAAAGGCGGTTTCAAGATTATACACAAGCCGGACTGCGTGCAGCAGCTCATCACTCAACAGCATCTCAACTCCTGCACATTAACGCCAGTCACTCTGCACAAGCAAGCTCTGGAACAACTTGACGAAAAGCATTACACACTAAGCTTCCCGATACCTGCAAAAGTACAGATTTTATGTGGACAGGAACAATTCAGAACACTTCAAGGAAGTTATTTAGCTACAATACCGCAAGATTGCCTGATAAGAACCACCGAATTCACTATCGCTAACATTGACAACCGAATTAAAGGACATGTACTTAGAATACGAACACTATGGGACCAGAACACCACATCAAGAGCTGAAGAATCATTGGTACAGCTAAATTCAATCAACCTCGAGAACCTCCACGAAAGTTACAAGAAAGTTTCAGTACAGCCTCCAGTGAGGCTTAACAAGATATCAGATGGAAGCCTCTACCATACTACCATACCTGTATACCTACTACTACTCAGTGTAGCATTCGGTCTGAGAATTAACAGAACCAAGACGAAGATGATGATTGTCGATCGCATTAACGAAAATTCGCCAGAAGTCACTCAAATCGCGAATTGCGACGTCGTACAATCATACGTCTACCTGGGCGCTTTAATATCGAACCACAGTGGTTGCGGGGACGAGATTAAGCGACGCATGGCTATGGCCAGGTCTGCCATGGATAGGCTGAAGAAAATATGGAGGAATCACAATATCACCAAAGCCACGAAAACCCGGCTCATACGGGCACTTGTATTCCCCATATTTCTATACACAGCTGAGACCTGGACGCTGAAAGAAACTGAGAGGAAGAGAATAGACGCTCTGGAAATGTGGTGCTGGAGAAAAATGCTTGGAGTGTCGTGGACTGAGTTCCGCACTAACATATCCATCCTTCAAGAACTCGGTATCAGGCAGCGTCTATCGGCTATGTTTCAAGCTCGAGTACTCCAGTTCTTTGGACACGTGTCCCGACGAGGCAACGACTCTATCGAGCGGCTTGTAGTTCAGGGTAGAGTGGAAGGAACGAGAGCGCGCGGCAGGTCGCCCATGCGATGGACCGACCAGATTAAGTCTGCAGTGGGTGGCCCATTGCATGGGTGCACACGAATAACAGCCGATAGAGAGGGTTGGCGTCGCATCGTTGGGCAAGTTATGGCAACCCGAAGTCTCACTGCAACATGATGACCACGACCGCTCTGCCAAGAGTGTACCGACGAAGAAGAAGAAGAAGCGATTTTAGAGATTTAAGAGAAATTGCAAGTATGTTCACATGAACGCAATGCGATGCAATTCGGCTAATATGCACTTGAATTTTTCATATAAAATACGTACGCGATATCGCCTATCAACGCAATTTAAATAGGGTCGCGACATTAGGCAAGGTCCTAAGGGTATTGTGAAGAGTATTGTCTCTTTTGTCTCCGCTATTTGTGTTACAGCTTGAATAGGCTGTCCTGCTTAAATTATAAATGTTAAAGTCTTTATGTTCGCTTTTCATCACGGCTACATGGATACAGGACACATGGTACACGGATCTTAAGACTAAGTACTTTTTATCCCGGTAGTAAGACTCCATGAGATAACGTGCCTAAAAGTTCACTCGCTTACACAGTGACCCTGCCTTTACCTATTAGCTAGACAGAGTCAATTCTCGTTACAGCCTAATGTTTCGTTAACACAATGATTGTTATGACTATTTAGTTTAAATTGCATTCCTTTGAAATTGTTTATTCTGCATTAACATGATATTTAGCGTTAAGATTTAAAACAGTGCTATAGTTAGTGTAGCACTGTTTTAAATGAGTTTTACTTGGCATTGAAAATAACACATTTTTTTTTAATAATCTGCTCTTTATATCTCTATCTAGCTAACATACATACGACCTTTTGAATGTCTTTTGCTAAGAACGAACCGAATTGACCGCTCTGAACTGAATCTAAGAACTTCCAAACTTAAAAGGCAGTAGGCACGGCACAAAGCTCGCTGAAGGGATGGTCGATGGTGCCATATTCTATAGGAATACATTTACAGAAGGAGTTTCGCTTCTATAAATTGTATTCTATTCAACTGGCGTGCTATGGTTGAAATAATTATTACGTACCCGTTCAATGGGTTTGTAATTCCAAGCCTTTGTTCATCAGTATTTGTTAAATGCAGACTGCATAATTGGGTAAACAGTTTACTACTGGCTGCTTAAATATTAAAATAACCAGTTGTTTAGGCTTTTTATTAATACTCTCCTTTTGCAAGTTTGCTGATAGACATTTAATGTGTGCAGGCAAATAGTAAAATACTTACCTTTTAAAATAACATTTCTATAATAAATATTATATAATTATTAGGTAATGATTTGCTAATACATATTTCCATAACAGAAATATTACCTAATGATTGCCTTAATAATACGAACAGTATCCTCCTATTGTATAAATATAAACATTCTATTATAACGAAACTGACTAGTAAGTAAGGAAAATTAATACATTGCAGATATTTCACTGTACCGCTGATTGGGTTTCTTTCGAATGTATCATATCACGCCTGTGTAACCAGAATGGATACGCAGTGGTAGTAGGAAAAGTAGAACAAGCTACTTCTATATTTTACAGGAAGTGAGCCTATTAGGTATCAGCCATTATTTTTTTAAGAGCTCTGCAGAAAACTGCAGAATCGCCTTAACAGTGCCTACCTCGCGCTTAGCTGATGTGAAAAATTGCTATCTCAATGGAGGCTAGACAACTACGTACGCAGGAGATATGGATAGTACTTACACAAATGTATGTGAAAGCACAGGTGCACTCTCTGTTGACTCTCCTAGTCCGACGAAACCGTACCGGGGACCAATTAGGCGTTGAACCGAGAGCTCTACGTGTTTTCTGAAGCACCGGGGTATCACACGACCAACTTCCAAACGCCAGGCTGCTGCAGAGAAACCCTACAATCACTTTTGACCCGATTTGAGAATTGAACTTACAATTTATTGAGGATGGGGCCTCAATAAATTGTATATCACGGTTACTGGAATACAATACTCGTATATGCCAAATATAAGAGTATTGTATTCGATTTCAAGAAAATAATTTTGAGATGTTTAAGATTAGATTATACAAGTAAACATATATACGAGTAGCGTACGGAACAAGACAGCTCAACCGCCAATACAAATACAAATTGAAAAACGAATACAATCTCGCGTTAGTACGAAACTACGCGTCGCACTGCTTACACGTCACAATTATTATTTTATGTTTAAAAATGCTGTCTTGTATCTTTAAACCTTGCAAAAGTTGTTCCCAAAAACAAAAAAAAAATAAGATGGAATATCTTTCCACTGGTAACTATTGATAATTTTATGTTTTTACACACTAATATTTACAGCTCACTCGGAACACAAAATTTTGGCAGTAATTGGTGGGTGTTGCCATTTTACATCGAAATAAGATTCCTTGAATTAGGGAAATATACATGGGGCGTAGCGATTAATTTATACATTTATACAGGAAAATTATGTAACTAGTGTGCAATTGTTTTAGTGATTCAGTGATGGAACACATTTTCAATAATTGTTCAATACCTTTTTTTATATCCTATTTGAAATCTTTTTTTTTGGGACAATCCCACCGCACTATTCCCAAACCACTGCAACGCTTGAAAGACAGAATCAACAGTGGCGACAACCAGAAAAGTGCCGAGGCAATGAAGCTCGACGAAGTCCCGAAGAATGAATTTAACTGTCTTGGATCCCGCAACGAAATTAATCAGAAAATAATAATGGAGGAGTAAGAAAAAAAATACAAATTTCCACTTCCCTCCATATCAAGCAGGAGACAGGACAAACAAGGCCAATAGGCACAAAGGGTTGTTTACAACTAGGATAAGCCCAGTTATCTAGCACCACGTATACAAATATAGCATTAATATTTATGGGTCCTAATATTGTGAGCTGTTACATTTGATTACAATAATAGGTATGGCAAAAACGCTTTAACGCACGGAAATTTGTTCTAGTTTCCAGAAGGTCCGTGTAGTAAACAACTCCTGATACAGCCTGTACATTATTCGACATAGTATTGCGTTCATTCTGCCAAAGAATACACTCCCATAAGATATGATGTGCAGATTGTACATATTCGCAGTCAGATGTAGAACACTGACATAAAGGCGAGGCAACAAGCGTTAAGGAAGATAATTTACTTTTAAAGTTACCATGCCCTGTGAGAAATTGGGCAACACAGTTATCCACCTCCAGCCACGTCCTGGCCAGCCGTATAAGTTTAGATAACAAAAACCTGATTGAAGAACCAGACATTCAAGCCGTGGCAGTATCTGTTGAAACCAAATATTGTCACGTGTATGTGACCTTTCCCTAAACGACAATGACAAATATATATTCTTTAAAGAACAACGTCGTACAACAATCCAAAATTTATCAGAAACTCAACACAAAACAGCGATACATCTTTTCGCGCTATTGGCCACTTCTTCCATATCTGAGGGTCCTCGTGTGAGGCGATATATCATAGAACGAATGTCAAATAAAGCAATATCTCACCACCAACTGACGGGAGTACCGATAAGAAAGATGAAGAAAAGGCGATGTGGCATTTTGGGCAATTTACTTTGTTGGAATTTTGGAGTTATGCAGAACAGGATGTAAAGTTCCGCAAACCTCCGTTGTAAAGGGTGGACCCTACTACCAGACGGATGTTGTGTCTAATTTCTACAACTGGTTTACTGATATTTCTGTGATTTTCTACAAGTTGTACCGTATGCAAGCACAATTGGCCTGCACCATCAATGGTGCAGAGGAGACGTATTAGTTTAGTTTAAACCATACTTTTGCCGTATGCCCCATGCCGTATGACCTGCACCATTTGATGGTGCAGGTCAATGGTGCATACGATACATCGGGATTTTCGAAGCCTTAGTATTTTAGTTGAAGCCTATCGGTAAGAAAACCCTCGAGCATACCACGACTTGAGAAGCCGTCCCTAAGTTTTTCAATACCCAATTATCTTTTTTTTTATAACTCTTTTGAGCTAAACGTAACGTTACAGAATAACATAATGGTCCGTTTGTAGGTCAAAAACCTCCTTTTATACAGAAGACTATGTGTTGTATTTTTGCCATAGATTTATTTTTAATTTTTGCCATGTTTAGGGTTAGGCTTCAAAATTACGAAAGTACGTACCTTTAAATAATATTGAAAAGCCAAGTTTGAATCTAAAACCTAAATCGAAATACCTCCTCATTTTGTATCAAGCGCAAGTTCGATCATGCATGGAGTACTGTTCTCATCTCTGGGACGGATCTGCCAAATACCAGCTTGACGCACTAGAGTCGATCGAAAAGCGGGCCAAGAGGCTCATCGGCGATGAGGCGCTGGTCAAGTCCAAGCGCCTTGAGCACCGTCGCCGAGTTGCCAGCTTGTTGTTTTTTTATCGGTTACATTTCGGGAGTGTGCGATGCAATTGCAGGATCTAATTCCACCTAGCCCGTTTCATCATCGGACTACCAGACGTACGGCGATGCGCCATCGGTGGATATTTCACCAATACACACAAAACGTTTGGAAACACTTTTATTCTACGTACAGCTAAGGAGTGGTATTCCCTGCCGGAGTCTGTGTTGCCCGACAGCTACAATCTAGGAGTCTTTAAATCAAAAGTGAATAGGTTATTTCTAGGCAAGTGTGTTTCACCTTCGATCACATTATCGCTTGCCATCGGGTGAGATAGTGGTCAAGCGCAAGCCTACATAATATAGAAAAAACCGATCCCGGCTGGCCAACCCTACATTACACTTTTTAAAATATTTTCGATAAGGTTCTCCACGAAATCTCCAAACGAATGAAAAAATACCGCCTCCATTATTCGCACATCTTAGCCCTATGTATAGTTGCCAAGAATACGGCAATGTGGACTCTGCGAGAATTCAATTTTATATTTTGCTATAAGTAAAAAACAAACATTCAAAGCCAGTATTTCAAGTAGGTACGGTACGCAACATAATAAATATTAAAGTGCTTTTTAGTTGAGAGAAACATAATGTTTTTGTCCACCCACAATTTTTTTTCCCGCATCTTGGTTCTCATGATCTAGTCTAGACCGGGATAAAAAATAGCCAGTGATAGCAATAGTGTGGCTTACTATTAATGAAGGAAACTTCCGTTATCGGATCAGTAGGTACAGTAGAGTCCGTTTATTATGTCATCGAAAGGAATTGACAAACACGTCATAATATGCGGACGTCATACAAAGCGTTTTGTGAAAAAGACACTTTTTTATGTAAATATGTACTTAAGTATTTACAAATTTTCCCGCCACAATGTTTTGTCGAACTTTAAAACGACTGATCCAGCTTGCAGAACAATTGAAGTCGAGAATAACAAAACGCGCGGCAAAAACATTTGCCTTTTCATGTAGCATAGGGCCGCTGACAGGTATTCCTTTGTTTCTTATGATAAAATGGGTCATAATAAGCGACATATCCTGTAAGGGAAGTCATTGTATCCGACTTTTTTATAAAGAATTTTATATGAAAACCAAACTTTTTAGTGTAATTACGTCATAATAATCGGTTGGTCAATATAAGCGGAGTCATAATAAACGGATTCTACTGTACTTCCAAAAATTGCCTACGTCTCATAAATAAACAGTTTTACAGCTATACTCGTACAGTAGGTATAACATAAGTTTACCTAATCACTTTATGCAATTGTTTGAAGAACTCTTTACAATATTTTTTTTATTTTTTTTTTGGATCTGTTTCACGATGTCTGATTACAACTACAATTGAAATACAACTACAATGCAACTGAAATCGCGAAGCGCTATTCTTCTCTTCTAGACACTGACTGTATCTAGAATGTTGCTGTGCCCGACAGAGTCCATAATTGTTTCTGTAAATTATATTTACCATCTGTATGCACATTATGGATGCAAAAAATTTAATTTGAATTTGATTAGCTACGAGTATTACTTACTGATTATATAAATATATAGAAGCAAAAAAGCGTGAGTTTATGTGTATGAAACACATAAACTCACGCTTTTTTGCTTCTGTTTCAGCCTGTTTCAACAACCACTACAGAAAAACTATAAACCAAAAAGATATATGTTATAATTTGTCTGCTATAGCCACCAATCGTAAAATAAAATCCCCTAGTATTTTTGTTATAAACTTTGTTACCAGTTAAAATAAAAGACATAAAACACTGCTTTTGTTCGTTGAACAGCAGGTGGTTCTATAATAATTATAAAACGTAATTTTTACTGTGGCAACCCAAAAGTCCAGCGAGAAATAAATGGGAAAACTTTGTCCAGAGTTTGCTTTATTATTTATTTTAATATTGGTTACCGTTATTTTAACTTTACTTTAGGTTTTGGGTTCGGATATCTGCGAAAATCTGTAGGTAGCATGTTCGGGCTTGCGAGCGACTGAGGACTCCGTCCACCCATGAAGTGGCTTAGTGGCGACTTCTTTACAGTCACCCCACGCACAGAGTGGGTTCCGTGTCTACGTGCTGATGGTGATTACCGGGGTGATTTTAGAGAGATAACAAAAAAAAAATAGGTACATAGTTATAGACCCACATATGAAATTGGCGTTTTATGAACTGAGTCAATTTAAACTTTTGAACTGTGATAACTTTGGTTTGATTTCGAATTATAAGCCGAAGGATCATCCGAAGAAAAGCAAGTAGGCTGGCAAGGATAGCATGCGAAGCAAAATCGCATGCCATCCCAATCTGCTGACCTGTACCGCCAAACCCGCTGGGTGCCTCTTGGGCTGGGATCGGGTGGGGAGTAGACGGACACAGACTTCACCAGACAATGGTCGGAACTACCCAAAGGTGAAGTTATCGACACAGAGTATCGGTCTGGCTCTGTTGTCAGCAGAAGGTCCAAGCAATTGGCCGTGTGCGAATCAACATCCGGCACCCTCGTTACCCCCTGGACCAGCTGGGTAAAGTTAAGCGCAGGCGCAAGCTTACGATCTCCCGTTCAGCATGGTCAGTGCACTGGTATGGGAAGAGCCACTCCTGGTGGTGGGCATTAAAGTCCCCCAGTAACACTAATTGGGCGGCAGGGTACCGCTGCTGTGCCGCATCAGCCGCCTCACTGAGGTACTCTGTGAGCCTGGTTGTCTCCCGATCTCCGCTGTGCGAGCGGTAGACACAGGCGTAGATAATTTTATCCAGACCTGTGTCCACTAGAGCCCACAGCGTTGAAAATCTTGGGTCCTCAAGGTTACGGAGACGCTGATAGCAAGTGTCGTCACGGGCGTACATACACACTCCCGCGCGCGGTTTATAATTGTGCTTCAGGGTAAACCCTGGGTAAGATAGGTACGACGCGTCTGACGGACTCGATATCTGCGTCTCCGTAAGGAAAAACAGCGCTGGTTTTTCAGTCTCTAGGTGGTAGTGGACTGCAGCGAGATTTGAGTGCAGACTCTAATGTTGGTGAGGTGCACTTTGTGGGGGAGGGGGTGCAGCCGCTGTTTAAATCCTGTATTATTTTTCCTTGGCATTTTCATATAAAGAAGAGTGAATGGAGGAGAGGAGTAGGAAGTGAGACGAGGTTCCACGCTGCTAACCTACAGACACGCACTGAGAGGACGCCATCATTGTGGCACTAGCCCGGAGACTGCGGGGACGCCCGAGCCCCCCCGGAATGTCTATCGGGCCCTCCCATCTGATCGCCAACCAGCACGATAGTGCATTCCGGGATTTTTCGACAGTTGGCGGGGCAGCCTTTCATGTGTGGCTGGCACACTACTTGGGCCCCCAACTACCTGCGGTCGGCCAGCGGTGCACCGTGCCTCGGATCCCGCTACCCTCCGCGACTAGTCTCCCGATATGCCCATAACGCGTAAACAAAAGCGCGCGCCAGGCTGGTCTGCTTGCAGTGGAACAGCTATCTCGACCCAACTCTTCTAGATGACTACACTGAGCATCGTAACCGGAACACGTACACGTTGTGTATTGTATCTGTGTTAATGGCTAGTTATAAATACTTTAAATAGTAACCTGTGGAGAACGTAGTAGGTAGCATAATTGTTTAAATGTAATATTTAAGATTGTATGGCTGTTTCTTATTGTGCTACTGTTTGTTTTTCCTTAAATAAATAAAAATAAAAATAAACACGGCCAGGCCGCTTGGCAGTACGTCTTTGCTCAGTGGGTGGTCACAAGCCTTCGGCCGAAGCCTACCACCAGTTGTGTCACCTGATTTGCACCACCCGGGGACCACGTGTAGGGAATCTAAGGATACTCTCCTACGGTGACTCGGCCCCCAAAAAATTCGACTAGTGTAACCTTAATAATACAAAAATTTTCGACTAGTGTAACCTTAATAATACAAAATAAAACAAAAACATTACCAACCGAATTCCCATTAACATTGACTTAGTACCTTAGTAACCAAACTCAATAAAGCCATATACATAGTTACATGAGCAATATAAACAACAATTAATCTCTCAGAGACATTTACAATCAATAAACGCACTTAAGTGCGGTAAAGAATTATGGTCGTACGCACTTTCGACTCGATAAATTACGAGGATATGTACAAAGCGTACGATAGCGTACACTGGGGTTAAGGAAAACAGTAACAGTTCAATTGTTTAATTTGTTCATTTGGATATAAAAGCCTTTATTTAGTCAAGCAATAACGTAAAAAATCCACAGCAGAACCAAGGTAACCAACATATCCTGATACCTATGTAGCAGTTATTAGTATGTATGTATGCATGTTATAAGTATGCAGCGGGTTGGACAGAGCTCATTGCTCGCAGAACGGATAGACGATGGGACCAAGTACGGTGGCAAAGTAGGTACTGCCACCGTACTTATATCTACCGCGTACCGTACCACCTGACTTCATTCATAATGATATACGGTCCGACGTATGACATAATGATATAAGCGACGCTATATTGACCGGTCCCGTGCTTGCCGCATCCAGCGGATCCCCACAACCTTCACCATTTCATCGGACTACCTGGTGGGAGGCCTTCCAACGCAACGTCTTCCGGTTCGCGGTCGCCACTCCAGAACTATTCTGCCCCATCGGCCATCCGTTCTGCGAGCAATGTGCCCTGCACACTGCCACTTAAGTTAGGCAATTCTTCGGGCTATGTTGATAGCCCTGGTTCTCTTGCGGATCTCTACATTTCTATTTCTGATTCTATCACGCACGGAACTCCATTACCCTTTGGGTGACTGTAAGCTTTCTGATGAGCGACCACGTCTCAAAGCCATAGGTTATCACTGGCAACACACACTGGCCATAGACTTTCGTCTTGAGACACTGTAAGGTGTACGAGAAGACACCGCGCAACCTTACCGAACGCCGCCCAGCCGAGTCGGATTCGACGGTTGACCTCTTTCTCGAAGTTGGTCCTACACAACTGAATGAAACTGAAACTAGAATGAGTCATCCAAACTAAACTTGTACCAATCGCTTGGGGATAACTGTTTTTAAATCGAGTTGCACAGGACCCATGCATACTAACTAACAAGGATGGTTAAACAAAAGTTTGCAAAAATTACTCCATCTATGTGAGCTAAGGCCACAGTGCCTACCTTCGCTTAGCTGCTGTTCTGCGCCCGGTTTAAAATGAACTCCACACAAAATTAACCTACATGATTTTCCATAATAAGGTTTTAACAAAACCAGCGATTAATCACACGAGTTGTTGAGTAACAAATAAACTGTCAAAACAATGTGTACGCCCGTTTAACAGTTAATTATGACGAAGCCGAATTTTGCAACCTTTTTAAACCCTTGCTTGTAATAAAGAGCAAAACCGTGCATGTATTTATAGGTTGCGTAAATGATAAATGATTTTATTTCTGTAAGTTGTTTTGTACAAACACATGTCGATCATATTTTTTTAATCTAGATGAGGTCGGCGTTTCCTATCTGACTACTCTGAGAAAAAAGGCCGAAGAAACTCAGATGTCAAAGTTTCTTTTAAAGTCCAGAAAAAATCTTGGTTAGATCATGTGAAGACCATGTAGACTGATGTCTGAAATGGTCTTTTGAGGCAAGAACCAGCCAGATTGAGTGGACCTGTCCAGTCAGTGCACGCATTTGTTAATAACCGAGCAGCTCAACTCAGAATTTAAGGATCTTAACGATTCGATAAACAATACCAAAGAAAGGACATTCGGGTGGGCCGCATAATTTACTTAAACTGCCAGACCATGATTAAAAACTAACTGAGACAAATCATAATAAAGTACCCAAAGAAAAGGAATGATCCACATAGTCTTCACATTTACTGCATTACCTCATGGGGTGGAGTGGTAAAACTTTGTTACTACGACAATTATTCATAATGAGCATCATATTAAAATAACACGCAGCCCTCCCCTATCGCAATGAATATACTAAAAAAAGACGGAGAGATGTAGTTTGCCTTCAAAAAAGTAAAAACATGCATTCACAGACAAATTTTACGTGTTCCTCGGACCATTACTCTACAATAGACTAAACGTTACAGTAAACATTAATTCCCTAAATTATTATAACTGTAAGAAAATTCTCAAATAAACTCTATAATGTACGTCCTATGAAGACACAGAGAAGTTATTACTTGTACCGAAATAGGTATTGTGCGTATTTTATGTATTTTTATATTTTAGTATCTAAGATGTTAGAAAATAAGTATTTTATTATATTATTTACACCCTTAAAAATTTACCTAAGACTACCTTATTTTTGATTTTCAGTGATTATTTAGAAAAAAAATATGTACTCTTTTCGCCTGAAACACAGGATTACCTAGTTCAGGCACATAACACGTGACATAGATTTTAGCAAAAAAATTAATTATTGTTTTACCTAATGATTTTAAATAAACATTATTATTATTATTATTTACAATATGTAATTAAAATAAAATAATATAATACTTTAAAAAGTAAATATTCTTGTCCTTGCATAAAAACTAAAAAAAAAATACAAAATTCAGGATGCAAAAAAAAGTTAATTGGAGCAGCTCAATCTCAAGCCTTTTTGACCTCAACGTAATCTTAAACGGAACGTAAGCGTAAGTTTACGCTTAGCTAAGGAACGTAAGCTTGGAACATGCATTTCCATAATTTTGTTATGGTAGACGGTTTTCCTTCTATTTACTTGGATTTTCAGCTAAATAATAGCAGCCGGTTTTAATGGGTGCCGAGGTCGGTTAGTGGCCTTGCATATTGAGGTCTCTCTGAACGTCGGAAAGCCGATGGTCTCATTTGTCGTTCGTTTTGGATTGCCCGAGTGTCTGACAATCTTAATTTTGCTAATGATATTATTTATTATATACTTAATTGTACACCATAAGCTACATTTATAAAGGAAACTAAAAACACATAGAATGGGCGGCCTTATCGCATTCTATAAATACCATATTATCCAGTATTATACCGTTTACTGGTAATTCAGCTGCACATGCAGCCTAATTGCGTAAGTGACTTCGGCAGGGCAAAGGGTTGATCTTGTTGATCTTGTTGATCTCCATGATCTTTCATGGAGTATGGTAATAAAATAATTCTATAAATAAATAAAAAAAATTGCGTCATATAACAGTGTCAGCAGGATGCATAGTGCAGCGGTAGTAAAATGGTGAATTTACAGTACCTACCATGGTGAATAGAAATGCCAGAATCCATATTGTGTGCACTGACCAAAAAAAATCCGGCCGTGCCGATTCGGTTGGTACAAATGGGTAAAAATATTAAAAATTCGGACATGCATGACATTTGAGTATATTTCCTCGCCTGGGAGTCTAAAAAACGTAATATGGGCGACGGAACCCGGTCTTTACGAGTCAGTTATGGTCCAGCTCGAATGAATGTTATCCGTTATGTTATGGTCCTCACTAGCCAGCTTTCGTGAAACTTCATCTTCAAAGAAAATTTTCATCAGAATTTTTGAAATTGTTTCACTTTTTTTCGCAGTATTCATTTTATACAATCAATTTGCGTAGCCTTTTCCCATCTTAGTAGGGTCGACTTCCAGTCTAAATGGTTCCAGCTAAGTCCCAGTATTTTACCTGGAACGCCTGCCTATCTGACCTACACAACAATATAACTGGGTAACATGATACACCTAGGCAAGACTGGTGACAGATTTTCGGTCTTCTGTCTACCAGTAACGACTGTCAAAGATCTTTAAAAGACAGCTGGGCTCAACGGCTTAACGTGTTTTCCGAGGCAAAGTGGAATTTCAGTATGTAATAAATGACCCATACCCAGACCGACCTCGTCAAGCATTGCTTCACCTTGATAATTGGCCCATCATTATTATCATCATTTAAGCCGAAAGACGTCCACTGCTGGACATAGGCCTGCCCCAAGCGTCGTCACATTGATCGGTCCTGTGCGTTTCGCATCCACCAGACTCAGCTCTGTTAAAAACACGGAAAGAAAATTGTACTGAATTTTATTCATCCTCTAGGGGGAGAATGTGATTTAAATTTGGAATACTTACCGAAATTTATACTGAACTACATCTGTGTTTACACCATTGAGTTTGTATATAATAGTACATTGTTTACCGAGAGGAGAAAGTGACCGATTACATTATTCGATCCCGATATTTGGTTATTTATTCGTGTTTTGTTTTCTACGAAATTCTCTATGTAGCTTTCTGCAACAGCGGACGATTTCCAACCACCGTGACGTTTTATTGTGGTTAAATCAGCACCAGTATCGGCAAGAATAGTCGCTGAAGTTCTGCGAAAGCAGTGGCCAGTGTATTCTAGTGGATTGAGTAAATTAAGGTAGGAAGCTATTTCTCTTGGCACAGTACTTATTTTGTTTTTCCCAATTACTTGTTTCGTACATTTTTTGTTTTTATATTGTAGTAAAAACCGATTGGTTTTGGGGTCACTGGGGCGAATTTCGTTATATTTCTTCACTATCTCATAAAATAAGCCCGATATAACAAATGATCGCTGAATTTTGGTTTTTGTGTTAGGAATATTGACGATCATTCCATTTTCATATCCACAAGTTCTTGCGAACGACAGGCCCCATTTACTCCTAAAATCAAAATAACCTGTAAACAAAAATATCAAACATGAAAACCTAGTAGATTTCTACTCATAAATAGGTACGTAATAAATCATAAACCAGTGCATTTTGTTCATAAACTTACCTTCATCAACAAATATTTGTCATCTGGAGCATTCTGCAAAAAGGAATAAACATCCTTTGTAGTAAGCACTTTTGATTTCTTACTACGGAATCCCTCCGACTTTCTTTTCAGAAATGTTGTAAGTTTTTTGTATTCTTGAATATTTATGTCGTTTCTTGTCAATATAGTACTTTTCAACATTGAGTACATAGACCATAATGTACTTGGTTTGTATTTTTGCGCTTTGTCACTGAAATAAGCTAGCAAAACAGTTTCAGAAAAAGATGCCGCATTTTTTTCACTTTTCCATTGCAAAAAATCGTCATAAGTTTTATTATATTTTTTAATTGATTTCTGTGGTAAAAGGTTATCAATCAGTATTTTTGCTGTTTCCTTCAACTGCGGCGGAGTTAAAAAATTTTTCATCATCACTATCACTACTTATCATTTTGATAGTTTTATTTTACTTTTCTACGAAAACTGAATCCTCAAACAACACACAAATTGAAAATGGCACCAATGGCGTCTGCAACACAGAACATATATACCCTAAGCCGGGAAGAATGTCAACTTCAAACAAACAAAATGGCACGCGTATTTAGTGCCATCTCTGTGGTGCCATCTAAAACTTTTTTACCCGACTGCCGAAGGAGGGTAATGTATTTTGAGCGGGAATTTTGAATCGTGTGATTACTTATAACCACACTTATTCAGCGCTGTTCAGCTTTTGTCCATAGAACGATTTTGTATGAGACGCGTACAGCGATGTTCGGACACGTACGCGTCTCATACAAAATTGATGTTTTCTTTGGACAAATGCTGAACAGCGCTAAATAAGTGTGGTCCCAAAAGGTAGGTAGGCTTCATAGTTGCTTATTAACCCCCGCCGGAAAAAGAGGGGTGTTATAAGTTTCACGTGTGTTGCTGTGTATCTGTGTCTGTCTGTGGCATCATAGCTCCTAAACGGATGAACCGATTTTGGTTTAGTTTTTTATTTGAAAGGCGATTTTGTCAAGAGTGTTCTTAGCTATGTTTGAATAAAATCGGTTCAGCCGTTCAAAAGTTATGCGCGTTTTACTTTTTGAATCAGGGTGTAATAATCAGGGTGGGTGTATGATTATGAATGTAAAACACCATATCGCTTGGTTTTCGTTTCAATGATACTTATTGCTAAAGTGAAACGAAAACAAAGTCAATTGTGGTAGTTATAACAGGAACTGTTTTTTAACTTAATAAGAATTAAAAAGTGGTTATTGACATACATATGGTTTATTTAGATCATTGATAATATTACTGTCCACATTGGTACATAAACATACTTATTGCTAAAGTGGAACGAAAACAAAGTCAATTGTGGTAGTTATACAGGAACTGTTTTTTAACTTAATAAGAATTAAAAAGTGGTTATTGACATACATATGGTTTATTTAGATCATTGATAATATTACTGTCCACATTGGTACATAAACATACTTATTGCTAAAGTGGAACGAAAACAAAGTCAATTGTGGTAGTTATAACAGGAACTGTTTTTTAACTTAATAAGAATTAAAAAGTGGTTATTGACATACATATGGTTTATTTAGATCATTGATAATATTACTGTCCACATTGGTACATAAACATACTTATTGCTAAAGTGGAACGAAAACAAAGTCAATTGTGGTAGACTTTTAACTTAATAAGAATTAAAAAGTGGTTATTGACATACATATGGTTTATTTAGATCATATCTTAGATAATATTACTGTCCACATTGGTACATATATATACTTATTGCTAATGTGGAACGAAAACAAAGTCAATTGTGGTAGTTATAACAGGAACTGTTTTTTAACTTAATAAGAATAAAAAAGTGGTTATTGACATACATATGGTTTATTTAGATCATATCTTAAATCATAGATAATATTACTGTCCACGATACATAAACATAACATTGGTACATTGAAGGAAGTAAGTGACGAAGAAATTAACTAAACTAATTAAATTTATGCGTGTACTTAAAACGGTTACTTTCTAAAGCATACTCCTTAGTAACGGCTAGGTTAAAAGGTTTGAAATAAATATTTCATGTACATAATTTGGAACTCAAGGTTTTTTCGTGTAACTAATAGTTTTGCTTTTAAAAAAAAATTAACAACACGATATTTTTTCGCAACTTTTGGTAACTCCTCCAAAACGACTTGGATTTTTAAAAATATTTTTAGATAGACAGATTGGTGTTTAGAGGTTCTTTAGATGGTACTTTGCTTATTTAATTCAATCAATATTTTGCAAAGTAAGGTCCAATGTATATATTCTGGCTCTACGGGGGCGAAGCAATCTTCAAATGCAATTTACACATGTTCTTTTTTCAAATTGTTTGACACCATCCACACAGCTAGTGGCCAGTGTCATTTTGCGAACTTGGAGATAAAAACTCACTGTAAAAACTTTTTGGCTTTTGATATTTAGGTTACCAGCGCATAGTCTTACCCAAAATTAAAAAAGAAAAACCACGTAAGAAATGGATTTTCATACACTTTTCTCTCCCGCTCAGATGCGTTTTCTCGCCGCATATTTGTTCGATATGCAATGACGTACTTTCTACCGTAAATTTGATAAAGTATCAAGGTACGTTCCGAGCAGGTGTAGTATAAAGCATTATTTATTTATTTATTTAATAGATGGAAAACCAACAGCTATACATTAAATGAATACACAAGTTGAGTATGTTACATTAAGCCAATTACAGGTTCTCACGGCTAGAGATATAATAATTTTAAAGAGATCTTAGGGATCACTAGCAGCAAGCACAACAATCAGAAAAAATAAATCACTAACGCTAAAGGACAATATTGCACACTATGCACTTTTGAAAAAGTCAAGGTTAAGCTGCTTACGCACTGACAAGCTTTTAGTGGTAAACACATCAAACGAAAACTCCTTACACAATAAATTAAGATCCTTACTCGCTCGCACTAAGTATGAATTACGCCTGTAGTTAGATGAAGAGCAGGGAATAGAGATAGGTGGATTAAATCTTACTGATCTTTGTGGAACATTGAAATTCAGTTTATTGAGGAGATCAGGACAGTCGATTTCATTTGACAATATTTTTAAAAGATATGTGCAATCCGCCATCCTGCGACGATTCCTAAGGGGTTGCAGATGGAATTTCTTGCAAAGGTCTAAGTAATTTTCAGAACGGTATTGGATACGAAAGCGAAAACACATAAAACGAAGGAATCTTTTTTGGATACTTTCAATACGGTCTATGTATTTAATGTAACAAGGGTTCCAAATTTGAGACGCATATTCGAGATGACTCCGCACAAATGAGCAATACAAAATCTTTAGGGTTTTAGCTTTCTTAAAGCATCCTGCAAGTCTCATAACAAAGCCGAGCGACTTCGAGGCTTTAGCTACTATATGTTCCACGTGTGTGTTAAATAAAAGCTTAGAATCGTGATAGACTCCTAAGTCACGCACTCCATCGCATCGCTGTAGTAGCTGCCCTTTAAGTATGTAAGTAGTAGGGAGTGGCACACGCCTTCTGGTAAATGATATTACGGAGCATTTAGAAGGATTCAAGTCCAATTTATTGATCCGGCAGTAATCATCTAAACGTGCTAAGTCTGATTGGAGAGCATCCATATCATCCAATGATGAAATTGAAGAAAATATAATTATACATCTTTTTGAAAAAGGAATACGCATTTATTATGCAGATATGATTATTAAATAAAATTACGAAAACCGACGAGGCCGTATGAGCTTGATGCCTTTGCTTTTCCGACAAAGAAATATTAGTCTAGGAATTTGCCGCGTTTTTTTTTTCTTCAAATACATAAACGTTAAGTTTATTTTACTTTTAATTGTTATTATTTTTAATAAATGCTTATCTCATATTATTATTTTATTAATTTTTTCGCAAATGGTACGAAAAGTAGAGTATTTTCCTCGGTGATAAGACTGTCTTAGTCTTGGGTGAACTTATTATATCCCTCGCTACACTCAGGACGCGATTTAAATCGTCACCCGCGACAGAAGACACTGCTTTATCCCCTTGGTTAATAGTCTACTATTTTACTTCTCTTATATCTGACGCCCACTTGGGCCACCCTTTGTTTTGTATGACTTCTCTCGCTCTGGGTGAAGCGGGAGGGCGTGACAGAATTTTACTGACTAAAACCCACCCGTGTACCTTCAGTTGCTTGTGCCGCGGTAGCTTGCGCCACCCTGGGTTATCTCACTAAATCCGAATTAGTAGCTAACACGGGCCCATAAAGAAAGAAAGAATATTTATTTGCACAAAACATTGAAAAATAATAAAAACAAAAAAAAAACCCATGCTAGACCAAAAAGGCTCACACAATTGTCAATTAAACCTCGTTTTAGCAACTAATAAGTGTAATTTGACCCGTGTGGAAGGGGAGCGGGTTATTATGTAATTTTAGCTATATTGCATTATTTTTTCGTTTCTCTCACTATCTTTCCATACACCGCGCTAACTTTTCCTAACTTGAATGAACTATCATTAATTAGTTAGATTACTTTTAGATGAATCTCTAAGGATGCGGGATGGTGCCCTCTTTCCATTATCTTGACAGTGAGAAGAAACGCTTCGGTTTGTTCCGACTTGTGAGGTTAGAAAGATAAGTTTTCCTAAGCTTTGATTATTTCTTTTGTTTTTAATTTATTTGTGGCTTTTCCTTGACATGTTGGTAAATGTTCTCTTTGATTTGTTGGTAATTGAGTTTTCCTGGTGAACAAACCGCAATGATCAGATAAGACCTAAAGTTATACGCTATTTAGTTTCTGTAACACCGTTGGTATTCGAACCTCTTTCCTACGATTTTGGTTCTCCTGGTGTTATTTTTATTATCTCATTGTTATTTTGGTTTTTTTGCTCTTTTAATTTATTCCTTAGAATATGATCTACTCGTCAGCGGTCTTTGTTAAGGAAACGTGACCATGAGAATGTTCCGAAACACGAAATGACAAAGTTGATTCAAAACATTTCAGCCTTTGCAGCATGATTGATAAACAATTACTAAAAAACATACAGACTTTCACACACTTTGCATAGTCAGGTGACCATCATTAACCGACTGCCCAAAAAATAGGAGGTTATCAATTCGACTGTTTTTTTTTGTATTTGTTACCTCAGGACTTTTTACAAGGTGAACCGATTTTGACGAATCTTGAAATTTTTATTTGAAAGCTGGTGCTTGTCATGTGGTCCCATTAAATTTTCAGCAAGATCTGATGAAGAACTTCGGAGATATAATACATCAGAACTCTTCAATAAATGACGGCACATCACTCGGGATAGCTGCAATAACATCTTTATTGTTTATACCATTTCATAACATAACATCACACTGGTACGCAGGTGTGAACAGTTCACCCTCATTCCACCGGTTTTGTTCAAGTTTCATGTTATTGGGTTAATCTATTCTGGCATAACTTTGAGCAATATAGGTACCTAGCCTATAGAACTGGTCCAATATGTAACTAACTAAAGTGAAAAAAAAAAAAAAAAAACTATTTACAAAAAAATACAACCGACTTTCAAATAAAAACACTACAAAGTGAAAAATAAATTCAATTTCAAAAGTCGGTGTTCTTGTTTTCGTTTCTTCGTTTTTAAACACCGACTTTTTTATATATATATTTTTATATAGTTATTTTTCACTTTGCAGTGTTTTTATTTGAAAGTCGGTTGTATTTTTTTTGTAAATAGTTTTTTTCATTTTATTTATTTTCTACTAATTTTATTTCGACAACCAAAGTTTCGTCTTCATTAATAACTGCTCCTCTTTGTTCATGACGTATATGTTACTGTTTTGCTATAAGAATTGCTTAAATTTATGCAAGTTCCAGTGTACGCTCTCCACAAGTAGTAGCCATTAATATCAGCATAGCATCACCACTTGTTAGTGTTAACGACACGATGTTTGTTAACTGTTAAGGCGCAACTACTATAGTACTATATTATCTGTGACGTTCTCTTCTCTTCTCTTTAATTGGTCTCTTTTTATTGAGGATTGTGGCAATCTGCCTCCATTGACTCCTATCCAAAGTGGCCATCCCCACCTGTTCTGTGCCGTTACGTACTCTAAATTGCTATTGCCGATCCGTATTTCTCCTTAAGGCTGCCCTAGTCGACGGCATTAACTATTTTGTGCAGGTTGTTAAAATGCATGCTATTTCATCCGACAACACGCACGAAAGAGATAGATGCTGTGATTAGCAGTAAGAAGCTAGTTCGCGTACGAATACACAGTTTTGCAAAGAACAATGGCGAGATTTTAGCTGACTTAAATTAGAGCGTCTGAAAGTGAGTTATATACGAAAGACGTTCTATTAATTGTCTACATTTTTTAAATATATTATTGGGCTGGTTCAAAACGGATAAAAAAAAATCATAATAAATAAAAAGTTATTTGATTTTACAGTTAATTTCTTTAGCTTAGTGTTGCCATTATATATTTTATCTGCTAAGTGACAAGTTGTAACTATATTAATTCATTATATAATTAATGTATTTATTGCAGTAAATGAGTTATCAATACAGTTTATGTCTAAGTATAGATGTTCCTCGCAGGTAGGTAAGAATATAGTAGTGTAGTAGAAATAAATGAATTACTTTTAATTAGTTAATGATTGGCAAAAAGACTAGTATCCATGTTTAAAAAATATAGCTTGGTTGTTGACGAGGACGACGACCTTTTGATAAACGTCAAAGTCGCTTAGTATAAATAAATATACTCATTTCAAAGAGTATATTATACATTTCATGCTGAAATAACTAGGTAAGGGAAATGCTAATGCGATATTCCCCTTTTACTTCCACGAAATTGAATAATATTACCTATTAAACACATTATTAAAAGTTACCCAGACATAACCTACAAAAGTTTATGACTGAATATATATTATTCTCGACATTCTCGAACAAAAAATATTGCACAAACTAATTCAGAACATCACCCTGAGTTAAACCAGATATTTTTCATTTAAAGACGTAGGCATTTAATCTCAGCTAAAAAAAATTATGGGCACTTGCCATTGTTCTTTGTAGCGAAATGCATGATGTTTTCCGTCCTAAATCATCATCCATTTCGCTACAAATTTGCGCGAAATTTTTATAAACAGGCCTTTGGGCATATGGATATCATGGAAAAACGACTAAATGTATCTGTTCAAAATAAAATTATTTGCATTATTGAACTACTAATCTATCTGTATGGTGAAAGTTTTGCAATTTTCCGTCTTCATATGGTATTTATTGCCGCCCAAAGATGCGTTCAAATTAGTGTTGAATTATGGAACTTTCATGGAGAGCCTCAGTAAAATGCTCGATGACCTCAGTAGAGCTTCCGAAAGAGTGGATCTTAAAATGAACATGGACAAAACCAAGGTCATGGTGAATGCCCATGTTACACCCACTCCTATCAAGATCGGAGACTCTACACTCGAAGTTGTTGATGATTATGTTTACTTGGGACAAACGGTCCAGTTGGGTAGGTTCAACTTCGAGAAAGAGGTCAACCGTCGAATCCGACTCGGCTGGGCGGCGTTCGGGAAGTTACGTGGTATCTTCTCATCCAATTTACCGCAGTGTCTCAAGACAAAAGTCTATGACCAGTGTGTGTTGCCAGTGATCAGCTATGGGACCGAGACGTGGTCGCTCACAATGGGCCTTATCAGAAAGCTTAAAGTCACCCAAAGGGCAATGGAGAGGGCTATGCTCGGAATTTCCTTGCGTGATCACGTCAGAAATGATGATATCCGCAGAAGAACCAAAGTTACCGACATAGCCCGAAGAATTGCCAAACTTAAGTGGCAGTGGGCAGGGCACATTGCTCGCAGAACGGATGGCCGATGGGGCCGAAAAGTTCTGGAATGGCGACCGCGAACCGGAAGACGATACGTTGGAAGGCCTCCCACTAGGTGGACCGATGACCTGGTTAAGGTTGCGGGAAGGCGCTGGATGCGAGACGCACGGGATCGGTCAATGTGGCGACGCCTGGGGGAGGCCTATGTCCAGCAGTGGACGTCTTTCGGCTGAAATGATGATGATGATGATGGAACTTTCAACGCTCATAACTTTCAAATATATATTAATTCATTTTCTTTAACTTTTTTGTTTACATTTTTTTTATTTTGAACGTACACCGTCAAACAGTGGCGTAATCTCCAGACTACGTTTTTATGGAAGAATGATCGACTAGGGCAACCTTAACCGTAGTAGTTGAGAATATGAGATGTTATACAACATTCCCGTTATAGTTGAGAATATCTTCGTGCTATGGCTTTCTTCGACTCTTAGTTAGCATTTTCTTGGTAGGAGAAACAATCCAAAGTGATTGTTGCAGTGTTATCATTTTTCAGAATCCTTTTTCTCTTAAATCAAACATCCAAAAGAAATATAATATTCCTTGTACTGACAATATGTTTATTTCGTTGCGTTCTTAAATTTATTCAAATAAATCTAAGGTCTAAATCTAAAATGAATATGGTAATTTTAGGCGGACTCCATCGTCGACCACATCATTACTTAACAACTGAATCTTACCTGATTGTCGTAAAACGAACGCCTTAAAAAATTGTTTGGCGCCATAAAAGTCTGTATGAAATGTATGGGCTTTGCTCTTCACACTAGCACACCTTATCGACATACGTTAGTCAAGTGTTACGGTGATTATTATTGTCTCTTCAATTCTGGTCTCAGTTGTTTATTGGTGCTTAACTCATCGGGTAGGAGGCGCGGTTGCACATATTTAATTAATTGGAATGGTAGGTTCCGTGGGTTGATGAGGTTGATGAGGAGCTCGTGGCTAAATAATAACAGCCAAACTGTTCGATCATCAAGGTTAAACAACGCTTGACGAGGTCGGTCCATGGATGGGTGACCATTACAACATACCGAGTGTTGAATACAGGCCTGCGGATAACAACCAAGTGCCGAAGACTGGGGCCCATAGCAGTCATGCGACTCCTGGATCTGCAGGACTGTACCCACGAAACTGCGATTCGCAGCAGTGGAAAGGCTAGGGGTTCGTTTGTTATGTGTCGCCAAACTATGGCCAGTCAACACTGGACATTGTTACATCAGAGAACGGAATGTAGTACTCCATTCCCTGACGCAACACATCAGTCACGACGTCCGCGCACGCCGAAGGATCATTCGAAGAAAAGCAAGTAGGCTGCCAAGGATAGCATGCGAAGAAAGATCGCATGCCATCCCAATCTGCTGACTTGTACCACCAAACCCGCCGGGTGCCTCTTGAGCTGGGATCGGGCGGGGAGTAGACGGAGACAGACTTCACCAGACAATGGTCGGAACTACCCAAAGGTGAAGTTATCGACACAGAGTATCGGTCTGGCTCTGTTGTCAGCAGAAGGTCTAAGCAATTGGCCGTGTGCGATTCAACATCCGGCACCCTCGTTGCCCCCTGGACCAGCTGGGTAAGGTTAAGCGCAAGCGCAAGCTTACGCATCTCCCGACCAGTATGGTCAGTGCACTGGTATGGGAAGAGCAACTCCTGGTGGTGTGCATTAAATCCCCCAGTAACACTAACTGGGCGGAAGGGTACCGCTGCTGTGCCGCATCAGCCGCCTCACTGAGGTACTCTGTGAGCCTGGTTGTCTCCTCCGCTGTGCGAGCGGTAGACACAGGCGTAGATAATTTTATCCAGACCTGTTTCCACTAGAGCACACAGCGTTGAAAATCTTGGGTCCTCAAGGTTACGGAGACGCCGATAGCAAGTGTCGTCACGGGCGTACATACAAACTCCCGCGCGCGGGTTATAATTGTGCTCCAGGGTATACCCTGGGTAAGATAGGTACGACGCGTCTGACGGACTCGCTATCCGTAAGGAAAAACAGCGCTGGTTTTTCAGTCTCCAGGTGGTAGTGGACTGCAGAGATATTTGAGTGCAGACCTCTTATGTTGGTGAGGTGCACCTTGTGGGGGGTGCAGCCGCTGTTTAAATCCTGTATTCTTTTTCCTTGGCATTTACATATTTTTAAGAGTGAATGGAGGAGAGGAGTAGGAAGTGAGACGAGGTTCCACGCTGCTAACCTAAAGACACGCAATGAAAGGACGCCATCATTGGGGCATAATATTGGCCTGTAATAGTGGTTCCACACTCCAGGTAATCAATCAACAATATCCCTTCTGAGTCCCAAAATATTGAGGCCATAACCTTGCCAGCCGATGCCACGACACGAAACTTCTTCGGGGTCGGTGATGATGGCCGTTTCCATTGCAAAGATTGCTGTTTTTGTCTCGGGATCAAAATGTTGGACCCATGTTTCGTCCATAGTTACGAAACGAGACAAAAAAATTCAGAATCAAAACTTGGCCAATAATATCTTCGAAATGTCAAGTCGATTTTGTTTCTGACTGTCGGTTAACATTCTCGGCACCCATCTTGCGGAGACTTTTCTCATATTCAAAGATTGTTTCATTATGGAATGAATACTTCCATATGAAATGCCCGTTTCTTGAATTAAGTATCGGATGGTAACTCTTCGATCGCTCAATGATGTTCGTCTTCCGTGCTCGTTCTCCCTACTCGAAATTGAAAAGCCCACTTTGCGACAGTAGAATACGGCGGAGCAGACTCTCCTAATGTTGCCTCCAAATGGCGATGCCTCGCAATGAATGTCTTGCGTCGTAAACTTTTTTAAACAGAGGTATTTAATAATGGCTCGCACTTCGTTTTTCTCCATTTTCGAGAACACGTTCCGACATGAAGCAAACAAATGACTAAATTCAGAAAAAAACAAAGGAGAATCGAGGATTTTTCTTTATTCATATTACAAATATGTATCTAAACTATGCCTGCCAGTATTTTTTTCTTACCATGGAGTATGTCGTTCTCACTACTTTTTGATCCCTCCTAGTAATAAGATACTATATATAAATTTCGGCATTGTGTTTATAAAGTACGTAAATATAAACTCGTTTTGTGTTTGTTTTTGTTTACTATAATTTTTATTCTTCTCCTTTCTCTGTTATATATTTGATATGTATGAGTGTATAATATTATATTGTATGTATGCTTTTCATGTTATTATGTCTAAGTAATATTATTTAAGTATGTAATTTTGACAGCCTTAATTTCTTCTCCTATCGTTCAGCCCATCCAAAGGTTGTCTGTAAGAGATTGCCCTGTGCGATAAGACCACCCATTATACACTTGTTTTTGTGAATGTTTGTCCTGTACATATTTTGTGGTGTACAGTAAAGTATAAAATAAATAAATAAATATACTTCTCGTAGTGGTATAGTTTCGTAGCCGCGTAGCCACGTTGGCGCTGCGTAGCAATATAATATCACGTAGCAATAAAACACATTTTTCTTTAACAACCTACCAAATATTAGACGAGCGTGACATCAAATAAAAACGCTCAAAAAAAAGATTACTATATACCAGCGTACCAGCATCGTTTCTCATTAGAAACAGGGGGTAAGTGCAAAAGGCAATGAAAGCAAGCTTACTTGGCAATATACGAGTGACGTCATCTGTCTATCCGATGGAGGCTGCTCGTCAAATACATACGAAGTAAATATAAGCCTGCCGACCGGCAAAATTGGGGTAACCGAATTTACGTAATTTTCGCACAAAATTAATTCATATTCGTGGTACGTAGATTGTTTTACGCTTGAATAGCTTTGATGCTGGGTTTTAGTAAAAATGTGCTGATATTTTTGAGCTATTTTGTGGTTGGTGTATTTTTTTGTTGCTTCGAGGGTTTGTCTTGATTTTTTAATTTGAAACTGATATTTACATAGATAAGGTTTATATTAAAGTGTATTTAATTTTTCATGTTTTAAGAAGTGGTGCAAAATATTGAAATCTATTAAACCCACGCTATCCTAGTTCTTATCGTATGCTTCATATATTGTTGAATACAGGCCTGCGGATGACAGCCAAGAGGCTACGCTGGGGCCCATAGCAACGTTGCTGCTCTTGGATCCTATCAGGTCTATACCCGCGAAAGCGCGGTACGTGGCAGCGGTCGCTAGGGGCTGTTTTTTAGAGATATTCCTGTCAGGCAGGTGGGAAGTGGTACAATTGGTAGAACTTACCTTGGTCCTCCTGGTGATCTTCTGTGCCCGCTCAATCCCGTGCCTGGCCGAGGGTTTTAGTGATAAGATATATATAATAAAGGGGAATACGGGGCGTGGTCTGTTGGTTCTCTGCAGATTTCAAGACAGGCTCCCAGCAAAAGCACCTCACTGCGCGTGAAATACACACAAAATCGGCTGCACGGGCGAAGCACTACACTACTAGCGTGGCGGACGCAATTACAATTACGATGGGTTGATTATTTAAAAATTACAATATAATCAAACGAGAACCCGGTATCGCGTCGCACGCGCTCGGTCACCCATTTTCTAGTCAACTGTCAACTCAAGCAAAAGCTATCGAATCAAATGACAGCGAGCTGACACAGAGTTGCAACAAAAGAAAAGAACGAGACGTTTCGTTTCGAACATATGACCTTTGAGGTACCAACGCTAAGATTATCGACGTGGCTAAATAGGTACTTATATGAGTCATAAAATTAAGAACAAAGATTCATCAACGAGAAAGAAACTGAATATATTTGGATGAAATTGAACACGGGTAAACCATGGCCTGGATTAGAACATAGGATTCTTTTTTATCCCGGTAACACGCTCCCGAGGGATAGTTTTTAAATTTAATTTGCGAAACCGCTGACAAAAAATAGTTCAACATTTCACTGAGGCGCAAACATTAAAAAAACAAAAAAAAAAAAAAATACACGGACGAATAAACACGAGTAACAACCTCTTTATTTTCAATTTTAGACTTGTCCTATTCTCTTTTAAGAGCTAAAACATAAAAGCGGTGTCAGAAAAAGGTATTGGAGCGACAAAATATTTACTGCAGGGTACCACTAACACTGACTCACGATATTTTTTATATTTTACATTCATTTACCAGTTTTACGACGATCCTGGTAATGGATCACTTTCCATATCGGTTCCTCCCACACACAAATTAGTGAAGTGATCTGTAAGGTCAAAGTTGAAAATACTTGCTTTCGATCATACTTAGATACTTTCGGGTCATATATATTTAGAAGAATCTTTTGATAAATGACATCCAGATTGACACGCAACAGTTGCAATTACAAACAGGACAAACATTTACTAAACATAGTGTACAATGGGCGGTCTTAACGAACAAAGCAATGTCTTACAGACAACCTTTGGAAGTACTGAACGAGAGGAGATGAATTCAGAGCTGTCTGTGTACAAAATATCATAAGCAATATTAATTAGAGATCATAAAATCAAATACATACCTACATGCAATACTAGGTACATACAGACTTTAAAAAAAAAAGAAAAGTAATATAATAAATAAATAATATACTAATAAATATGAAATATATGACAGAGAAAGGAGAAGAATAAAAAATATTGTGAAAGGCGCTTCTTTACCATTTTCTTAAACGTTGGCAGTGGTTGAGAACGTCTTATTTCAATGATTAGATAATACAATCTACAACCGAGCTGCTTGAATCGTAAGAGATTTGACAAAGAAGGAAGCGGAATGCATATGAAAACTCAATGTTAGAATTTCCGATGATCTCAGGGACCTAGAATAGGCATGACAGAATAAGTATCTAGTATTCAATGGCTAACGGCGTCTAAAGCTTTCTAAAGATCGATAAATATGCATAGTGCTCTTGTTTTGGTCAACGTTAGTAGATATGCAGTGATCTGGGGAGGACCATAACAATGTGATGAACAGGGAATTAAACCCATACTATCTTGTAAAGAAGGTTAATAGGGGTTAGGTATGTGTCTAATCCCTTGAGTGCTAATTAACAGACACAAAAGCAAAAACAATTGTCTTCGGCATTAAAGTGCCCAAAAGGCACTCGAGGGGCTAATCGCGAATAAATTACCTTTTTAAAGATTTTCGACCCGACGACGGGCATAACAGAACTAGACCAATAATAAAATGGCTCAGATTAGTTTTAGTGCCAGATTTCTGGATAGGAGTAACTTCTCTAGCGATCTTCAGGACTTTTGGAAACGTTTCCTCAACAAGGTGTTCATTTACAATTTGTTCGATAGGTATAAGAGTTCTAATACATTATATAGTTATGCCGTCAATCACCACACAACCGTTACTCAGACTTCAACAAACTTTAAAAAGATAAATAATCAAATCGGTTCAGCAGGTCTCAGTTGATGTATGTACTACATAAAAAATAAAAAACACATAACAAACATCATAACATATTAAATATAAAATTTAAGCTTAAACAATGTTATTTAAGTATTATTGATGATTAAACGAACTTATCTGTAAGTGAAGTTCTATCCCAATTATATGAGTACGTTTCATTCGAAGATAAAAGGTATCTCCCTTCCCAGAGCACTTAATCAAAAAAAAATTGTAATAGGGTTGTGGTATCCATTCCACATCTACTTACGTTTTATAACACTATACAAACCATCTTCATATCTTTTGATATTGTATAAATTTTTGTAACTCATTTTTATGTATTCTATGATATTTTTATTACCTGAAAAGCATACTTTTAGTTATCTCTGATTGTTTAATATCTAAAACTTAAATTATATTGCTAATTTGTTATTCATGAATAATTTATACTATTTTATTTTCTTAAGCCATAGACATAACATAGGTACCATGGACTACCTAGACGTTCCTGAAGCTAGTTGTACATTATTGTAAGGGCAGCGCAGACTGCCCCGCCTCTGTAAAGCCGTTTTTTGGGATGGCAGAACTAGAAAAAAACGGGCGTCAGCTTTTTAGTTTTGAATTTGGACTGAACGCCGAAAGTCGGTTAACTACTGAGTACCAAAATATAATACCAAGTGTATTTTCTATTCTGAAAACTCTTTAAACCTTAAAATCTAGCTTGTGTATTAATTTCCAAAGTGCTCTAGTTTAAATATATAATATTGAGAGTGTTATTCTGTGTATAATTTGCCTACCGTGTACCTGCGTATCTACAGCGTGTAACGCCACAGTCCGATTCTCCGACACACCTTGCTGCATATCTACCGCACGTGGTGTATGAGCTGTAGCAGACAAGTCTACAAAGGCGCGCGCGGCCACAGCGCGCCCGTTTCAGCACGCGCAGAATTCTGCTGCCTACTCATCAACTGACCTGCTGCCTGTGTGCGCACACTGGTAGCGCACCATCAGCCGTCCCATCACACCGTGCCACGTCTTCCTGCCCGACCTGCTGCCTGGTTAGCTGCCCACGTCGTGCGAAGCCGGACGTTAGTTTTAATATCTGTATCCTTTTTTAAGTCTTAATTTATAATTTCTCTTAATTTTATTAACGTGGCTTACGTATAGCTCGACTGAGCTATACTTAACGTTACAAGGTGGTCTTGTAAGGTCGCTTGTATGTCATCAGAAAGTTTTAAATTGTATTTGGCTGTAAATCTTTTGTAACCGACAAATAATATTTTAAAGTTGTTGCTGGACAAATATTTATATTTTATTTGAAATAAGGCAGACATAAAATTGGTAGGGCACGACCTACAGCAGATGTTTTAATGATATCGGAAATTATCATGTTGACTCCGTTAGGACACATATTAATGTTTTTAATTTTAATAGATGTAATTGTTTGCGCTGTGAGCTGTGCATAAGGCTAAGATTACGAGCTTCTGTGAAATCTTTTTTAAAGGTTATTCTATATTAGGGCCCCATTGAGCGATGTGTTGTAAAACTATTTGTGGGTTCCACGTGGATGCGTATTTTGGAATGTCTGGCCTTAATTTATAGGTTCCTTTTAATAACCTTTTGATCTGTTAATGAGATCCTAAATCATCGCCAAATAGTAAACTTAAAGCCGAACGGTAACTAATAAGGGAGCCGTAAGCTGCACCTTTATCAAACTGTTCCGTTAAGAATGATAACACTGACGGTATACAAGATTTATAAGGATCTATTTCATTGTTAAGGCAATACTGCCACCAATTTTTTAAGGCCACACTATATTGTTCAATTTATTCCTGGCTAAAGATGCCATCATTAAATCTAAAGAGCCTACAGGGACACCTCGTTTTATGAACGCGTTCTTTAGAGCTTCACTGCACCCAGGGTAACTCCTTTGATTTGAGGGTTCCTAGAGGAAGACCATATATTGTTATTTTCGGCATTTATAAATATAATATCTGAAGTGAGTAATTTTTGTAATAAAGGGAACCAGGGCTGCGAAGGCCAATAGGGAAAGACAAGTATGCCTTCAGCCTTATATATTATGACTTTTCTAAACATTTTAATATCAGGCAAAAAGGTGGCAAGGCATTAAAGAACATGTTATCCCATGGAATTGTGAACGCGTCTATCGCTACGGCATCTGGGTATGGTTTCCATGATACATATTGATGACATTTGGCATTGGTACGAGAAGCGAATAAATCGATATCTGGTTTGCCTAGTTTAGTCAAAAATTTTCAAATACTTCATCTGACAATTTTAGTTCTATATCTTTGTTATTCTTGCAAGATTCTTCATCAGCTTCTTTATTATCTCTACTTTTAATATAAGAGGCAGTTAAAAATAAATTTCGCTCTTCGCACCGACCCCAGATTTCTCATGTCAAGTCGTTTAAATGTGGGTATTGGATACCCACATTTATACATTCTTTCTTTTACACTATCCCATGCGATTAATGTAGCTTAATGCTGTGGTGTTATAGATACGTATATAGAATAGAACAGTTACGTTTGTCGGGGGCAAAACATTTAATACCAAAAAATACTGCCAGCAGCTCTAAATAGTTGATATGGAATTCTAACTCAGTTAGTCTTCCATTTACCGTTAACTCTTTCGTTATCGCAAAATGTGCCTCAGCCAGACCTGGAGGCGTCTGTAAAAATTTGATACTTATCAGGCCTTAAGGAAGTAGATGTCAAAAAAATGTTCTGACTCCACCATTTCAGAGCCGGCAATATTACAGGCCAAGGACTAAATTTAGATTCGTATGTTTTACAAGTCTTTAATGCTAAGTAGGTTTGTCTCTCGAGACGTTTAGTATACACCCCACCGTATTTAACTGCATGACAGGCGGATGTTAAAACACCGATGAAACTGGCAAAATCTTTAATAGTGCAACTTGGTAAGGGAATGAACTTTTTAACTAATTTTGAAATATGTACTCGTTTATCATTTGGATAAACGAGTAAGTAGGATAAAGACATGTTATTAGTGTTATAATTAAAACATAGGAATTTAGTCTGTTGTGATGGTTGTAAAGAGCTTTTTTCGAAATTTATTACGAATCCTAAATATTGTAACAGTTTAAAAGTCTCCTTTACGTTATTTAAGCATTCAGTAAATGTATGGCCAATACACAACAAATGGTCGAGATATCTAACAGACGAATAGCCGCGATATCTGAGGTGGGCCACAACCACTCTCATAATTTTCGTAAATGTTCTTGGTGCAGATGATAAGCCGTAAGGCATCGCTTTGAATTCATAAGTTAAATTTTCACCGATTTCATTATAAAATTGAAATCTGTATATTTGACTCTGAATATTTTCTGTGTGATGGATTAATTGGTACCAATAAATATGATTCATTTATATCAATCGTGGCCATAAAGCCGTTAGGAGGAATTAATTTGCAAGCTGTTCTATAGTCCTCGATTTTAAAATGATTTTGAGTTATGAAATTGTTTAACAATTTTAAGTTTAAAATAATTCGTTTTCCACCACTTGATTTCGAAGTTAAAAATATTTTAGAAATAAATTGATCTGATTGTGGCGCACATTCGTGTATCGTGCCTAATTGTAAAAAGTTGTCAATCGCTACAGACATATCTCTCTGTTCCCCGTTCGCAAACATGTTAGAGGATACAACAGGTTTATAAACATTTTTAGAAAATGGTATCACGTAGCCATTTTTAATCCAGTCCAAGATTGTAATATTACTAGTGATGTTCATCCAACATTCGTAAAAATATCGTAAACGACCTGCGTGTACCTGTAACGCTAGTGTCGAGTCTGGGCACGGTGCTTGCCCTGGCTGGGGAATGCTCGAGGGCATTGAGGAATAGTTAATGTAGCCAAGTAGTAGATCAATCCAACATATTAGTGATCGGAAAGACTAATTTGTTGTATTTAATACAAGCAGAAGACTAAAAAATATTAAGCTTTCATTTATTGAGGTTTGTCAGCAAGTAACTCAATAGAAATTTAAGATAAAATTTAACAAGGATTGGTATTTGTTTCGAAACAGCCTTCTCAAAAGTATGAAAAAGTATCTAAGCTATCATCATCATAATATCAGCCGAAAGACGTCCACTGCTGAACATAAGCCTTCCCTAAGTGTCGCCACATTGACCGATCATCTAGCAGATTCCCGCAACATAAGCGTTAATTGTTACAACAGGTTCTATGAAGCTGTGTACTTACTCTTTTAAGTATCATTTTTAGCAATTTCAGGACTGTAAAACCGGGATTCAGTTTAAGTCAATAAGCACCCAATTATCCGATCACTGCTAATCACCGTTGTCAACGGGTTTAAACACGCCATCGCGTTCGGCGCTTCAAAATGAGCTAAAATATAGTTTTTTTTCTGATACCGAGATTCCGATATTGGGTCACTCAGTATCGGAATTAAAATACCCTACTCGGGTGTTTTATATGCGCCGAGGGTCTAGTCGGCGCGTGCGGTAGGGCGAGCGGGTAGCAAACGTTGTTCGGCCCGCGCAGGAGTCGCCATTGTTGTTGAGTTACAATATTTTAATTTTAATTGATCTAAATTATTATTATTAATTTATTTTAAATCTCATCAACTTTGACATCTATTTATATTATATTATATTGTAATTTTGAATTGTTCATTCATACTCTCTCTAAAATGTCCATGTTTGTGATTGTGTTGTTGATGTGCCTTAAATAAATAAATATCAGTAAGGTATAAAAGTACCAAAACAACTACCAACTCCACTGACGGAAACAAATGTTTGTTGAATAAATATGAATGTGTATATTTGTTTTATTAATAACATTTTCCTTATCTGTTTGAGCATCGTAATTAATTACAGAAACAAATAGTGCAGTTTCGAATATACGAGTTATTGTGTTCCTGGAGCAAACATTTGTATGATTTATTTTTTTAAGTGGTTTCCGGAAAATGGCTACTCTTTTACTACCAAAGCTGACGTAAAATATGACTGGGGCATTTGGTTAAGATGATAGGCGGTTTTGTCCTCCTTTTTTCCTAATCTGAACTAATGGTTTAAAGAGTTATAGTAGTTTATTTGTGTTCTTTGGGAGTACTTAACGGATTTCTTTTTTCGTCATAGTATTTTTTTTTCAAAGAGATTCAGATCTGTAGAAATATTCTCTTTTTAGGGTTCCGTACCCAAAGGGTACAACCGGGACCCCCTATTACTAAGACTGATTTTTTTGACGTTGTTTGCGATAATGGTACGGAACCCTTCGTGCGCGAGTCCGACTCGTACTTGGTTTTTCTTATATCTATGTTCAAATCAGTGAAATAAACTCATAGAAAGCTACACTTTTCGCCTTTTTATACGGGAATAATTTTTAATTTACTATCATTGAGAAATAATTGAATAAATTACCTTATATTCTGGTTTTACTTAAAATACATAAATTCGTCTTATCACTTTGAGAATATACGAAAACATAACTGGGAAATGTGTTTGTAATAGTACACACCCCTTCAGGGTTCACAAACGCGATATTATGTAAAGAAATCCGGATTGAATACCTGCCTCCTCGAGATTGAACTAAACTAAAGTAATACAAAGTTCATGAAGCTGTTACGTCGCGGTTAAACTTTAGCTTAAGTTATACTTACGTAAGCAATAAGGGTGTAGTTCCGTTGCTGCTACGCACGTGTTGCACGAGCTTGGCGTTGTGTGGAAGTGTAGGTCGAACGTTCCATGGCAACTATTCTAAGGATCTTCATCTGCCATGTCTTTTTCCCAACTATAATATGTTGTGGTCGGCCTGATGCTGGTAAATACCGGTATTTTACATGTAATGACTGCTTATCCTGACCTCTAGGAATCAGTTACACAACATACCTTAGCAGGAAAGATTGTCGGGCTTTTAGCCTTCCGACTTCCCGTCAAAACTGTCAAAGATGTACGAATGACTGATTTTTCTTCATCGTGTAGATGATTCTAAATGAAATAGGTATTTTTTGGCCAGAATTCAGCTACGTCGACAGCGACAGCAATTGTCTCATGATGGTCTTTCAGGGTGCAGGCGTTTACCACATATCATCCCCAGCAAGCGCTGTTTCACCTTGGAAATTGACTCGTGTTGCTCGTGGGTGGCAAACAAACGAAACATTCACGTGCAGATCCTACGCTGCAATGGAATTGCTCCTTTACTTTAGAGTTCGGTGAGCTGAACTTACATGCGAGATCAAAAGGTTCTCAGCATTGACTGAAGCTTTACAAAGAGAAAACTTGTTTGAATTGAATCGATTTGTTTGCCACAACAAGTTACTAAGTTAGCACTCAGTTGCAGGTTTGAAACCTGGCAGGTACAAATGTGACTCTTCCAATTTCTTGTGGTCGCTCTAGGTTAGTCTTAAAAATTTCTAAATTTATGGAGAAGAAAAACATCTTGTGCAAGCCAAAACTATTTGAAATCGACAAAGTTTTCTATCTTACGTGGCGAATTCGCAATCACGTCTCAACAGCAGAACGGATTGTGGTCAGATCTAGAACATAGGTACATCGTGATAATGGCCTATCCTGGTAATATGGTGTATCGTGTCGTAGCGTGGCACGGGATACACCAATCATATGAATCTGTTTAAGCCTACATCATATCACAACGAGTCTAGTAGCCTATCAAAGGCGCCACGCCACGCCGAGCCACGACACGTACGTATGTTGCCGTCTTTACAAGTTGCAGGTTGTGGGTTCGAACCCAGGCAACTGCTTTACTTGGTGTAAATTATTTCATTACCATTGCTCTCAAAACGGTGAAAGAAAACATCGTGAGACAACCGGCATGTCCTAGAACCAAATATTCGAAGACATGCGACATCCACCAACCCACATAGGGCCCGCGTGGTGGATACAGTCCTCACACAGTGTGGAGGCCTATGTCCCAGAAGTGGGACAAAGGGCTGATGGTGATGATATCGTGGCCTGGATTAGGACACGGAATATTTTTATAGGGGTAGCACGGTACCGTGGATAATTTTCGACTATCACGCTGGCGGAGCCGCTGGCCAAAGCTAGAGCGATATAAAAATGTTTGTATGATAGGTACCAGATAAAGCCTTTTGCCTAGAACTGGGACAATTAATCATTGAGTATATCAAAGTGTTTTTAATAAATTAATAAATATTAAATTAAAAATGTAAAAACCCCCGACCCAACACCTCTAAAAAGTAAACAAGTAAAATTTAATAAACCACCGACGCATTTTTATTTCATGCTATATAATTTAACTAGTAGTAGACACGCTTCGATCGAAAATCTATTGAACACGTAATTATCACACGATACTCGTATCTTGAGAAAATACTACGATTCAAATAGTAAAATGCGCATAACTTTAGAACGGCTGAACAGATTTTCATCACATAGCTAAAAACACTCTATAAAGCCACATTTTCCAAGCGCGGCCAAGCGCGTATCAAACTTTGCACATTTAGGGTTCCGTACCTAAGAAAAAATCTGCTTTTTCAATAAATTGGTATTTACTAGTATAGTATACGTAATAATAAATAGTATCACCCAATTTCAAGTTCGTAGGTCAATCGGATTAAAAAATCTTAGGCACAAAATTGTGTGACAGACGACGGACAGACGGCTCCGTTTGGACATTTCCAGTACGGAACCCAAAAAAAACGTAATCAATATCAGCTCATCCATTTAGGGGCTATGATGCCACAGACAGATACACAAATACACAGGTACACACGTCAAACTTATAAACATCCCTCTTTTTCCATCGGGGGTTAAACATGGTTTTATTCATTGTGTATTAAGGTATATGTGAAACCTTTATATTCTCAACATTTCAAAAGTGATTAACGTGCATCTACTGTATGCCAGGTTTTCAAAGATGGATTTGGTCAAATATGTAGTTCTAAAATTAAATAGGCCAGAGCCTAAATCATCGGCTGTCATAAAAACAGTCCAACAGTTAACACAACTCCAATTAATAGTCCAAAGCTTGGCACCAAGCCACAACATACTGTGAATTTAGTCAATAGTTTACGAATCAAATGTTTGCCAAATACGCTTTCAATTAATGTTTTGGCAGTAATTCTAAACTATCGCGCTAGGGGGCGCCAAATGCGATTCGACGAGAAATTTACTATGTAACTGGTCGTTATAGTGACGTAGCTGGATATTATTAAAGCCTGCTACACTATTTGGCTACTTCAGTAACCGAAATAGTTTGTACCTATATGTTTTTGAAATAAAATATATTTTTGTACTTCTTTCAATAAATGATAAATGATTGTATTTCTGTAAGTTGGTTTGTACAAACGCTTTTACATGTCTAACATATTTTTTTTTAAACTAGATGAGTTCGGCGTTTCCTATCTGACTACTCTGAGAAGAAAGACCGAAACAAACTCAGAGGTCACAGTCTCTTTTAAAGTCCTGACAAAATCTTGGTTAGATCATGTGAAGACCATGTAGACTGATGTCTGAAATGGTCTTTTGAGGAAAGAACCAGCTAGATTGAGTGGACCTGTCCAGTCAGTGCACGCATTTGTCAATAACCGAGATGCTCAACTCAGAATTAAAGGAGCTCAACGATTCGACGAACAATACCAAAGAAAGGACATTCGGGTAATAACCAAACAAAATGCTATGTTTATGATGTCCATCAATTAATAATAATCTGTTGCAATGAACACAATGGTCAAATTTGCACTACACCGTTTTTAGGGTTCCGTAGCCAAATGGCAAAATACGGAACCCTTATAGATTCGTCATGTCTGTCTGTCTGTCTATCTGTCTGTCTGTCCGTCCGTATGTCACAGCCACTTTTTTCCAAAACTATAAAAACTATGCTGTTGAAACTTGGTAAGTAAATGTATTCTGTGAACCGCAATAAGATTTTCACACAAAAATAGAAAAAAAACAATAAATTTTGGGGGTTCCCATAATTGAAATTGAAACTAAAATTTTTTTTTTCATCCAAATGTGGGGTATCTATGAATAGGTCTCCAAAAATGATATTGAGGTTTCTAATAATTTTTTTTTCTAAACTGAATAGTTTGCGCGAGAGACACTTCCAAAGTGGTAAAATGTGTCCCCCCCTGTAACTTCTAAAATAAGAGAATGATAAAACTAAAAAAAAATTATTATGTACATTACCATGTAAACTGGTTTGAACGAGATCTAGTAAGTAGTTTTTTAATATACGTCATAAATCGTAAACCGCAATTTACCAAGTATGGAACTCTTCGTGCGCGAGTCCGACTCGCACTTGGCCGGTTTTTTTTATATTATTAAAAAAATCTTAGGTGCACCATGAGAGATACTCACACAAGAATTATTTATTGTGATGAAGTTTTCAAAGGACTTATTGGCTGAAGGGTTATGAATTAACCAAGTTGACTGTACCTACTCCATTGAATGCCATAACAGTGTGTAAAACCAACAAAACTAAATTAAAAAATGTTAATTATGCCACCTTTTAATTCAACCTTTATTTGAAGGTGTCAAAAACTGCTTTAAAAGCTTTTTACATTATGTAATAGATATAATTTGTAACATATTTCAACTTGACTATGTAGAATAGTTTTAACAGCATCCACAGTTCAGGTTTACGTTTATAGGGAAAGTTTTAACGGCTCTATCTGGAGCCGTTTTAACTATAAGAGCCAGTTTTACGGTCTGTACAAAGGTGGATTTGGATGATTGCATATGCATTAAACGGTTGAATGCCGTAATTACCAAAACAATTACAAAAAACTCTTAAATAAATGACGGTCAATCTCCCGGGACTGCTGCAATCGCATGCCTGTTTATTGTGTACACCATTCCATTAGATAACATCACGCCGGTAAGCTCGAAAGGGGTAAGCAGATGTATACAGTTCACCCTGGTACTTTCTCATTTCATCGGTTATGTTAAAGTTTCATGATATTCGGGTAATCTATTCTGGCATAACTTTGGGCTTTATAGGTACCTTACTATAGAACTTTTCCATTACAAACTACAAATAAAAAGTGAAAAAATAAAAAAGTTTTACATAAAATACAATCGACTTCCAAATAAAAACACTACAATTTTTTTTCACTTTGTGGTGGTTTTATTTGGAAGTCAGTTGTATTTTTTTGTATAAAAGTTATGTGGTGAACCATTAAGTATATCATAAATAAATAAATAATCTGCTAAAGATTTCTATACTGGGACACAGGCGTTCTCTCGTAATAGGGTGTGTCGGGTACACCTCGGCCTCACTACAAGGAATACCAGCATCAATTTGACGCTTAGGGGAGGCCCATGTCTAGCAGTGGACGTCTTTTGACTGATATGATGATGAGTTAGAGTATGGCAGAGTGTGATGGTGTTTCTGGACTTTGTGTGGTCGTTTTTCCTAAATTTTGAGGTATATGAATAAAATTGTAAACATTTGTCATTTACGCTCAATGGATATAATCATGCCCTAAGAGCTCATGGCAGGGGTACCTCTAGAAAAAGTAATATTCTACGTGCAATAATGACTGACAAATTTTTTTTTTCTCCACTTGACCTTTCGCTAAAGCATTTCAAGCCCAATTTTTATTTAAATTGTTTTCATGCATAGAATGTGACTTTGTTCAGTTATGTAGTTATATATGAACGAAAAAGAATCACAAGGAATAAATGTAATATTTGCAGCAGGTGGCGTTTTGTAGTTACTGCCTACCCCTATGGGAAATAGGCGTGAGTTTATTTATGTATATTAAATTAAGGATGCTGTAAGTAACGTTACCTTTCCTCTTAAATCGTAGTCCAAATCTCAGTGAGACCAATTTGTAACAGAGACGTAGCAGGTTAAGCTGGTTTGCGCCAAAAACTGCATTTGGTATGCCTTACAGCTTGTGTTTGTGCTCGGAGCGTGACTCGTGATCCCCAGGCCAAGAGAAGAGCGGAAAGCGATATTTAAGTTTCGATATGTTTAATGGGCAAATGGTATTAAGGTTTGATTGGATACTGATTTGGTTTTTTGGAAGGATGAGATATCTTTATCCTAGAGTTTGCGAATGAAGCTCATGTCTATGCTTTTCGAATTTATGCTCGAAGTATCGAAGTTTTTTATTTGAGTGGGCTTTGAGTCACATGACTAACCGCGCATGCGAATTCCATGCTTTTTTTCACATTCTCGGTTATTGCCTCCGAGTGATTATTTAATCTTTTACCAAGATAACAACGAATGCCAATACATATTTTCTCTCAGGCGATTAACCGGTTGGTTAGGTAGAAACAAGATTTCCTTAGAACAAGTGACACAAGTAAAATTTCACAATTTAAAAAACCCTCGACACATTTATCTTGCGAAAACACCCCGATTCAAACAGTAAAATGCCCCATAACTTTTGAACGGCTGAACCGATTTTATTCAAATATCGCTAAGATCACTCTCGACTAAATCGTAAACGGTTAATCCGTTTAGGCGCTATGATGCCATAGACAGACACAGAGATACTCAGCAACACACGTGAAACTTACAACACCCCTCTTTTTCCGGCGGGGGTTAAAAGAAGGATGTTTTTGCTGTCATTAGGTATGTTGTGACATTACTTAAAAATCAATTCAACAATCGCCACCGCCTATAACTTAAACAAAGAACGTGTCCTAGGCACTGCAGCTTTTCCCTGGCAAACAGTGAAAAATAAAATATGGCGGCGCTCGATCCGCTCAGAAACACGTGATAGCAAACAGCCTCTGAAAACTAGCAGCTAACTAGATGGAAAGAAATGTTTTTGCATGCACTTGCTTTTGAATAATGGAGTTTTTAGTTTATGGATACGGTTTTGCACAGGCAAATTTTCGTCTCTTTGCCGAATACTAAATTATTATCTTAATATATATAAATCTCGTGTCACAATGTTTGTCCTCAATGGACTCCTAAACCACTTAACCGATTATAATAAAATTCGCACACCATGTGCAGTTCGATCCAACTTGAGAGATAGGATATTTTTTTTTTTTTAATGGGTAGGGTAGGTATGTAGGGTAGGGTAGGGTAGGGTAGGGTAGGGTATGGTAGGTAGGGTAGGGTAGGTAGGGTAGGGTAGGGTAGGGTACGTAGGGTAGGGTAGGGTACGTAGGGTAGGGTAGGGTAGGGTAGTGTAGGGTAGGGTAGGGTTGGGTAGGGTAGGGTAGGGTAGGGTAGGGTAGATAAATGTTTGGTCTTTTTATGGCAAAACAAAGTTTGCCGGGTCAGCTAGTAAGAGTATAAAAAGAAGTGACAACTAACATAAAGAGAAAACTTATCATCATCATCAATATCAATATCATCAATACATATAATAAATCTATAGAAAAGTTGTTTTTGTACATCGATAATATTTCCGAAAAAAATAGCGGGTGTTAAAGGATAACCAACAGAACACTTTGTCAGTATTTTTGGATGTTTAGTCTGTTTGTCTGTTTATTTGTGCACGCATCGCGTAAAATGTACGAAACCAATGTAGATAACTTTTATACATAAAAATTATACGTAACTTGAAGTATTTTTTAGTTTTGGGTTCCCTACTTGAAATCGAATGACGTTAGATCGAATAACACTTGCTCGAAAACGTTTACTCGATAGTACTTGAAATCGATAAATTATATGCGCGACAGTTCACTACCTCGATGCATCATAATCTCGAATAACTAGAAGCTCGAACATCGGCAGCGCGAAGGCCCATTATCTTGAAACATCATTTCTCGACCGACCACATAATTTTAGCTTTTGTTTCATCGCAATCGGTTCACTCTAACAAAAGTCAGATAAATTTAAAGTGTTCAAGAAGTGAAATATACACGCAATTCAGATACTCGGACAGTTGTACTCCAAATTCGATAGATGGCGTTATGAATTTGACGTCATTTTCTGAATGGCGGTATTAAGATTCTCCGTGGAAGAGTGACACTAGAAAAAAAATGGTAGTTATTTCCAAAAATACTGGGCCACCCTGAAGTTGGCTTGCCGATTCGCATGGCACGGAACGGTGCTGTTTTTGTATGCTGTTTTTGTATTTATTACTGCGCAGCCATTGTAGCCAACTTCATAGCGGCCAAGAAGTTTGCTGAGAACTATAAGGCAGGGGGTGTCAACATCGAATCAACGACTTACCGGGCAATTTCAAGCGTGGCTAGAGTAAAAATAATAATTCGGGACCTAATGCACGAGACAAAAAAATACATTTTATGAGATTTTAGGAATCTAATCATATTTACTACTAATGTCAACGATGACGTTGACGTGTGTGCAATGTGGGACGTAAATGTGATTGGCCATACACAGGCCCCTTATGAGGTATTGTGTCTGCGATTTCAATATTAAACAAAAATAGGATTTATATTTTGTGTTATTTTCCATCCGTGTTCTTTACTGTATATGTACAGACAACAACAGATCAGGTTCCTTCACTTGGACATTTGTATGCACCTTATTGCATTGTAATAAGGGTTCATTTCAAGAACAGAAACATCGTTATATCTCGTGAACCCCACAAAATAAATAAAAAAAATGTTTTCTAATTATGAATATAACATGTTTTTTCTACAATATACAACCAAATTCATCAGGATACAACTATTTTTTCAAAGGGGCCCAAGTTCCCTTACAAAATGGGCATTCCCCTTTGCCATTGCTACTGCCCATCTGGACAGCCTAATGATAAACGCGGTGGCCTACTAGGCCCGAGGTTCCTCGAGGTTTTTTATGTTTTCGATTCGGTGTGGTGATCTGGAGTGCTACTGATGGGGCGGGAAAACTGTGTTTACTTATTTCTGTATGAAGTCGATATTCTTCTTCCTAGAGTTAATAATATTCTATGCAGGTAGGTAAGTAGGGTAGGGTAGGCAGTTGATGGAAGCGAAGCCACGGGCAAAACTAGTCTCGCGCGGGCCGGACGGGAGAGGGGACCTCCTTTTACCCCGAAAAAATACATGACCCATCCTGTTTTCCGGTTCCACGAAAATCTAGAATGTTTTTTTTTTTACTTTTTTGTTGATTGTCGTTTTACGAAAGCCACTTCTTATACAGAGAAGGTGAACGGTTTTTAACCAGGACTGCTCAAATTTCATTATTAGTATTTTAGTATTAATTAACATATAGAATAAGATCTTTTTTTGTTAACTTTGTATACCTTTATGACTCTAAAGACCTTTAAAAATCAAATCAACCAAATCAATATTAATGCTTACGTTCGACTAACTTTGCTTGAAACATAATCCCCACTTGCGACCCCCTGGATTGTCTTACTAACTCCCAGGTTAGTTACTAACACGGGCCCATTTATGTATGATATGTTTTAATTTAACCTCATGTTAGCAACTAACTCTGAGTCAAGTTTTGGGGTAAGGTATGGCATTTTTTCTTATTCTTCTTCTCATAAATGGTCACATATGTTGGAGAGTTAATTATTTGACCATTTATGTGGCTCACAGTTAATGAAACAACGCATTTTACCGAAATTTGAAATCAACGGTTAGCATATTTAACCATTGGTTAACTACGGATCAAAAACAGAACCTTAGTCAAATATCTTTTAAAATCACGCGATCAATTTTCGGTCTCTATCTAAAAAGTTAACCTGCAGCTGAACAAAAAATAATCTAAACTGCTAGCCAAGGAGCTAGTTCGCACCAAATTTTAATTACTTTCGATTCAAATCTATTGCCTAGTGCCAGTCTTGCACGATTCGCTTGCTGATAGCTGGACCATAGCCCGGGCCATTTCCGGACCGTGATCGATCGCCCATAATTATGTGGTTCACAATCTAGGTAGGAAACTATTAATCACTCACATGTAGTGGTCTGGAATGGACTGGGTTTATTGCATGTAATGAGGTCCGTGGAAGATTGGCGTTGTTATGCGTATGATGGCTATTGCAGTGACGGTTGGTAATAAGGACGTTGTGAGGTTGTTACAAATGTGATGGCTATGTTCATAAATGAAGCTTGTATTTTGCTGGCAATTATTGATGTTTTATTTTGCATGGGACTTGAATTTGTACTGTATTTGAATTTGGAGTCGTAATCCACCTCGCGGGCCCAGTGCGTGTTGGTAAATGTCGTATATTATGTTTATTACATATACATATGCCTTATAGTTAGTATTATTATAGTAAGTTTGTGCTCCATTGGTGTAAATGCTGCAATACGTTCCAGTGTTCCAATATTTTTTTTTGGTTACCCTCGAAACAAAAGTAAATAAAATAAAATATGGTGTAGTAACTGGAAAGGTGCCGAAGGCTTGGAAGCAAGCTAACGTTCAGCCCGCGCCCAAAAAGGGTAGTCGGGCTGACCCGGCCAACTATATACCCATCTTTAAGTCCATCCTCTGTAAGAGTATGGAACGTGTGCAGTTTTTGCAGCCAACTGTGCCTTTGCCAGGCACAGTTGGCTGCAAAAAAGTTGGGGATCCTTGCAAAGATCAGACGGTACTTCACGCCTGAACAGCTGCTCAAATTGTATAAAGCGCAAGTTCGGTCATGCATGGAGTACTGCTCTCACCTCTGGGACGGATCTGCCAAATATCAATTTGATGCACTTGAGTCGATTGACAAACTGGCCAAGAGGCTTATCGGCAACGATGCACTGTTCGCCTCAAAGGTCTAGAGCCTAGAGCCGTGGCCAGTCTGTCGGTTTTTATCGGTTACATTTCGGGGAGTGTGCGATGGAACTGCACAATTTGATTCCGCCTAGCCCTTTCCATCACCGGTCAACAAGACGTACGGCAATGCGCCACCGGTACATGGTGGACATCCCACCCATACGTACAAAGCGTTTTGCGAATACTTTCATTGTACGCAAAGCTAAGCAGTGGAATTCCCTGCCGGAGTCTGTGTCCTGATAGCTACAACCTTGGGGTCTTTAAGTCAAGAGTGAATAGGTTACTTCTAGGCAAGCGTGCTTCACCATCGACCACATCATCACTTACCACCAGGTAAGATAGTGGTTAAACGCGAGCCTATCGATAAAAAAATAAAAAAGAACATTTTCGAGATGCTGGGCTCCTCACGATCTTTTTCGCCGTCGTTTTAAGACCAGTGGCGTTGAATTACTGAAAGTGTGTTGCCAATCCGATCACGTAAGTTAGAGCCTTTATCACTGGGAACTGCTCTAAGACAGCACCTGCAGTCATTATCAGCACATAGTTGCCCACTACTATTCATAGGCCTCTTCACACTACACGCCATTTATCTCAATTCACAGCTACTATCATTTAGAAAAAGAAACCTGTCAAGTGCGAATCGGATTCGCGCACCGAGGGTTCTGTTCAAACAGCTACATCCACCAAGCAAATGAAGTTCACACGCACAAATATTGAGAAATATCCTATGTTACTTTAAATACCATAGACTTCCTAGTAATAGTAGTTCCCGCTTATTTTCTTAAATAACTTCAAAACTGTTTACCTTAAAATTATAAAAAGACTCACAAATAGCCCTTTCATTTAATATGTCACACTATATAGTTAGTAATTATTACTTTTTTATTATTTATTTATTTAATCCAATAAGTTACACTTTTATTAACAAACATCACCTGCCAAACTGCAAAGCAATTTGTCGGCAGTAGGTTCTCGTGGACTTATGACTAATCTTTGTGTGGTTAAACAAAAATAAAACTAAAGTTAAACAAAAGAAAAAACTAAAGTCAAAATCAAGACCATAACCATGGCTCTGCAGGCAAACACTCTGTATGTGTATACAATGGGCACGCCACAATTGCGGCGATAAGGCCCCTCTTTGAGGAGTGGCTTGAGAGGTGCCACGGCGTCCTCACCTTCCGCCTGACGCAGGTCCTCACCGGACACGGCTGTTTCGGGCGGTTCCTTTTCAGGATTAGGCGGGAGGAAACGCCCGGGTGTCACCATTGTGTGGATCACCTGGAGGAAACGGTGGAGCATACGGTGGAGATCTGCCCTAGCCACCGCAGGAGACGCCCTGGGCGTCGGGAGTCGCAAGCCGATTCCCGGCCACCGTAGGCGCGGGCTTGCGGGCGGCGAGTAATGGGTAGCTCGCCGTCCGGTAAGGACCAGGCCCGTGTCGACGGCGCGTTGTGTTCCACGCGCGCCTCAAAGAGATGTCAGCAGAACTGACGGGGTCCGTGAGGGCCGATGCCTGTCTGGGTCGCGGATAAATTTGAAAAAGAGTTACCGCGGCCCTGGCTCAAGCAACTGAAGGAACACGGGTGGGTTTTAGTCAGTAAAAGTCTGACACGCCCTCCCGCCTCACCCAGAGCGGGAGAAGTCATTGGTTGATTTCCCACAACAAAAAAAAAAAAAAAAAGTGTATACAAAGTAGTTAAGATTCCACAAGCACAGCTACTACACTCAGCGGCATCAGCCAACGAATGTCACAAGACCACCCCATAATAATAGGTCCTATTTTGTTAGTCAAACTTAGTACAAGTGACATTGGCCGTAATGTTTCTTTAGGACACTTTTAAGGTGGTTTTTACTTTTTACACGATCGATCATTCCCTCAGGTAATTCATTAATTAATGTAGGTGTAATCCATCGTCTCGTACGCATACCATAATAGTTATTTATCTTTGGCACCTGTAGCTTATTTTTCTTTGCAAGTCGGGTTGGGTAGTTATGTTCTTTTTCTTTTTTATGTTTGTTATTGTTATGTTGTTCAAGAATCATTTTCATTTTTACTTTCATGTCAACCGGTAATATATTGGACTTCTTAAATAATTTTTCATATTCCTTGTTCAAGCTCAAGAGAGAGAGCTCAGAGACTGGAGGAACTGAAGAGGACATCACTTCACGGATTGCCAAAGCGCGAGCAACCTTCGCACAGCTGAGACCTGTGTGGCAATCGCGGAAACTGACCCGAAGGGTTAAACTCAAAATCTTCAAATCCGTGCTGCTCTACGGGTGCGAAACGTGGAAGGTAACAAAGGACATCTCGCGCCAAATCCAGGTCTTCGTCAACCGATGTCTTCGTCGCATCCTCGGAATTTACTGGCCCGAGATCATCTCTAATGTAGAGCTGTTGGAGAGATGCCACGAGACCCCGATCGACCGCCAGATCAAGCGGCGTAAATGGTGTTGGATTGGTCACACGCTCCGGAGGAATTCCGATCACATTCCTAAACAGGCCTTAGATTGGAATCCTGAAGGAAAAAGGAAGCGAGACCGTCCCCGTCAAACCTGGCGACGCACTATATTGGCTGAAGTGACGAGTATCGGAATGGCGTGGAGCGAGGTGAAGCGCGAAGCTCAAGACCGGTCTCGATGGAGGACTACTGTGGAAGCCCTCTGCCCCAGCTAGGGGTCATAGGATCTTAAGTCAAGTAAGTCAGCTGTTCAAGCTCTGTTTAGTTCTTTTACTCATTAACATTTTTAGAAGTCGTGTTTGCAGTATTTTAATTTTGTCTAAATGTGTTTTAAAAGTAAGTCCATACCCACACAACCCATAACTTATAATCGAATCGGCAAGTGCATAATACAGTGCATACAATAGTCCTCTCACGCACCTATAAAAACCAGAACACTTAAAGCTCAACCAACACCTTGGATAACAGACATTATAAAATTAATGTTTAAACTGAGAAATGATGCGCGCCTTAAATATCGTCAAACAAAACTGAAAGCACACAAACAATACTATTTAGATCTTAAGCACCAAGCAGTAGTTGGTTTACTAAATGAGAAAAAAGCATTTTTTACTAAATATGTAAATGACAACATTAGCGACTCTAAATCACTATGGTATAATTTAAAAAAACATGTGCTTCCAGTGACTAAGGACGATGGTGTGCTCACTGAGAAATTTGACGACCCAGATGGGATAAATTCAGACTTTTTAGATGTGCCGGGTGACCCTAATGTGAACATTGCCCAACTAACTTTCTTTGAAGATAACAAATTCAGTTCCGCAAATTTTACTTTGATGCCAACAGACGCTAAAACAGTTTTAAAAATATTACAAAACATATCTACAAATGCGCAAGGGATTGACGGTATATCGAAAGATATGTTAACTCTTACGCTACCACAATCATTGTCTACGATAACCGAGATAGTTAACAGATCTATTACTAGCAACGTATTTCCTGACCTGTGGCGTAAAGCGATAGTGCGGCCTATTCCCAAAAATAATAACCCACAAAACTACAAAGATCTTCGCCCCATAAGTATTTTGCCATGTTTGTCCAAGGTGTTGGAGAGAGTGGTGTATCTGCAGGTTACCGAGTTTCTCGAAGAGCATGGTATGCTGCCTGAACTGCAGTCAGGTTCCAGAAAGGGACGCGGAACCGCGACTGCTTTAGCTGACGTCGTGGGTAACCTCCTTGAGGCACGGGACCGTGGTAAGGGTTCTATAATGGTACTGCTAGACTACTCGCGGGCATTTGACTCAATTAATATTCGTTTATTATTATCCAAATTAAGGTATTACGGTTTTGACAGCCAGACAACGGATTGGTTTGAGAGTTATTTAACGGGTAGATCGCAGCGGGTCGAGTTGCGTAAGAAAGACGGTTCCACAGTATCTTCCTCCCCGAAAATAATCACAAGGGGCGTTCCCCAGGGATCGCTGCTCGGGCCGTTACTCTATATACTTTATAGTGCCGACCTAACTGCGTGTATTAAAAACTGCAAGTACCACGTATATGCGGATGATACTCAGTTGTATGTTTCGTTCAACACTAGTAACACAACAGCCGGTGTACATACCCTGAATGAGGAATTAGACAGAATTGCGTCGTGGTCTAAGGGCAACTCACTTGTACTGAACCCCAAAAAATCTAAGTTTATGGTCATGGGAAGCAGAAATCAAATAAAGTCAATTCTTTCTGCGAAGCCCGAAGTTAAAATCATGGGAGAAAACATTGAAAGGGTGGAAACCGCTTGCAATCTAGGTTTGGTCACTGACCCAGAACTTCGTTTTGAGGCGCATATCAATGGTGTTGTAAAAAACTGTTTTTATAGGCTAAAGGTTCTGTACCGGGTGAAGGAATTCCTTAGTGTTGCAATGAGAAAGAGATTGGTAGACAGCCTGGTTTTGTCTAAACTAAATTATTGTGACACTGTATACGGGCCGTGTCTCCTTTCCCGCACAGAGCGTCTAGTACAGCGGGTACAGAATGCGTGTGCGCGCTACTGCTTCGGTATACCCCGGAAGCATCATATAACACCACATTTAAATAAACATAACATGCTCAAAATGGCTGCACGACGGAAATTGCATTTAGCCGTCTTAATGTTCGGCGTTATTCAAACACACAAACCGGAATACCTGTTTAAAAAGCTTAGCTGGAGACACGAGCACTACAGCTACTCCGCCCGTTCCACGTCCAAACCGCTCTCGTTACCTCGTCGTGGAACTACAGCCTTCAAGGGATGCTTTAAGTATGCCGCCACTCGCTGCTGGAATGATTTGCCACCTCCCATAAGATTGCTGAAAACAAAACAAAGTTTTAAATTTCATTTAAAAAAAAAACTATTAGAAGAACAGAAGGTTGAGCAACTTATATTTTATAAATAGAATATTTTAGACTTTAAAATTACTTACTTAAGGTTCATAATCTATTGGCATCGTATCCGGGCGGTTCGAGGCGGCGACATGAGGACCTTCACAGGCAGCAATGTGGGGGCATTATTTCATGAGGCATCACAGTTTCTCTTCTTCCTTAGTTGTTATTGTTCAAGATCGAGGGTCGGACCACGCAGACTACACACACACACATGAACGCACACAGCACATGACTCGGGCGCCGCTTGACGTCATAATGCCCCGGCTGGCGCGCGTCTGTGAGTGGCGCGCGCCCGGACGGGACGCTAGTGCACGACGTCACGTAGGCTGTCAAAATAAGGCTATACAAAAAAGAGCGCCACGCGGTGCGGTGTGGGAGCGAGATAAAACATGGTGTGCCGTGTTTTGCGGGTATTACTTTTATGTTACGTCAAGAATTCTAACTCGTTTTGGTTTTTGTCACATCATAATTTTGGGTGGTTTTTTTTATTTTTTTTATCTTACTGTATTTATTTTATGTTCTGTGTATTGATTTTATGTTCTTTTTATATATTTTAACATACACAACAGATTTGGTTTCCGTACGTCACGTCCTAGGCGACCACTGAAAATCAGCGCCGTGCTGTGGGTCCCCACGGCACAGCATTATGCTGAGTGGAAGCCTTCTTGCCACAGTCACGACATGCATCTGCCTGACATATTCCTCACCCTATTTCTTTTAAATCATAAAAAATTTAGGTTATATAGTAATTATTGTTTGATTTATTTCTCGTCTTTACTAACATAATTTAAGTACTACTAATAATATTTTTAAGGGTTTAGCATAAGTATGTTCTTATATTGTATGTATGTCGTGTTGTGACAAATAAACACTTTTTCTTTCTTTCTTTCTTTCTCTCCTGACGACAGGCTTCAGGGTATACAATTTACCCAGCACTGACCGAACTTTATTGCATACAGTGTCTATGTGTACATTCCATGCAAATTTAGTATCAATGGTCAATCCTAAGTACCTGTATGTTTTTACCTGCTCCTAGTTAATACATTGAGAGCTTGATTTTCCATTGTGAAGACATAACTGTGACCTTTGATACTCACGTTAATGTTTTTGTGACTTGAATATGGAGAATGTATTGGCATGCACTTAGTTTTGCTTACATTAATTATTATGCCGTTATCGTGCGCCCATTTAATGATACTATCCAAATCGTCTTGTATTGTTTCTTGTATGGAAGTTTGGTCATTACCACTGAATAGGAGACATGTATAGTCAGCGTACATGTAAGCTTTACATTTTTTTATAACATTACACATACTATTAACGTGAATAATATAACCAACAGACCCATATACAGATCCGGTAGGAACACCATAATTGACAACACCCTCAATACTTTCTTCATTAGCAACCCGAACTTTAATCGTTCTTAGCTCAAAGTACTGGCCAAACCATCTATTGATTGGTCCACTTATCCCGCACATCCATGGCCTGCAACAAGCCGTCGTGATCCAGGGTATCAAAGGCTTTTTTTAAGTCTATAAATACTGCTACCACTATCTTTTTATCATTTAAGTAATTATTTACATCGTCCGTAAATCTTGCTAACGCCTTTGCCGTACTTCCGTTTGGTCTAAAACCATGTTGAATATCGGTAATAATATTATTTTTGTCTAAGTAAGCTGTGATTTGATTAACTATAAACTTTTCCATAATCTTATTATAATTGTATTTAAAATAGCTATTGGCCGCTAATTTGTATATTCTAGATGTGATCCTTGTTTGTAAATTGGTCTAATAATTGACTTTTTTAACCTATTCGGGTATACATTAATAAAATATGACTAATAGTATAACAGGACTAATGAGGTGCTTGATTTCTTTTAAGTCTTTTACCCTTGTCCCATCTGATCCCGGCGACTTGTTGCAGTCCAGAGAGTCTATTATTCTAGCTATATGCGTGGGCATTGCTTTATTGAACCTAAAAATAACATTACATGGCATAACATAATCATGTCTATTTAAGAACGTATTATTGCATTTATGCTTGATATTGTCAATTTCCGTTGTAAATGTGTTACAAAAATTATTACTACTCACGTCTATGATGATCGTTAACCAAATTTATGAGTTTATGTGTTTTATTTCTGTATTTTGTGTATTGTAATCTAAATTTTAATTTTATAATTTATCCCCAAATATGGCCCAACATGTTTAAAATTCATTTATTTACGTTAGACACCCGTCTTTGGATCACTGACTTACTTAATAAATTGGTCCTGTTGTTTTGGAGCAAATTGGCTGTGACATACAGACACGCGAGTGATCTAGTAAGGGTTCCGTTTTCTCCTTTTGTGGAACGGAACCGTAACAAAACATTAAACCCCTTTTTCCACTAACTCCAGGCAGTGAAAGGCTACATTATGCTACTCTGTTTACTATTCCATGCGACGATAGCCATCGCGAAACGTGTGCGGCCACTCTAAGTGCTAAAATAAATAAACCGGTGACGACATGAGTGGCTAGGCTGTCTAAGATATATGTATTGGATATGTCCTTTTTTCGCATTAGTGGAAGGAGGTAAAAAATAATGTGAGGTGCTTACTTGGATCGAAAGTTGTTGAGTTATTTTAACAGGAATTGCTTTAGGTACATTAATTTCTTGTAAATGTGCCATCTTAAGAACTTAAAGTGACTGTAAATTAAAATATCCTAAAGAAATAGTAAAATAAATAAATAGTACCTACTAAACATAAATATTTAAGGAAGGAGTAAGGTCGCCTGAAAACCTCAACTCGCACTGAGCTATCTCTGTGATTTTTTTTTCCGGATAAAAGGTTTTCGACTCTGCATTTTTCAATTCAGAAATAGAGATGTATTCAGGCTGGTATTCCAGCAGCGTTGACTCATGCTCAACTCAAGATGACAGTTGTGATTGGCTTGTTTTTTTGACATAAACGTACACAAGCCCAAGATCCTAGACGCCCCAAACTTTACCGAGCTCTTTTAACACAAAATCAGTTGAATTGAGTAGTGTTAGCATGTACTTGGAACGTCCTCGTACTTGCCAGGAAGGAAATCATACAATGACTTCTCCCGCTCTGGGTAAAATGGCAGGGCGTGTCAGACTTTTAGTCACTAAAACCCACCCGTGGTCCTTCAGTTGCTTGAGCCAGGGCCGCGGTAACTCTTTGTCAAATTTTGCCGCGACCCAGACAGGCACGAGCCCTAGCGGACCCGTCAGTTTTTGCTGACATCTCTTTAAGGCGTACGTGGAACACAATGCGCCATCGACTCGGGCCTGGTCCTTATCAGACGGCGAGCTACCCTTTACTCGCAGTACTCAAGCCCGCTCCTACGGTGGCCGGGTATCAGCTTATGACTCCCGACGCCCAGGGCGTCTCCTGCGGTGGCTGGGGCGTGAAGGCGTCTCCGTTGCATCTCCCTCACGTGTTCCGCCTCCTCCTTCGCGAGCATTACTGCTTCGCAGAAGGAGGTGAAAGTATCACATGCCCTCTCGCTCCGTACCATGGCCTGAACCAGGGCCGGACGCAAGAGGTCGCCATCGCCAATCACCTCCACAAGGGCGTGGCATTGCTCTGACCAAGCGGGGCAGACCTCCACCGTATGCTCTACCGCGTCCTCCGGGCGATCCACACAATGGTGACACCCGGGCGTTTCCTCCCGCCTGTCCGGTGAGGACCTGCTTCAGGTGGAACGTGAGGACGCTGTGAAGCCTCTCAAGTCACTCCTCAAAGAGAGGCCTTATCACTGCAATTGTGGCGTACCCAAAGCACTGATCGCTGCGGTCTGTTTCGGTCGTACATTATGGCCTGAAATTCATGACATCCCTTTTCTTTTGCACGGATGAGACTCGGTATGCAGTAGATGGCCTCCCATCCGACTAAGTCTAGCGTTACGTAACCTTCCAGATCGAAACATGCGGCGGTTAAATACTTATAAACGTCCAAGGGACAAGCATTCCTTGATATCTACCCCGATCTTGACAAAAAAAAACCACCCAAGCCGAAGCAAACGTCTTCAAAATATTAAGGCCACGTCCCACAAAGTGAGCGAGGCGAGGCTAGTTTATGCGATAAGAGCCATTAGAATTCCTCTCAACCTCGCTTGTATCTCAACAGCCCATTACAGTACGCGTGCTGAAAGCTAAGCAGCTGACAGCGTTGATATTGTTTAGGGTTTAGACTCGAAAATATGCGGTTAATGCGGATTTGATGCTCCATTTGTGTTGTGAGATTTTTCTTGTGTGGGATACCTAAACCATATCTATATATTATATATACATATATCTGTCTGTTACCTATTTTTACTTTTAAAACGCTGAACCAATTAAGATGAAATTGATAAGGAAATAGTTTGAGACCCTGGGAAAGACATAGGATAGTTTTTATCCTGGCAATCAGCCTTAAGTGGGTGGAAAGGGGGGTGGAAAGGGGGTGGAATTTTGTATCGTGAACTAATTAATTAACTAAAATGTTATTGCGCAATATAAAAAAAAACCGGCCTTCGGACATTTGGGGTTCCGTACCAAACCGCAAAAAAAGTTGGTTGTAATGTAATAGGAAAAGTGAGGTAATTTCAAATAGAAAATCTGATTTGACAATATTTTGATATTTGTTATTAAAATTTACGTAATAATAAACATTATCACCACATTTGAAGTTTATATGTCAATGGGAAACTTAAAAGTTCTTCGGAAGAAAACAAAAAAAAAAACCTGAATTTGGTGGGTTCTTACTCCTTTGTTTTCCAATATATTTTAAACCATAAATTAAGTATTTATTTACTTAACGAGTTCTATACAATGATATTCCACTCGATAGGGCAGTTCAACATTTTTTTCGTGCTCCCCTTTATCTGTATGGGCGGCTCCTCCTCATTTGTATGTCTTTGGGCTAGCTAAAAAACATGACAGACGACGGAAACCTAAAAAAACCGGCCAAGTGCGAGTCCGACTCGCGCACGAAAGGTTCCGTACCATTATAGCAAAAAACGGCAGACAAATCACGTTTGTTGTATGGGAGTCCCACTTAAATATTTATTTAATTCTGTTTTTAGTATTTGTTGTTACAGCGGCGAAAATTTTAAAGGTCTATCTATCACGGTTCATGAGATACAGCCTGGTGACAGACATACAGGCAGACGGATCGTGGAGTCTTAGTAATAGGGTCCCGTTTTTACCCTTTGGGTACGGAACCCTAAAAAAGGCTATTTATTCGAAGTACTAATGCTACGCAGACGAAGTTGCGGGCAACATCTAGTATTAAAATATAATTTAGAAAAATATAATAAAAACCGATTTTTAGCTAAATTGTAGCACAATCGCTCAGGGATAACTGTTTTCAAAATCAAGAAGACAAGTAAAAAAAATGCTTGTAATAACATAGCAGAGAATGTATATTTTAATACAATAAATTAGCCGCTCGGGTGAGCAGGGTGACTGCTGGTAAACAAAATTTTTATCCGTCGGTTGCGGATGGTGACTCATAATTACTTTCTCTACATAATTTTCCACCCTTCATTTCTTATGATAGACTAGAGATTTACCCGCGGTTTCTGTCCAGTGGCCTATCTCACAGGAATTGTGCATATTCTGGATTAAAAAGTAGCTTAAAATTACACTTAACGATTTTGTAGCTTAATACCAGTGAAACAATTTTCGAAATCGGATCAATACTTTTAGGGATTACTTCAAAATAAACAATTTTACCTTTTATTATAATTATTTGATTTGTTTAGATAGATAGATTGACAATATATTATAATGACCATACAGTATAGCAATGTTTGGACCCAAATAAAGTAATATTCCGACAGCACTGAAAGGAAGTCGTGTTCTCGTCCCGTAGAACAGAAACTCGATCACTTAACCAACAATACATGAAAATATTACAGAAGGAAAGTAAACCCATAATTTATTACAATAACATTTGTCCGGAAGTTAATCTAACCAAAATGGGGCCATATCTAACGATAAAAAATACTCAAATATCGGAAAATAGTCAGCTTATGGTGAAATACACAATAAATTGCCCTAAAATCTATCAAAAAGAGTAATGGTGTGCACCATTATAACAGGAGCTTTTGGTGCAATTTATAAGCGAATTGAACTTTTCTGGAAACGCCGGGAGGGGACGCCCTAGAAAGACATACATAGACCTTATAGGTGATGTTCTTCAGAAAGGCCAAGTGCGCAGTACCCATAACCAGCTTGTGTGTATGACTAGATTTATGAATGTGTGTGAAGCAAAAGAAATATGTGAGGATCGTAGCAGGTGGTGTTCTGTAGTTTTTTTTAACCTACCCCCATGGGAAAAAGGCGTGAGTTTATGTATGTATGTATGTATGAACTTTTTTAGCTACAGTAGTAAAGACAAGCGGATTTATTTTTAGATTTGAATAAAATTATTAATTTAAAACATTTTAAAGTACGCTTTGCCGTACTTCACCCAGCAAACCCTTTCATTTGATATCCATTTCAGGGGGCTACATAAAAAAAATACTTGCCCGCTATCAACCATTGGGAGTCCGACATATTGTATTAAAATGATGTCATTACAGCCGTTTCACTTTTAAAACAGTTTTACGCTGTTTTGAAATTCTGTCACAGGATTTGACCCACACATATTATTAACTTACTAACTTTTTATACGGGTTCTTTTTTACCCGACTGCACAAGGAGAGTAATGTGTTTATGTTTGTAGGTTTGTTCCTATGTGGCGTTCTGGAGAACAAGCGCGTAGGCCGATTTTGATGATTGTCTTAATCAATCGTCAATCGATTGGTCTTAATCTTGCGAGTGTCACTGGCTATATTCATATTATGGGGGCCCAATTTTTTTTATTGGAATCTCTTCGTGTGGGTTATCAAAATAAAGAGTTTTGAGAGGTGATTGCAAAAATATATATAATGTTTAAATGTACCTAATCTGAAAAAAGATTTTAACGAAAAAGATATAAATAAAAAAGAAAATAATATACAAAATAATCAAAAAACTCGATTGCTCACGAAGCGATCTTAAAAGACTTAAACAAGAAGAAAATCATGCTGTGTAGTCGGAGGATACATATTTGCGAGCTGGCTGACCAAACCATTTTATTTTTATTATTATTTTTTCCATTTGAGGAACGGAACCCTAAAAACGCAAGGCAGTAGTGCTATTATCTAAGCATATACACTTGAGGGCAGCGCTGCACCAACTAGTTCCAGCGCTGCTGCTGTTTTGTTTTGTTTCGCACTACTGTTACAGCACTACAGTAGTCTAAGGATACAGCGGCGAAACTAGTAGTTTCGGAACTCGCGCAGCGCTACACTCAAGGCTGTATCCTTAGAGAATAGCACTACTGATGATTTCAATAGGCTTACAATATGTTCTAGATGAGTACAAGTACGAGTATTAACTCATGTTTAAGTGGGAATCTCGATACAAAAGAAGAAATAGCTAAGTCGGACGGAGAACAAAAGTAGAAAATCGCTATCCGCTCCCACCTCGAACGAGCATCCCAGAAAAAAGTTCTATATGTTATCGCTGGCTCGGTAAATCAAAATATATTACAAGTTATATCGTCCACTATCGCGGCGCGGTCGAGAGTGAAACTATTTACTGTTTTTATTTATTTTGCCACCATGTTGGATGTCGGGTGATATTGAAAAGGCCGGGCAATAATGACATAAAAATGTTTCAGAGGATTTATGACGCTCTGTTGTGTGGTGATAACAAATACTAATATAGGCACAGGCCTATATTGATATTTGCTATAGGCAGGTTGATTAAAATACCTACAGAAGTATTTTAATCAATCTGCCTAGCATCTTCCCAACTATGTTGGAGTCGACTTTCAGTCTATCTAGATGTACCTGGGTACCAGTATTATTAATTTTTATATTTGTTATCGATAGGCTCGCGCTTGACCTCTATCTCACCTGATGGTAACCGATGATGTGATCGAAGGCAAAGCAGGCTAACCTATTCCCTCTTGACTTAAAGATCCCTAGGTTGTAGCTATCGGGGAATACAGACTCTGGCAGGAAATTCCACTCCTTAGCTGTACGCACAATGAAAGTATTCCCAAAACGATTAGTGCGTATGAGTGCGATGTCCACCATGTACCGATGGCGCATCGCCGTACGTCTTGTAGTCCGATGATGGAACGGGTTAGTCGGAATTAGATCATGAAATTCCATCGCACACTCCCTGAAATGAAACCAATGAAAATAATTTTTCATGGATTGACTGCTTCTTTGACTTCCTATTCGCGGCAGTAATTACAGCTGCTCGGGTCGATTTACTAGGTTAAACAAAGATTGCCGGTCCTTGGGAGGTTGGTTATCCAGTACACACCACGACTCCTTCGTGCCTCGGACCTTAGTCCCAGCCATCATTTGTAGGACTTTGCTTGATTTTTGCTTCGCTTGTAATACTTTATAAATTTTCGTATAATTATACGTATTATAATTGTATGTAGTGTTATTCTGGGTGTATTGTCCTCACGTATATGAATTAATGTATTGTTATTCATTTTTTATTAAAAGAGTAAGGGTGGAGTTTCTTGTCCATTCTTCTCCGTAACAAGCTACTTTTCCGAAATTTAATTTAATTGGTGACGTTCAAAAGTGCCGCTTAGTGGCCTAATTTAAATAAATAATGTTGAATTTAACGTTGAATTTCTTTGACACTTGTTACGGGTGGCCTACAGCCAGAAAAATCTGACACTAGTCTTGCGATTGTATCCTATTACCCTGTTACTGGTTGTGGTAGACGGACAAGGAGTGACTTTATGTCAAATACGTGTTTTCAACTGCATCAGGTTAGACAAAGCTCACCCCAACATAGCTGGGGAATGGGCAAACGTGAGACGGTAGGTACTTCACGCCTGATTAGCTGCTCAACTTGTATAAAGCGCAAGTTCGGTCATGCATGGAGTACTGCTCTCACCTCTGGGGCGGATCTGCCAAATACCAGCTTGACGCATTTTAGGAGACTGACAGACGGGCCAAGAGGCTTATTGGCAACGATGCACTAGTCGCGTCAAAGCTCCAGAGCTTCGAACATCGACGACGAGTTGCCAGCCTGTCGGTTTTTTATCGATTACATTTCGGGGAGTGTGCGTCGGAACTGCACAATTTGATTCCGCCTAGCCTTTTCCATCATCGGACTACAAGACGTACGGCCATCCGCCATCGGTAGGTACATGGTGGACATCCCACGCATACGAACAAAGCGTTTTGCTAATACTTTCATTGCGCGCACAGCTAAGGAGTGGAATACCCTGCCGGAGTCTTTGTTCCCTGTTAGCTACAACCTTGGGGTCTTTAAGTCAAGAGTGAATAGATTACTTGTAGCAACACACAAGCGTGCTTCACCATCATCGCATACCATCAGGCGAGTTAGTGGTCAAACGCGAGACTATATATAAAGAGACAAAAAAGCTGGAAATAGGCCAGGCAGAGAGACAGTGGAAAATCATAGGCGGGGTCATAGGCTACAAATAATATGACCCTTAGAATCAAGTTTAAAATCTTAGATGTTGCTTTTCTACTGCTAACAGCCAATGCATCAAAATAAATAATTATATTCAATTCTAAAAGATATGCCCATTATAATGGAAAAGGCCTTAAAAGGTTCTAAATTTATGAAATAGAAAAAAGTAAGATTATTTTAATATGTATCGTATACATTTGCGGGGTAGATGTTATGAATGATTGTCATTTGTTACACACAGACTTTTTGTAGTCTAGGAGCTGTACTTTTTGTTTTGGAAATTTCGTCAGGAAAATTTTGACTATGAATGTTAATAACAGAAGAGAAACACCAAAGAAACGATGGATGATTGTGCGAAAGATGATAAACATGTCTGGAATAATGGAAGTAATACCCTCCAATCACAAAAAATATTTTGTAAGTAAATTAATAGTTATACTTTGCGTCGTATCGTGAGACTAAATAATTTATTATTATTTATAAGATAAATTCGATGCACCGAAATTGTATAATAATACAGTAAGATGCTGGTAGGGATCTTGACCGTACTGCCGGGATTGTCCTGATAGCCGTGGTATACATCTCCACTCCTCAAGTAATTCCGGATTTGTTGCCCCTTTGGCGCTTCGTCTCCAAAGCGCAAGCGACCCTTTATGGGGGCCCATTAATTGAGTGTGCCAGTCACCCCCTGCCATTTTATAGCCAGGTAGTTCAACAGTGGTCAGGCAGGGGCCAGTAGTCCTCCTATAGTTTTAAGCAATCGATCCACTAAACCTACCAAACCCATAGACCCAATGCATTTTGTCTCTATATTTTGCAATAGTCCTGCACCAACCGGGCTTTGCCCTTGGGTGCACTTGCGTAGTGCATACAGGGATAATCGTCGGTTTGTGTCACATTTCCTGATACATGTCTAACGTTGGCCCCTCGCACGCCTGTCTAAGTAGCAAGTGATTGTCAAAGTCAAATGATAATGCAATTTTATAATTTGTATAGTCTTTGAACAGCTGATTAGAATGTATATTAAGTCTATAGCAAACTCAAGCAAGCAAAACTAGTTAATCATATCAAATAGAAACACAAACACAGTTCGTTTACACAAAACATATTTTAACAAGATGTTTCGCTTGTCGAAATACATCACAGCAAGCGTGTTAACCGAGATTAACGATAAATTTGTTAATCCTCGGATTAAGTTGGTAGCGCTGGTCGTAAGTTTGCAGTAAGCCCGTAAAATATGAGACAAAGAGGATTTGCTGTTTCTGTTAAGTAATTAAAATAAAGGAAAGTATTTTTTGTTTATAAATTACTTATAGACTTAAACAAAATAAACATCCTAATCCAAAGAGGTTTTTTTTTCCTTAGAGAGAAATTCAATTACACTGCCTGATCCGGGGATCAAATCAGGAGCTTATAAAGTTCATATTGTATTTGTAACTAGAAGAGAATAACGTTCCTCATAATAAGTAATATTCAGCTGCCTGCAATCTTAGGTAGTATTGAAAAAGTCTAATATTTGCTAAAAACAAGTTGCTTTTTAGGGTTCCGTATCCTAAGGGTCCAAACGGATCCCTATTGCACACTTTTCCGTCTGTCTGTCCGTCATCTGTCACACAATTTTGTTCGGAAGAATTTTTTAAGTGCTCGTTGACCTATGAACTAGTTTGGTGATAATGTTTATTATTAAGTATATTTTACTAACAAACACCAATATACAGGATTATTTGAAAGACACTAACCACCTCGCAGGCATATATTACTGACAACATAAACAAATTTAAATTTTCAATTAAGGTAAAGTAGAATTTGCAATTTAAATGTACCTAATCCTATTTTAATTATTATTAATTATAATTTTTAATTTAGTTAATTATATGATCTAATGTTCATTGAAATAAATGAATAATAATAAACAACAATTCATACATTTACATTCGCATAACTCGCCAGAATGTATGGAACAGCTAATCTGAAAATCATATAAGAAATGTTGCTCTTTATGATATCAGCAATTTAATTCCTGCGAGGTTGTTAGTGCTTTTCAAATAACCCTGTATTGATAACTCAGATTTTTCTTTGGTACGGAGCCCTAAATGTGCAAAGTCCGACGTACATGGCCGGTTTTCTCTAGACGAATATAAAAAAAATAAAAAACCTGCAGCTTCGCTCCTGTGCCCTACCCCACAGAAACAGTCTATTTTTCAGTAATAAAATAGTTTAAGACTATCAGCGATTATGTAGCTGACTATCCGTGAAAGAATTTTCGAAATCAGATCAGCTGTTTTAGAGGTTTCTTTATGGAAATAGACGAACAACTTTACCTCTTTATCCATACTAATATTATAAATGTGAAAGTAACTCTGTCTGTCTGTCTGTCTGTCTGTCTGTTACCTTTTCACGCTTAAACCGCTGCACCGATTTAGATGAAAGTTGGTATGAAGATAGTTTGAGACCTGGGAAAGGACATAGGTAGGGTAGGGTAGGGTAGGGTAGGGTAGGGTAGGGTAGGGTAGGGTAGGGTAGGGTAGGGTAGGGTAGGGTAGGGTAGGGTATGGTAGGTAGGGTAGGGTAGGTAGGGTAGGGTAGGGTAGGTAGGGTAGGGTATGGTAGGTAGGGTAGGGTAGGTAGGGTAGGGTAGGGTAGGTAGGGTAGGGTACGTAGGGTAGGGTAGGGTAGGGTAGTGTAGGATAGTGTAGGGTAGGGTAGGGTTGGGTAGGGTAGGGTAGGGTAGGGTAGTGTAGGGTAGTGTAGGGTCGGGTAGGGTAGGGTAGGGTAGTGTAGGGTAGTGTAGGGTAGGGTAGGGTAGGGTAGGGTAGGGTAGGGTAGGGTAGGTTAGGGTAGGGTAGGGTAAATAAATGTTTGGTCTTTTTATGGCAAAACAAAGTTTGCCGGGTCAGCTAGTGGTATTATAAAATTTAGACCAAATAATAAAAATACCTCTCCACTCCTCAAGCACCTCCGTATATTTTGCCCCGTTGGCACTACTTCACTAAAGTGCTAGCGGCTGTTTATGGGGATCCATTAATTGAATGTGCAAGTCATCCCCAGCCATTTTATAGCCGTGTCTACACGACTTTGAAAAAAAATGGCAAACAGTGGTTAGGCAGGGGCCAATAAACCTCTATAGTTTTATAAGTAATCGATCCACAAAACGTCCCAAACCCATAGCCCAATATGTTTCTCCATATTCTGCACTAGCCGGGGATTGTCCTTGGGTGCTCTTGCGCAGTGACTAGTGCATACAGGGATAATCCCCGGTTGGTGTCATATAACAGATGTGGGCTTGAGACCTTGTTCCATATTAGTTTCTTAGTTGTTATGTTATATTCATGTAGGAAAATCAGTTAACTTGTTAAGTTTCGATATTTTACTTAATGATAATAATTTCGATGTAAAACGGTTATGTTATCTTTGGCAATTAAAACAACTACTATAGTTGCAACTCTCATGTTATAAAAAAAGTATTTAAGAGGAAATTGGGATTTTTAAACAAGTTGTTGATAATGCAAATTCAGTTCTACGGACTTTTTTTAAGTTATTTTTTTTACTTTTTTGTTGATTTTTCAATGAACAAGTTACAGTATTATTAAAAATATTAGTTTCACACTAATATTATGAAGACGAAAGTCTGTGAGTGTGTTTCTATGTTTGTTAGTTCTTCACGCCAGAATGGCTGAACGGATCTGGATGAAAATTGGAACAGAGGTAGATTACAGTCTGTAATAGCACATAAGATAAGACTTTTTATCCCGGGAATATGTGCTCTCAGGATGATTTTCGACGTTCACGCGGGCGAAGCCGCTGGGAGAAGCTAGTTATTTAATATATTAGTAATAAAAATAATAAAGAAAAGCTCTAAATGAAGTTTCAATAATAAAGGTACCTACGTCATCATCATCAGCCTTTTATGTTCCCACTGCTGGGACACAGTCCTCCTCTTTGTGAGAGTGGAAAGGCGCCGATTCCCTTGAGTAGCTGATATTAAAATGAGAATCACGTCTAAACGGTTAGTCGTAATTTATTGGAAAAAAGTATATGTTACATAAGACCATTTTTTTAATAATTTCATCTGAACAAATTTTGAGTTTTATTCGTATAACATAGTGTAATTAATTTGTAAAGTTATGTCTAAAACGGACAAAAACACGTCAATCACAACAAAACCGCTGGGCGTATTTTAATGAAATTGACACAATATCAAAGACAATTTAATTATCTACATTTTGATCTGAAGCTTTTTTTTTTAAAGTCATAGAATAATAAGAAAAGTACAAAAAACTACTAAATTTCGGGTCGCGCGGGTGAGAAACGAGGGCGCGTTTTGTTCCCTCAAGGTCGTTGGCGTTAGTCGTCGTCTTAATCCACCACGCGACTCAATGCAGGTTGGTGGGTGTCACATGTCTGCAAATTTTTGGTTCTAAGACATGCGGGTTTCCTCACGATGTTTTGAGAGCAGTCGTGATGAAATAATTTACACAAAGTAAAGCACCTGCCTGGGTTCGAACTAACTACCTACAACTTATACGTTACTACTTGGCCCCGCTGCTCCAGGTACCTACGTGTCTGATGGAAATGGGTTTCTTTTCTCTGATAGAGATAAACCTCTTTTCATAAGTGTAAGGAACCAGTATTGATCATCAACACCAGTTCCCTGTTATATGACTTTTTCAGACCATTAAATATATTCCTATACCTACAATAGACATTCGTATCAAATTGAAAAGGACACATACCAACCCACAAGGTTTCGTCTCAATCTCAAGAACAGAGACGTTAAACCGTAATATTATTACAAAAATAATATATAAAAATTAATCCCTGTCTCCCGGCCTAAATAACATTCTTAGCTAGGGCGGTGAAATGAGGTGTCAGAAATTAATTGAACCATCGATATAACGACTGTTGTAATTTTTCTCTGTGGCCTGTCATTTGTCTGACGGCGAGATTGTCTTAAAAAGATACCACCAAGTGCTTTGAAACTCCTTGGAACGAAAAAAGGATTAATTGTTGCTTTTATCTCTTTTGTGGGAGGCTGGTTTTGGAAGGGTGCTGTTTTATTTAATTCGACGATTTTAAGGCATTTTGAGGTGGCCATTTGGTGTGATCAGCAAATGGCGAACCGCGGTCCGGATTCGGACCACTGACCTATTTTGGGCGGACCTGTCCAAGATATATTCCATCATCATTTCAGCCGAAAAACGTCCACTGCTGAACATAGGCCTCCCCCAAGAGTCGTCACATTCGCCGGACCCGTGCGCATCAAGATAGTTTCCAAGGTGAACTTTCCGATGACCGTCTCCAAGATTTAATGACAATAGTCGGCGACAAATTTAGTCTAAACTTCTAATTTTGCAAGTTTTGGTACTTTTATTGATTACATTTGTTTTTTATTTAATAGTAAACTGCCGAGCAATGAAAAAGTTCCACCCACAAAATGCCGACAAACACCTTAATATCTCCTAAGACATAGAATCTAGCTTCATAAATTAAAAATTATATTGAAATCTATTTTATTATGCAAACTATGGATAAAAAAACTAGAAAAACATAATTTTGGGGTTTAAAAATTTCGGAATAGATTTGTTTAGTTTTTTTGTTTTGCTTTTGATTTCATCCTTGTTTTCGCCGTTGTGAAAGAATTCTTAAATTGTAAAGTCTTATGGCTCTCGTACCCATAAATCATGCCTTTATCACCCGAGGATTGTACGAGAATCATCACCATGGTGGAATTGGGGACCAGCCAGAGAAATACGGCCAGAATAATGGGCGTGACACATACAACTGTCCGACTAGTGATACAAAGGTTTAGGGAGACTAGATTAAACCTGAGAAGACCAGGTACTGGCAAGCCAAGGTGCACAACAGTCCAAGAAGATCGTTTCACTGCGGCAGCCATGTTAAGAAATCGACATCAGACGGGAGTTGCGGTTAATAAGCGAGTGGACAGTCAGGAGACGTCTTGCCGAAAGAGGATTGAAGCCTTACAGGCCAGCAAATGGCCCAAAACTGGAACGGCATCATAAAGTTGTCCGATTGCGATACGCCTGCGAGCACACAGAATGGGCTGAGGACGAATGGGGAATTTTTTAAAACATTTAATTTAAAATTTGAACACATTATTTATGTTTTTAGTTGGTAATATTCTGATGCGCTGTTAAGTGTACGTCAATATTGCAGACGGCGTTTTTAAGCTAGCCTTTGCCATTTAGAAGTAATTTGGTGCTATGTCACTGGAACTTTTCCATTGCTCGCGAGTGTAGTAGTAGGATAGTTGGCCTTACAAACCGCGACAGGCATATTATTTTTATGAAACGGACCTCAAAACAACATTAATAGGTGACACCTGGTTTAGTGGTAGCAAGACTCACAAGCGCTACTGCCGAGCAAGAGGTCCTAGGTTGGATGCCCGGGTCACGCAAAATGTTATTGGGTTTTTCCATCTGGCATTTCTCAATAGTAATCTGGATTTGTGCCCGGTTTATAGCAATAGGCTTGCCCGTATTCTGACGGAATATGAGTGTACTATAAAAAACATGGTGCACCGTTGCCTATCCTTTGGGGGATAGGATAGGATAGATGGACTGTCTTTGCCGCACTTAGACTCTCATTTGGTACGTCATGCGTGCTGGCCTCTTCTCCGTGTGAATGGGCATGGGCCGTAATCCACCACGCGGGTCCAGTGCAGGTTGGTGGATGTCACATGGCTTTGAAATTTTAGTTCTAAGAATGCCGGTTTCGTTGTTCGGTTTGCTTTCCTTTACCTTTTTGAGAGCAGTTGTGAATTTGTGAGAAAGGTTTTTCCTTCACTATTGACAAGTTTTTGAATCAAATGACGTTTTTTTTGGTCGAGAATTGGTGTTCCAACTAAACTAAGTACATATATGTAGTTCCAACCTGCACTTGGGTCTATAGTCTTCTTTTTGTTTCGATTAACTCATGTCTCAATGATTAACTTGAGGTCCACATTATTACTGCTTGATTCCTCTCACAGAGAGGAGGTCTGTTTTCCAACAGAGGGGATATTATAAGATGATTATGTATTAGATCAGATCAACAATAAGCCTATACATTTATGATAAACCAGTATAAATCCCATCCTAAAATAAATTGACAAGGTTTAAAATAAGTATAAATTTACATTGTACACGACTTTAAACCTTAATAACATTCTCATAACCCCTTTCACCAAGAGAATTGCAGCCTCAATAGCGGCCATCATTCTAATATTGTCCAATTTGCAACTGCAACTCTCACAGGTATAAATTGATCCTACTCGAGCTACACTGCATTACTGATTACCCTAATATCGGCCAGTAGCGGCTACATTATTGTGCTTATTGCGATATTCCGGGCAACATTTGCCGATATTACGGGTCTGGTTGACTTAGTAGAGTAGCGATAAGAGTTAGCGGGGCTACTAGTAATATAATAAATAAATAAATAATATAAAGCCTGTATGCCACGAAAGGGTAGGCAGAGGTGGAACTGGACTCACATTTTACCTCATCTTTTTTTTATAAAGTCGTATGATTATGTAATACAGAGAAATCTAAACTCTGAAGATGGTAGTGATTTATTTTATTTTTATTTTTGAAAGGCTTGAGTTTGAGCACTATCTCTTCTGAAGGTAAGCGATGATGTGGTCGACGGTGAAGCACGCTTGCTTAGAAGTAAACTATTCACTTTTGCCTTTAAGACCTGGAGGTTGTAGTTATCGTGAAATACTGACAGAATTATGCCGGAATTATGCCAGAATATCATGCCGGAGTTTGTATTTGTGGTGCGTACCACAAATATAAATTCCGGCATGATAAGCATAGCAATGAAAGTATTCCCAAAATGTTTAGTGCGTATGTCCACCATGTACCGATGGTGCTTCACCAAACTTATTTTATTGTATACTAGCTGACCCCCGCGGCTTCGCTCCCGTCGAAATTATAGCCTATGTTACTCGGGAATAATGTAGCTTTTCATAGGTGAAAGAAATTTTAAAATCGGTCAAGTAGTTTCGGAGCCTATTCGTTACAAACAAACAAAAAAATCTTTCCTCTTTATAATATTGGTATAGATATAGAACGATAATAGTTTACTCGATCGAACCGAGGACGTTTAGCAGTCAGGGTTTTTTTTGCCTGGATGTTTACTCATGCATACTGCGCTACCACGGGGAGATAACGCAGTTATGTGGGACTCCAACTAACGAAAACTCCACGGTGTCCTCCTGTGCCCACTTATGGCAGGAACATAGGCAACCGTTAACTCTCATCCGTGAACCCGCCGCAGCTGTCCGTCACCGGATCCTCTACTGGAGAGTACCACCCATCACCAACGCACCAGAACACAGTGCATGCCTTGACCACCCCAGGGACCAAATCAGCGCACGAGCCCGTGTATGGCACCCTTGGTTCCCCTGTGAGTGGTCAGGACAGTGGCCCCGCCGCCACCTACCACTTTTCGGCCGCAGGGGATGGGGAAAGCGGCCAACTTTATACCGACACTCCTTCGACCTTTCTCCTTCCTCGCCCCACAGCCTCCGCACACAGACGGTGGCGATTCCGTCTAAGCCGGGCAAGGTAGGGAGAGCGGCGCACCGTAATACCGGCACTCCTCTCCCACCGGAAGGTTTGCAGTCACGCCTGCGGACTAAGTATCAAAATTTTATGTGATGTCACAAAAAAGTTCAAAACCTATGAGAAACCTTAGAGTCTAGGTTCTAGACTAAGTGATAGTCTTAGCAACCTTCCTGGGGGCTCGATGCGATCCGATTTATTTCTCACTGGCAAGCAATTTTTTTGCCAAGCAAAATAACAAAGTTACATGGATGCAGTGTAATGCAATTTGACCGATTTTCACTTGAAATTTTCTTAGAAAATACGTGCGCAATATAGGCTATTAACGGACGACGACCCAGTAAGGTCCCTATCAGTCTTTAACATTAATGTAAAGGACTGACCACGCGATATTTCATTCCCAAAACCTTGCTCGCTCACAATTATATTGTTATCGTTTACAGAATATCACTTTGTCTTTGTATATTGTCTCTTGCTTCTTTGTCCCAAAAACCATAAAACTACACATTTATGCAGCTTCTTAGGCAGATTTTGGTATTTTACCAACGCCTTATGTTCAATGAATACTAGTGCAATAAATGGATACCTACAGGTTCACAAAATGATTTTTACAATGAGCATTATTCTATTGACTACATTGTTCGTTAAGCTATGGTATAGCTACATAATTAGATCCGCACAAGTTGTAAGTGAATCAACTGGGAAACGATCATCATAGGTGTTCTTATGTATGCTGTGGTCTGGTTGATTATGGGTAACCTCCTATAAAATAAATATGCCTTGGATTCCTATGTGTGATAGGTGACAGACGGAGATACCTCCGTGCTTCAGAAAGCACATTAAGCTGTTGGCCATCAACAACATTATCTGCGTTTCAATGTTTCCTCTGCTGGGTCACAGGCCTCCTCTCTCTGAGATCCAATGGGCCTTAATCCACCACGACCACACGGCCCAGAGCGGGTTGGTGGAAGTCACGTTTTAGTTCTAGGACATACAATACACGAGTATGTACTGCAATAAGAATAAATTCAACATATTTCATTATTCCTAACCCTGCTCCCAACCCAAATACCCTTGGCCAGTGTATTCAAAAGTTACGCTTCTAGTTTGCAACTCAGACCACTTTCATTGCCCCGGGAGCTGCAATATAAGTTACTGGCGCCAATACTTTGAGCTAGTTGGAGGCAATATGGCGGAGCTGGGGGTCGGAACAACTATATTGCATATTGCTGCGCTAGGATTAGAATCGGAATTATGCTGTAATTGTACTGTTATGGCTTAAGATTAGTTTTGTGGAGGAATTTTAATTAGGTGGGTTGTAGGAATAGAGAATGGGAAGGAAATATTTTTTTCAGTATTTTCTTACAAGCTGTTATTTAACACGCTAGTTTATGGGTTGATTCTAGCTTATCGCAACTGGGAACGACCCACCACTTAAGGTGGGCCGTTAGGACTACCATTGAGATATAGGTGCGCAGGGCTGGCTTACAGTGCGACATCAGCTGCTCGTTTGGGCTGGCTTGAACAGAACACCCTCCCTTACACCGTCTAACTCACGCTCATTTGCGTTAACGTAAACGTCAATTTGTATTGAAACTGAAAGCGCCGTCTGGTGACAGTAAGGAGAAACCTCTTTTTTTGTATACAAATTTACATAAGAGATCGCTTACGTTAAAAACTCGGCATAAGCACACTGTAACGATCTCACTGTGATAACTTATATGAAGCGACCTGTCATTTCTTATCATCAATTCGAATGAGAGCTCACTTCATATACACTTCTCCCCTAAGTTTTCACGGTGAGTTTTTTACAGAACCGACCGACTGAGCTGCCAATTCCTACACAAACAACCAGACCGGAACTACTATCTGTAGGCCATACAAATATTTCTTACGTGCGGGCATAAACCCGCGACATGCAGCGCAGCAGCTGATCGCTCAACCACTGCGAAAACCGTGCCGTCTAAAAGTCGTGTTTCCTCTCGGTGTTCGGCCTTCTATAGTTCTCTGTGGTTTGACAATGACTGCCGGTAATTTTCTGTGAAATCAGGCAAGGCAGGCGTTGGCAACATGTTGTTAATTTTTCAATGTTTGAAGCGCCATCAATCCTTTTTATGGGTACGGTATGCGATCATTATCATTGTGGGGTGACCAACATTTTGTTTTTTTTTCGGACAGTGGAAGGTTTGTTCTGAGATACCTAAGTAAAGTGGCTGGATTTTGTATTGTTATTGTCCGGTTGCATGGGTGCGATCTCGGGTCTAACACAGTCATTTTCTAGTAAGAATTCATAAGTAGCCGCCTGGAATCTGAATTGGTGCTTAGTTGTTGATACAAATCATACCGATTCACCAATACGAAACAAATAAATGATTTAATCGAATAATTATGTATTTGAAAGAGGTGAAATTGTTTTGCATGTTTGAAAAAGGTAATCTCTGGAATTGCTGATCAGATTAAAATATTCTAGCACTGTTATACGAGTACAGCAGTGAGCAATAGTGGCCCAGTGGTAACGGCCGCGACTTACAAGTTGTAGGTGACGGAAAACATCGTGAGGAAACTGGCATGTCCTAGAACCAAAAATTCGAAGACATGTGACATCCACCATCCCGCACGGCACATTCCCTCTCACGGAGAGGAAGCCTGTGTCCCAGCAGTGGGAACATTAAAAGTCTAATGATCTATATATATATCTATATATTGGCTGGTTTATCTCTTAGTGCTATGGGTTACTTATTATCTCGATGATGATGATAGACCTGGGGAGCGAAAACGCGGGCAAAAGTTAGTCTATTAAATAGTATACCCATCTAAAATAAATAAATTATCTTTAATACTAGTGTAATAAATAATACTAGTAGCCCGGCCATAAACCTTACTGGCTACGTTACCAAAAGGATCTGTTGACATCGTACGTTTTGAAGACATATGGCTATTTGGCCATTGTGCTCCCAGTGCTATATTAAATATCTCCTGAATGGGACAATATAAATCGAGTTTTACTATGCAGATTTGAATTTCAAAAGCTCTGTTTGAATGTATTAAAATTTATATTAAATTATCGTTGTGCATAGATCATGCGAATAACAATATCATTAAGTAACTAATATTATTTGCAATTCAAGACAATATTTTGACTTAAAATAAAAATGAATTATGAATCCATTACAGACAAATGGACACCGGATATAATTTCTTTCTTTTAAATAGCTAGCTTCTTCTGTGATTATATCCGCGTGGAAGTCTAACATTATCCCACGCAATACTGGGTGGTGTACCAAAGTCTGCGTGGTGATTCATACATATCTACTTAGCCGTTAAGGCGTGATTAACAAACATCCAAACTTTCATGTTTTTATTATCCGTCTGAGGAATAATATTCAAAAGCAGAGCCACCCTATTTGAGAGGAGCATTATTAAACATTAATTTACAACTCTGCCCTGAAGTAGCCGGCTTTCAAGTTAGATCGATTTAAATTATACGTTGAAGCCGCTCATTATACTGGCCAGGGATCATCAACTATTTGGGAAATAAAAACAATATGGCGGAATCTGACAGTGTTGCTTGGCGCTCGGCGGCCATCTTTCATCGTTGTTGGCGGAAAGGCGGAAGGGGATTATATGAATTATTTTAATTGTTCTTTATGGTCAGTTTTTGTTCTGTTTGATACAGGATGTAAGACCTAATGCGCGTTTCTTATCTAAATTAATATTATAAAGACATTTATTATTGATTTGCAGTACGGATGTACTGATCCGACCAACCATCAGACCAGTCACAATCCGATGGTCCGCTCGGGCTATGAGAGTGCTGGCACTTGTGTTTGCGTACATGCTTGAACACGCCGACTACCAAGGCGGGTTATATTTTGTAAATAAAAATATTGGTCTCTTATATCTTAATCCCGTAAAACTAAGCTTTCTTTTTTGAAATAGGGTTTAGCGGATTTTGATCCGTACATGCGAAATTTTCCTTTGCTTTGTTTTAGTCGAGTATAAACTGTAATATGACAACAAAATGTGTACTATCTCTACTGCTTGTGGCCCATGGCCAGTATTGAAATGTTTTTGTGCATGATGATCCCTACTTAGGTGATTATTTTTTTTTTGAAAACATGCTCAAAGCGTGTGAGGCGTTTATTTTTTTTATTACACGCGGTGCACGTTTTAGCTGCTTTTTCTTGATCTACTCTATTGATTTTTTTTTATGTGCATGCTTTCGCAATTTGCCTTCATATGGGTAGATACACGCGTACATACATAAAATATCACGTATTACCTGCCGGAAGGGCAAAGGTGAAATGTGGGTGCACCTCTGTGTAATGCTTCGAAGAATACAGGCATGATTTTAAGTAATAAAGTTCCCCATCATCATCATCATCATCATATCAGCCGAAAGACGTCCACTGCTGGACATAGGCCTCCCCCAAGCGATGGCACATTGACCGGACCCGTGCGTCCCGCATCCAGTGGATCCCCGCAACCTTCACCAGGTCATCGGTCCACCTGGTGGGAGGCCTTCCAACGCAACGTCTTCGGGTTCGCGGTCGCCATTCCAGAATTTTTCTGCCGCATCGGCCATCTGTTATGCGAGCAATGTGCCCTACCTACTGCCACTTAAGTTTGGCTATTCTTCGGGCTATGTCGGTAACCGTGGTTCTCTACATTTCTGATTCGATCACGCAAAGATACCCCTGGTGACTGTAAGCTTTCTGATGAGGCCTATTGTGAGCGACCACGTCTCAGAGCCATAGGTCATCACTGGCAACACACACTTTCGTCTTGAGACACTGTGGTATGTGCATAAGTATAAAGATCTCCATGGTGGGACAAAGGCTTTCATTCTGTGACAGGATCTGGGCTGTAATCCCCCAATCAAAAATCCAAAAAACAACATATCTTCAAAATGGTCGTTCCCGAAACTTGATCAATCTTGGGAAATGTATTTATGAAATGTTTATTGTTTATTCATAAGTTTGTTTGAAAACCACGTTACATACATGTGGGTATTTCTCATTTTATTGTCGGCTCTATAACGACCTTTCATTGGGGCCGGGCGAAAATTCCACCTCACCTGCAAAGAACTTTGGCCGCTTGCAATCAAAATGTACGTTTATATATGCAACCACAATGCAGAACCACAGGAAACACTTGTCTTTAGTAAACATCTTAATAGCTATTAAAGTGCAGTTGTGTTAAAATTAGCGAGTGTTTGCTTGTTAGTCACAGTCTGAGTTGATTACGACTACAAGAGTAATGTTTATTTGTAATCTTGAGAGGTTAAAAGCTTATACATCAATACGTTGAGATTGTATATCTTTACAGCATTTACTCGCATTCGATCGAGTGAGAATTCGCTGCCGTGATCTATTCCCCAGAAGCAGTTCTGGGATAAAAATATATCTATGATAATAACCGCTGATTTCTGAACAGTCCGATATATTTCATCTAAAGAATAAATAAGGTTGTTTGACATGTATAAAACGTTTTATCAAACCACCATTTTCATTCCTCGGGTAAAAGTTAACTGACTATTAAAAGATTATACTATAACTATTACTATTCTGATCGTGGTTAAAAGATAGTACCTATAGCACTCCACCAGTGAAAAAAATTGAAATAGTTTGAGTCAGTTAGTTTGTTTTAGTTATTGAGTCAGTTCTGCCCGAGATTGCCTTTTACAAATATAAAAACAAATAGAACGTCTACTTCTGTAGTAACAAATATATTAACATATATACAATTGAATATTCTAAAAAAAAAACAAACCTATATACAAATACAAAGGGCTCAATAAAAATGGCTCATTGTGCATCAAAAAAATCGTCCATATCGATGTGAATGGGAAACGTGTCCGGAACGCTGGCAGAATTTCCCACGTTGTATGGCAATGCTGATTCTCTGGCCTATGAAAAGGCCAGCCCTCTGGTTACGTGAAGAGTCTAGCTCATAGCTCGTGTTTATAGCTTTGTTCAAATTTCTCGAAAAACTCGATGCGCACTCGGACCCCATGTACCTAATGTTTTAGCTCCATATGGTTTAAACATGTAACTGCCAATAAGGTTGTTATATTTGCACCGTAGTAAAGATCACGCATGTACTCTCAAGAGTTAGGCATAGTACCAAAAAAAAAACACTAAAAAGTGAAAATAACTTTCTTCTCCGAAGTCGTTGTCTTTGGTACCTATTGTTTTCCTTTTATTTTTCGCGTTGTAGTGTTTAAATACGATTAATTTTATTCAGAAAAGTTTATATTTTTCTGTTTTTGTTTTGATACCTCAAATTACCATGTAAATCATTTTTCTTTTTATCGTCTATAGGCTTGCGCTTGCCCACTATTTTATAGCCAAAGTACATCTCATGACAATTTCAATAAGTTCAAATAAAAACCAACAAGGATACATTGTTTTATTTCGGAGTGCCAGTGCCTACCTCCCGGCATCATCATCAGATCAGTTCAATAGTACCATTTTCATCAGAACCATTTATTTATAAGTATATGCTTCATCATAGTCGGTAAACTATTCGAGAAATATTTTATACCCGTGACAAGCCTATCGTTGAACAGTTCCAGTGGCCATGCGTGGTCTTCTACATCAGTTCCACTTCACCAAATGATACTTTCTGAGTGCAAATGCTTGACATGTTTATGAAAAACATAAACCGACTTCCAAAGCAAAACACAAAAAAGTGCAAAAATAACTTTCGTTTCGGAAGTCAGTATTGCAAAATGATAAAACAAGAATTACCAAAGACACAGAAACACTTTTTAGTGTTTTCGTTTTGAAACCAGTTTATTTGTTTTGTGTTTTTTAGTATCATTCCTCTCTTAATGTCTCTGCTCCGGTAATTGAGTGGTTCAAATCTTATCTTCGGGGCCGTTCCCAGTCTGTTCAAGCCGATGAGTGTTCCTCTGAATGGTGTGACTTGACTGCGGGCGTTCCTCAGGGTGGCGTCCTCTCTCCTCTTCTCTTCTCAATTTTATAAATGCTATCACTAAGGTCCTAATTTCTAACTATCATCTCTATGCAGACGACTTGCAGTTATATCGTCATTTTAAAGTAGGTGAACTCGTTGAGGCTGTGTCTGCCATCAACGATGACCTTGAAAATATTAGTAAATGGGCTAAATCCTATGGGCTCTTACTGAACCCAACCAAATCGCAAGCACTCATTGTTGGTGGTAGATACATGCTCAACCTATTGGCTCACCAGTCTCTTCCGCCGGTAGTGTATGATTCAGTGCCCATAAATTACTCCAAGAGCGCAAAAAATCTAGGCGTTCTCATGGATACAAACCTCTCTTGGGAGGTTCATATTGCTGATGTGAGTAAGAAGGTCTTTTACTCTTTTCGGTCCCTTAAACGTCTCCAAAAATTCTTACCATTTCGCACTAAGGTTACTCTTGCGCAATCCCTTCTTCTACCGCTCATAGACTATGCGGATGTTTGTTTTTTTTTTTAGATGCAACGGAGGTACTCCTTAATAAACTCGAGCGACTTCAGAACTTGTGCATCCGCTTCATTTTTGGCCTCCGCAAGTACGACCATGTATCGGAATTTCGGACCAGATTGAGGTGGCTGCCGATTCGGCGTCGTCGAGATACCCATATCCTATCCCTTCTCTATACCATCCTGCACAATCCTAATTCTCCTCAATACCTTCGTGAACGCTTTGAGTACCTTGTCCCGAGGGGTAAACCCTGTCGCACTGCCACTTCTCTTCTCCTTCGCCCTCCACGACACACTTCCAGCCGCTATGATGGCTCTTTCTCTGCTACTGCAGTGCGTCTCTGGAACTCTCTCCCACACTCCCTACGCGACAGCCCTTCTCTGGAGGTCTTCAAGAGGAAGATTAAAGATCATTTCCTAGCGCAATGACATAATAATTAGTATTTATATAAAAATATGTATTTATTTAAGTTTTTTTTTTTTAAATTCGTCATAAGTTATTTTAAAATTGTACACTGGATCCTCCCCTCTATGATGTCATCTTTCTCTGTCTCCCTAGGGTTTGCTGTAAGAGAACTCAACATTGAGTTAAGCTCGCCTTTGTACATGTACTTTATTATCCACTGTATGTAATGTTGTTTTTGGTGTACAATAAAGAATTAAGAATTAAGAAATCATTATTTTTTTACAATTCTAATCAACCGGATCGACCCTCCACGGAATTTAAATGACCAAAATTTAACGGTGTATACTTTTAAACCGAATAATAGCAATGCTGCTTGGCGGCAGAAGAAGGTTAGGTACTTTTACTCAGTTCTACGCTGAACTAAATCCTTCATAAATATAAACTACTTTTTAACCGACTTTCTAAAATATATATAATGAAATGGGTAAATTGCTTGAAATAGGTACTTACAAAAGCCAAATATAATATATCTGACGACGCCGACAGTAGAAAGAGCAGTGCAAATTATTTCATCACCACTGCTCTAAAAACGGTGAAGGATAACATCGTGAGGAAATCGGCATTTCCTAGAACGAAAAACCCGAAGACATGTAACATCCACCAACGCGCACTCGGCCCGCGTTTTAGAGCAAAATATGGATTTTCTGTGACAAAAATAAATAATTGTAACACACCTTATTACTATAAACATTAATATTCATGTAATGTATCTTACAACTAGCGCCATCTGCGCATAAAGCAGAAAACTGTTATTGATTACGATTCCTTTGAGGAACGTAAGTAATAGAGGAACTCAATTTTTCTTTCTCCAACATAATACAAAACGTAGCCAATTACATTATGAAATATTCTTTTCAGTTTCATAACACTGCTAACCAAAAATTATGAACTGAATTCACTTCCCGAAAAATGTTTCTCTAACTTCATAACAGAGTTTCACATTTTATAACTTTAGAAATAAACAGGGGCAAAGGTAATAAGGAAAAGATAAAAGAAACCGCATTATTACTGCAAACGAAATATAGTCGAGGAGTCCGGGACTGATGCGAAAAGATAAGAATAGATTTATAGCGAAAGATAAAAATATGCAGTCTATTTAGAAGTAAAGATCGTTGAATGTAATTTTGTATGCAGCAACTGAGAGAAATTTACTTGAATTTTGCTTGGGAACTTTGCCTGTTTTTGCATATTTTTTGCAATGATATTTTTACTTTTATATTTTAGGTTAATTCTGGATCTTCAGGGTCTTGTTTAAATTATTATACTTACTATAAAAATGAATTTCCACTGTGATGTTATACATTTCGAACCTAGTTACCTAACTTGTAACTTGTTTTCTTAAATAGATAGAGTCTTCATTTATTTACTGTTTTAATGTTGTATATCGCTCTTTGTCATAATAAAGTAATAAACAAACGTTCATACGAATACTGCTTATTTTTTTATCGCCATGCAAATTTTCCAGAAATTGGATAGAACAACTTTTTAAATTTAAAGAAATAATTAACTGTTCTATATTTTTTACAGTCTATTTTTGCATAAATCTGTGATTTGCCCATTGAAAATTTTGGATGATGATAAATACACAAGGCAGGCACGGAGGAGTTCGGTACGTACCAAAAGTCCTCCGTCGGATGGTCCTTGAATGGGTGACCATTCCTTGAATGGGCAAGGAATCCCATCTACGGACCACCCGTTCAAGACTATCTTATCCTTGAACATCAACCCATATGTCCACAAGACAATATTCGCATCTCTTGAAAGAAAGCAGAATCACATACACGGACTTTATTGACGATGTACTTCAGAAAGGCCAGGTGGCCAGGCGAAGTACTTATTGCAAGCATGATGAGATGTATGAACGAAAACCAAGCGAAAAGAGTATGTAGGGATCGTAAAAGGAGGCGTTCCGTAGTTTCAGCTTATTTCCACAGGGAAAAATAAGGCGTGAGTTTAACTATGTATGAAAACAAATGAAAACGCACTCATTGTGAAAAATATCATTGCTGCTAGCTTCTAGACTATAAAGAATAGAAGACCCACCCCTTAATTTAAAATTTGGGTTCCTTTGTTCGAAGATAGGGACCATATTAACACTTTGTTATACTCGTCGTGGCACGTTTATTATTAAAAACGTTTTCTGAACAAAAGTAAAGTAGGTTCTACGTGGTTGATAAAAGAGAATAATGCGATGTCAATCTCCGTTAGGATGGGGTAAGTCTCTCATTCAGGCTGAAGACTTTAATTTTCGTTTATCTACATCCCAGTAAAAAAAAAAATTGTTAAGAATACTTAGTATATTTTGATAATTGTTGTTGAAGTCTGTCATGACAAGGGCGTTATGGAGTCATGAGTTTAATGATGTAGACGACGATTTTAAACACCTTTGCGAAGAAATATGCGACTAGTCTGCCGAATAGTCACTGACTATATGTGACTTCTGGCTCTAACCATGTGGCTTTCGATGTCAGCGAAGGCGATAGTCAAAATGCTGCCGGGGTAAAACTAAAATGCCGTTATCCGACATCTGGTCGATTTGTATATGTTTACATCGATCTGTATAAGCGAATTTTCAATACCTTGAATAGTTTTGGTAATTCGCATAAACAGATCGATAGATATTTTACAATGCATGTCCTCGAAAAGAGCGTTTTCCAAGCAGCCAAACTATGCGGAAAGTGTCACTTTTTTTCACTAGAGCTTTTTACTTGCCTGTATTTTTTTTAATTTTTAACTCCAACGTCAGCCCGAACGCATAGAGTTTTTATTATTTGAGAATAGTTTTACAAATTAGTTATGTACAGATTATCATTCATATAAAAGATAAAATAAAACTAATACTTAATTTTAGGCGTTTTTAATTACTCTAGATTTAGATCAATAAAGTAATTATAAATATTCATCAAATTAGCAGAACGTATATGTCACGTCGAAGTACCTACGAATCATAGGACCGCCATCATTAACCCCAATGTCTAGAGGCAATTCCTTTATTCTTGACTGGAGCGGGTTACTTCAATAACACACAACACTGGATTGAAACTCAAGAGTGTTTATTTGATTTAGTTACAGGCACTTTGAGTTTTCAAATGAACTTGAAGCTAAAACCACATCGTGTGGCTTGCTAGGTCACAAAGCTTTCGTCGGTCGCTGGAGAATACCTAGCCAGAAACTCCAGGATACTCTTTTTAAATGTTTTTATAGATTACACAATCACTTTATGACAATTAACGTTACATGTTTATTAGGTTTTCAAACATCTATTCAATTAGCAGATTTATTAAACAGTTTTACAGTTATTATTTTTTACACACACCATGCACCGTACGCGCCATGCGATGCGCGTTCTCAGTGGGCGGGACTTCCTTAATGTTTTTGTTTAGACACTAATTACTTGGATAGTTGAGTAAAGTTAGCAAACAATACTAAAATGCTGATCAGTTAATTATTTTAACATTAAACAACCTCAATACTCACAAATACAAAGTGGTTTGTAGTTTATTATTGAAATAGTCATCTAATAACAAAACTATTCAAGTTTCCGGTGATCTAACAATCTTACTAATTAGAAAGTTTCTCATTATTACATAGCTGTGTAAAATAGTCTTATGACTTCTTAGTATTTAATCATTCACTCAAATTTGTTTAGTTCTCGTATTAAATTATTAAATCTGGTTATTGGTCATAGAAATTATAACATCCGCCATTGTTTGACAACTTAATAAGAATAACATAATCAAACACATTTACTTCGTCAAATGTGGAATAGTTAAAATGAGAACAAATCCAAAAGTCCTACAATAAGTGTTCCTGTTTTATTTAAACATCTCGTATTAATTAAACATTAAAATTAGCATAACAATGATCATTCGAACAGATTAATACCTGATTCCACAGTGAGCCAATAGATGGCACTGAACTCAAAACCCAACTTAAATCGACATCGACCCTTAAAATGATTAATTATGATAATAAATTAGCAAATTCACGCCTACGCGGCGACATATGTTTTGCGTTACGATGTGACAGTTAAATTTAGTTAATCTGTGGATATGCTGAACGCGCTTGAATAAGCCCGCCATTTTATTAATTTCATTTTATTAATTTATTTATTTCCTCGCACAATGCATAGTAAAATGTTGTATGACACATACGTAAGATGATTTCCGACTCGTGTCGATCTATTCACTCATCGGAAATCACCTATATATACCTTCCGCACTTGTAGCATAAATAACTATTTTACTCATTAATATAGCATCAAAAGTAAGAAAATCATGTTGTGCAGTCGGCGGATACATCTAGTTTTGGTCAGCCAACTCGCGAATATGTATCCTCCGACTGCGCAACATGATATTCTTCTTGTTTGCGTCTTTTTAGTTCGATTTTTAAGCAGTCGGGTTTTTAGATTATATATTTTTTATTTTTTTATTTACAACTTTTTAGTTATTTATTTTTCGAATTAGGTACATTTAAACATATCAGTGTTATATATTTTTGAAATCACCTCTTAATACCCTTTATTTTGATACCCCATACGATGGGTTTAGAAGAAAAACAAATATTTTTCCCCACAAAATGGCGCCCAAAATCCGCTTATTTTTCATTTCCAATTTTAATGTAGCCAGTGACACTTGCAGGATTAAGACGAATCGATTGACGTAAGAATCATCAAAATCGGCCAACGCGTTTGGTCTCTAGAACGCCATATAGGAAAAAAACAAACATACATACATACATACATAGACTGATAAACACATTACCCTCCTTCGAAAGTCGAGTAAAAAACCAACCAGATGTCAGATAACGGCATTTTAGTTATACCCAAATACTTTATACGTATTTCTTAAGAAGTATAAGGTCTTTGGATGTACCACGGCAGAATGTAAGGCATTGAACACGTGATTTTTCGATAGCGCTTGTCAATTAATGACACACACATAAATTTAACAGACTTGCCAAAAAGGCGGAGGTTGTATGTTCGACTTTACGTTTGTTTTCTTTTTGTGTATGTTCACCGATATCTGCGTCAATTGTGGACCGATTTAAAAAAATCTTTTTTGTTTGAATGAGTATGTTGCCTAATTGATCCCATTTTAATTTGGTAAAGATCTGATGAAGAAATTCGGAGATATACAATAGATGTCTTCAGTAAATGACGGCAAATCTCTGCAATCGCGTGTCTGTTTATTGTTTATACCATTTCATAAAATAACATCACTCCAGTACGCTCTAAAGGGGTACGCAGATGAGTACAGGGGGGTGACCACAAGCTCTTAGAGTAAGGTTATTTTGAGATCGAGTAAGGGACAGATGTATCTGACTTGTATACATCTGTCACTTAGTCGATCTCAAAATAACCTTACTCTAAGAGCTTGTGGTTACCCCCCAGTTCACCTTGGTGCTTTCTCATCTCACCGGTTATGTTCAAATTTCATTATATTCGAGTAATCTATTATGGCATTATAATGAAACACTTGGATGTAATTCACAGACTGACTTTATTTTAAAAGAATGGTGGTTGGAAACATTGACAGTTTGACATATTTTATACTAGGTGTCGCTACTGTGCAGTTATTCATCATTATATTTTAACACACTCCCTTAATGAAATAACCCAAAAATATAAACTATTAACAACAAATGAGGCATCATATCATACCAAAAATTCCTCAAACTTATAATGTTTTTGGCAACTCAAACTTTTAGTTAAAATGTCTGCTGGCATGTCATTAGTATTTAAATAATCTATTTTTACATTCTTGTTTTCAACAGCAGTTCTAACAAAATGAAACCGTACATCAATGTGTTTACTTCTTTTATGCATTACACAGTTTTTGGTTAACTTCAGAGCGCTTTGGTTGTCATTATACAAACATACAGGTAATTCATTTCTACATCCCAGTTCGAACAATAGATTTTTCAAATAAATGGCCTCCTTGCTTGCCTCACATATCGCCATATACTCTGCCTCTGTGCTAGATAAGGCTATTGTTAATTGTTATACACACTGACTTATGTTTCCCAAGTCTTTAAATTAAAATTTTGATTTTAATTCAGTATTTAGACATTCAGTTTTACTATCGGAAAAAATAAAAAAATCGTCTACAAATAAAGCTATAAATGTTTTAAATTTGCCATTTAGCTTAACAAATAAACAAGGCTCATATAGTGATTTTTTATAACCTATGGCTTGTAAACAGTCATCTACTCGCTTATACCAAGCTCTAGCTGACTGTTTAAGTCCATAAATTGTTCTTTTTAATTTTAAGACTTTGTTTTCTCTATCAGGACACACAAAATTTTCATGTAAAGACATGTAAACAGTTTCATCTAAATATCCATTTAGGAATGCAGTGGTAACATCAAGGTGGGTAATATCAAGATTATATTGAACACTGAGTGCAAATAACAGTCTTAAGGTTGAATATCGAAGCACTGGTGAAAAAGTTTCTTTATAGTCAATTCCAGCTTTCTGCGTAAAACCTTTTGCAACTAAACGGGCACGATACCTCACATTTTTATTACTGTCTAATTTTTCTTTTATAGACCCACTTGCACTTTACCACTGTAGCTTGATCTGGTTTGTCACATACTTCCCAAGCGTTGTTTTCTTTAAATGATTCTAGTTCTTCTTTCATTGCTTTGACCCATTCTTGTGATTCTGGTCCATTTAGAACCTCTTCCTGAGTTATCTGGTCACCATACAGGTTGATATCCTGTTCAACGCACATATTGCTAGAACCAAATCTATCAGGCTTCTTTCTTTTTCTTACTTCTGTCTTCATTTCAACATTCTGATTAATATTCTTTATTTCCTTTGCAGGTATACTATCATAGAACTCATCTGAAGTGCTACTGTTTTTATCTTCTACTACATATGTACTGTCATCATGACTCAACACTGTATCTGTAGACTGTTCAAAAATACTATCCCCAATCTGCTCTTCAGGACTTCCTGACAATTCCTGATGTTCATTAACTACTGCTTGCATCATTTCTGAATTATCTGTGGGCTCCATGATAGTAACATCTCTACTTGTGATAACTTTGCCTGTGGCTGGGTTATAGAGCCGATAGCCTTTAACATTATCAGCATACCCTACTAAGTAATGCTTGATAGCCTTTTTATCCCACTTTAGTCGTTTTGCCTTGGCGACATGGGTCATTACTGTACTACCAAAGATCCGGATGTGACATATATTTGGTTTTTTGCCATACCATAGTTCATAAGTAGTTTTCTGATTTAATCTGGAAGGCAACGATCTGTTTTTTAGATAAACAGCTGTGTGAACTGCCTCTGCCCAGAATCTCTTTTCAAACTTTGCATCATAGAGCAGACATCTTGCTTTTTCAACTATGGTGCGGTTGAACCTCTCGCACATCCCATTTTGTTCTGGACTATACGGATTTGTTCTCTGATGGATTATGCCATATTGTTTCAGGTAATTTTCCATTTCAGTTGAACAAAACTCTGTGCCATTATCTATTCTTAAAATCTTGGTATTGCTAGTTGTTTGTTTTTCAACCATGACCTTGAATTCTTTAAGCCTTGTAAAAACTTCACTTTTTTGTTTAAAAAAATAAACAAACGACATTCTGCTGTAGTCATCCACAAAAAGCAAGAAACAATTCTCGACAAGCCAATTGATTTGGTCTCCATCGGTCCACACACATCAGCATGTACAACTTCAAGAATCCTCTCACTTCTATGGCTGCTCTGTGGAAATGATAGCCTCGTATGCTTACCTTCGCAGCATGTTTTGCAGTTGTATTTATTGCTTTCTGCTTTGTTCTCGTATGTTAATCCTTCTACAGCAACGGTCTTCATGACATCCATATCTCTGCTGTTGATATGGCCAAGTCTTCTATGCCAAATCTTTTTTGAGGTTGTTGCTGCTAATGAACATACTGAACTAGTGTTGAGTTTGTACACCCCATTTACCAACTCTGCTGTACCAATCAACTCATTTTGCTGATTTCTTATATAACAATGTTCCTCACTGAAACTAACTTTGTTACTATTCTTTATCAGCTGACTGACAGATAATAAATTTGTCGTGAGATCTGGAACACACAACACTTCTTTGACAACAATATCGTATTGTAACTTGCCAATAACTGTCGTAATCTGTGTATCTCCTGAACACAACACTGGCATAGTTGTTTTATTTGCAACTATAATCTCCTTAACTTTTAGGTTATGCGACGTATTTCTTATGTTGTCTTGACTGACCATCATGTGAGTGCTGGCTCCCGAGTCAATGTACCACTCATGTTTGCCAAAATTGCCGTTGAGAAAAACTGCACTGAACGCATTCATCGGTTTTTCCTTTAATATTGGGCACTGGTTTCTATAATGGCCGGTCTATTTACATTTATAGCATTTAATCACTTTGTCTTTGACATCAATTTTTTCTTCAGTCTTGCCAACCTTACTCGATTTTTTTCGTTACCAACCTTTAGATGTCATGAACGCTCTTTCTGACTCAATGCTGCCAACAAAAGTTTGGTTTTTATGACGTCAGCGGTAATGGCGATACCCGAATGTTCAATGGCCATTATCATTGGCGAGAACTTTTCGGGTAGACCCGCCAACAACAATGACCCAACCCATTCTTCGTTAATCTCAAAGCCTGTTCCTCTTAATTTATGCGCCGTATCTGTGAGCTGAGTCACATATGCCGTCATTGACTCACTGCTCTTGAGACGAATAGAAATAAGATTTCGCAACAAACTTATTCTGCGTGTGAATCCTGCATCGTCAAACAGCAATTTCAGCTTCTGCCACACACCCTGAACTGTAGATTCGCACTTAATATGAACATATAAGAATGAATCAATTGTCATCACTAACTTTGTTTTTGCTCTCTGATCTTCAACGCTAGTTGTAGCTTTTTCAACGCTAGTTGTAGCTTTTTCAACGCCATCTTCTTTCTTGTTAATATCGACGCCTTCCAATATTAAGAAATTCTCGGCTGCGTACGCCCACTCATCGTAATTTTCACGTCCCTTGAGTTTCGGCACGTTAACGAGGTAACTTCCAGCCATTTTACTGATAAAAATATTTAATAACTTTTGAAAAATTTGGATCTGGGCCCATAACCTAATGAAAAACTTGGATGTAATTCACATACTGATTTTATTTTAAAAGAAAGGTGGTTGGAAACATTGACAGTTTGACATATTTTATACTAGGTGTCGCTACTGTGCAGTTATTCATCATTATATTTTAACACATTATAAGAACCTTATTAAAGAACTTGCCTATTAGGTACAACTAAAAAGTGAATAATAAAATAAACATTTTTAACAAAAAAATACTAGCTAACTAAATTACTTTCTTTTTGGATGTCGGTGTCTTTGATAGGAACCATCTTTTTTTATGGACACCGACATCCAAAAAGAAAGTAATTTTTCACTTTGTAGTGTTTTTATTTGGAAGACAGTTGTATTTTAATGTAAAAATGTTTTTTTTTTGACAATTGCTATCGTCACGCTTTCGATGATTGAATGACACTTGTAGAGGGCCTCAGCGGCTCTAAACAAAGTGAAAATTTATGAGCAATGGCGATGGTCGAAAACATAAGGAATTAAACACGTCATGACATTTCGATAGCGCTTGGACATCCCATTTTTTATTTTCTATCGCTATCACGACGCTTTGATTAATAGAATCCCACGTGTCTAGACTTACGAGTCGTATTTTGTGGGTTCGAACCAAGACCGGCGCATTAGTTTTTTTATCACCGCTGCTTGCAAAAAGGGTGAACGAAAACATCGTGGGGAAACCAGAATATCCTAGACCTAAATATTCGAAGACGGAATCAGCTTCACGGAGTAGTTGGTCTATCTCTATTAATATTATTGTTTTGAATAGTTTGATTATACCTACGCACTGTTCTTGTAAGACTGATACAATTATTTCAAATATAAAGTATACTGTAAGTATTTGCTATTTATTTCTTCTATTTCCAGTTTGCCTGTAAATTTCATGTAAGTTTTAATTTATTCGCACATAATTGCAGAATATAAGGATGTTTTTCTACCAGAGCTGTGCGAGGTGTGCGAAGAAAAATGCCACCAATAGGATCACTTAATTTTCCTAGTCAGGATGAGCGTAGCTCTGGTGCGAAAGTGCCCTGCTTGGCAAGATATTTTTGCATACAAAAAAAACAGAGATGTTTGCAAGGGATGCGCGCGTGGACCGTTTTCGAGCGTTGCGGACGAGGTATATATGCGCGTACTGCTAAAAAGTGTCCTCTTCGCATCCTCGCACTAATCAAGTGGCACTGCTTCACAGCTTCGCTACATCGCTAGGCATCCTCGTACAGTTTTGCCTAAACAGTCACATATTTTACAACGCCGCTCCGTAACCTCTTTGAGCCTAGCTACGCTCGAAATGCACTCTAAATATGAACGGAGTCAGCTTTCCATCTAGTCAGCGAATAGTCGGTCCCTCTCTAACAGCTACAAATTAAATGAGATGATTTCTTTCAGATTCACTCACAACAGTGTACAAATTAAAATACAAGCATCAAACATTACTTACAAAGAATTACACAGTATTGTATACTCTCATTCCCCTTACACATGCCCTGGAAATACAATCTATCCTGATTCCATTCCTTCAACAAAATTCGTTTTAAAGTAGATCTGAGAAAATTCTGGTATATGCCATATATGCGCCGTATTCAGTTCGCGTCGAATTCTTCGTGCAAAGTATCGAATAACATGGATTCCTATATCAGCCGTTGGTATTCCAATAAAATGTTCTCTGTCATTACACTCGCTAGCACTGTGTAGGCAAGCCCAGTGCTAGCGAGTGTAGTTTCTTTATTTTGCGTCTTACTTTGAAGTATTGCCAAATGACAACCATGAGCACGATAAACCATTGGTCCTGGCTGGCATTAGTAGATATGTGATAGTCGTTCCTGAGGTCAGAAGCCAGACAATCTAAAACCAGTCTTGCTAAGAAGTACCGTGTGATCTAGTAACAGGGTTGTGCTGTGGAGGTCAGATAGGAAGTCACTCCATGTAAAAGGGTTTAGATAAGTGCCTTTTAAAAGACATTTATTGCGGATTTTGAGTGCCAGATTGTGGGGTCCCAATTTCTTTTTTCTTACAAACCCATCGAGTGGGGTATCGGTAAGAATTTCGGAAAAAAAATGGTACCTAACAAAAAAGTGGTAAACAAAAAAGTTTATTTAAATATTAAAAACCCAGCTGCTAAAAAAGCGAAATAAAAACATGTAAATGAGATGAAAATCATGCTGTGCCGTCGGAGGATCAGAAGGTCAGCCAGCTCGCGAATATGTATCCTCCGACTGCCTAGCATGATTTTCATAATCCCACTGCGTAAACATACTAAATCTATGATGCCACTAGACAGTTGCTAGTGTTGTTACTTATTCTCATAATATGACCGACCGGAGGCGAGCCGAGTTACTGGCATGCGAGTACAAATTGGCTGTAAGGACGAAAATACACATGCTTGTTATCTGCATAAAAGTATGCAAGTAGCTTGCTTGCATGCCATTGTGCTATAATATCTTCTGATTAGTGAACAACAATGGCCTGAAAGCAACTTACACACTTTTCTACAAGTTACAGGCCATACAATGTGTATTTTCACCCTGTGTACTGGCAGTCTCTATTTTTCGAAAAAAACATGACACGCATCGATCTCGATTCTGGTCCCGGCATTACCGGGATTTCATCAGAAATAACGATAATGTGGAAAACTTTTTAACAAAAAATTCATACCGAAAAATGTCTTTGGTTCCTATTGTTTTCCCTTTTTTCGACACCAACTTCGAAAAAGAAAGTTATTTTTCGCTTTGTAGTGTTTTGTTTTGGAAGTCGGTTTGATTTTTTTGTTAAAAGATTACTTTAGTCTTACCGGCCAAGTGCGAGTCGGACTCGCGCACGAAGGGTTCCGTAACATTATCACAAAAAACGGCAATAAAATCTCGTTTGTTGTATGGGAGCCCCAATTAATATTTATTTTATTCTGTTTTCAGTATTTGTTGTTATAGCGGCAATAGAAATACATCATCTGCGAAAATTTCAACTGCCTAGCTATCACGGTTCATGAGATACAGCCTGGTGACAGACTGACAGGCAGATAGACAGACGGACCGCGGAGTCTTAGTAATAGGGTCCCGTTTGGCTAGGAACCCTAAAAACGGATTACTGAATTTCTTTATACTAAAATTATGGTGATACTGAATCCCTTCTTACAACAATAAAGCAACTCATCATACACACACACTCACTCAAACTCTCACACACACACGCGATATTATAGTTACCTACTCATCACAGATGTAAACTATTCCTAGGTTGTCGTCCTACTTTGTAACAAACTGTACTACTTTTTTATGAAATAATTAAATAAGAATTATTATTATTTGCAATGATTACTGCATTATTTTATTCATTAGTATCATTTAAATGTCCTTGTGGCGCAGTTTACCTCTCGTGCTTTATTTAGATCGTGTGTTCAAATCCGGACTAGTAGGTACCAATGATTAATATACTTTTTATTCATAGATATGTGTTCTTTCTAGATGGTCAGACCAAATCCGCACATAGTTGAACACCAAACTGCACGATACGATGCTCTCCACGATCCAAAGCAAAAGATGTCGCAAGTTAGTGAAGGAAAAGTTATATCAACGACGACAGGGGAAACACGACTCTCAGTAAAGAGGAACATGACGCGAGGAGGGATGTACTTCTAATTTTATCTTGGATATCTCATGATTCAATGAAAAAAATATAAGTCTGGACCCTGGACTGGGACACGCAAATAACTTTGTTTCATGTCAATGAATGATATCTACCATAAATTGAAAGGATAGGCTCGTAACATAATCATGAACCATAATTGAAAATATGCCTTTGTCTTTTATTTGAGGCATTTCTATAGTATAGAATTACGACACCAAGTGGCTACCCTGAAGTTAACACAATTATAAAGTTGGTAACTCGTTACGGTTTAAGAGCGAATATTCGTCTAAAATTGTGGGTTCTTTATCGCTTAAGTTATTTATTCGTTTATTCTCGCACTCAAATTTATACTAAGTATAAAGTAAGACGAGTCAGACTAGGAGTGAGTCCAAGTTTCCTCACGATGTTTTCCTTCACCGTAGTCACCAATTTCCAAGATAAACTTAGAAATTACATATGAATTGAATAAGTCACATTACTACTTGCCTGGCTTTGAACCGCTGACCTCAAGAACGAGAGGTCAGGTCTGTGCCACTGGGCCACAATGACAATAAAATCTGCAGGACTTGTTTATTTTTGATATAACAATTTTTTTGTGAATGTACTTGGTTGTAGAATAGATTACTGCAGGGTTGCCTGGCAAAATCTAGCTCGATAATCTTTAATTAAATAGATTATGTTTTTATTCAAATGAATCAGAATCAGAATTTTATTTACTCTAAATGCAGGTAGTCAAATATGAACGCGCAAGATTTATAATAAAAAATATATTTATTAATTACACGTGTGCTCAGCATGAGCGTTATGTTATGACAAGAGTGACCCTTAAATCTAAGTTACATGGTCTTATATACTAGTGAAATGGTTTATATGTGTGTGTCGGTGGACAGACCTCACAGTGGGTCAATAACAGGAAGCTGCTCGTATGTTATATCGTACTCTTAATTGTTTTGGACATCATTACTTGGTAATTTATTGCAAATAAACATTGCTACCTGGAACTGATGGGTGGCATGGCGTGATCTAAGTTTATCAAAACAGTTCGAGGAAGAGGTTGGCTATGCATAACTAGGTACAGTATAAGATTATTAACATAAAACAAATGAACATTTGAAAGAAAATGATGTCAAAAAAATAAAATAAAAATGTTTGCCAGCTCTCATGTATCCATGGGTGCCAGTTGTAAACAGGTTAAATGTACTTAGTTATAACTTAAATTAAAAGAGCTTGTTGTATTTAAATCTATTTGTCGAGTCTCAACAATGTTTAGTAGAAATATTGATCTATGTACAGGATTGTTTTGATTTCACTTAAATAATATACAGAGTAAATAAAAGGGACAGCCTGGATAGCCCAAATAAATTAGTTAAGATTCATCAACGACAACGAGAATTTTCGGTTTTCGCCAATTTGACAGTAAATCAGCTAGAGTTTGGTTTGTTCCTACTGAATACGTAGAGGAGCTGGGGAAAGTCAATGTGACATGTTGAACAGCTTCACATCTTGATCCCTCGTATCTACCAACACATTCACACGAAGGCTCATCCTCTTAATTCAGGGAACAGACACCATCGTTCAGATCACACGGCGCGCCGCCGCTTACATACTTTGTGCGGCGTTTTTTCTGTTCTGTGGTTCAGACAGTAACCATAACACGCGTTGAACTCGCATCTTTCGCCGATATAACCAACATTACATCTGAAATAACGATGCAGAAGTTAAAAGTGTAATTTTATTAAACTTGGGACAAAATCAAGGCGTAGAATATGTGTTACCTGCATTCAGGAAATCCCCCAACATTGATACTACAGTTGCCTTGGATACAATAGTTCAGACATTCTGAAACCTCACATCTGTCACCTGAATGATCTCCTTTGCACTGACAGACAGGCTCACTCTTCTCATTCAAGGAACAGTCTCCGTTATGAAGACAGTAGCCACGACACGGCTCGACCTCGCATCTATCCCCAGAATAACCGGCGTTACATCTGAAATAGCGATACTGTGAAAAAGTGTCATGCAAAAAAAAACAGTTCAAGGAGTATTAGATGTGTTACCTGCATTTAGGTAGCCCCTCATCATTTACGCTACAGTTGCCTTGGAAACAATATTTTTCACAAACGGTAATATCGCATCTCTCACCGGTGTACCCAGGTGGGCATTTGCAAATAGATTGTCCGATAACTTTTATACCGTGAACACAAAACGGTCCATCTAAGTTCTTTCGTTCGAGACTCGTTAGTGCTTCGCAATCATTAATGTCTTGAATTCGTTCTTTGATTTTGTAGTTGGCGACTATACCGACGATGACATTTTGTGTATGCAACTCAATAGATTTATATCCATCCCATATAGTCTTATTTAATTTATAAACGGAAATTTCGATGCCATCGCGCCAGTCAACAAACAAAAGAGATGTTTTTGAAACGGTCAATGTATTTGATGATGGATTGGGGACGTCTACATCAGGAAAATCTAAATTATTTAATACTTCTTTGTTATTTCCATTCAAATCTGTATAATAAATACGATAGTATGAACTATTCTTAGGCTCAATCCAATATAATCTCTGTGTCTGTTGGTCAATAGTTAGACTATGTGGCTCCAGTTTGTATGTTGTGTTGATAGACATTGACTCTAAATTAATAACAACTGCTCTGTTAGATCCATTAAATTGTGCTCTCTCTATTGTAGGTGTTATCGGCTTTGTGTTGATCCAGTAAACAAACCTGTAAAAGGAAAACCTCTTTTGATTATTTTGAAGTACAACTGAGATTGAATTTTTTTCGCTGACATCGGTGAAAGAATACGTCGTGAGGCAAACTGGATTTATTTATACTTAATAATATTATAAATGCGAAAGGAACCCTGTCTGTCTGTAACCTTTTCACGCTTAAACCGCTGAACGAGAAGATAGTTAGGGACCCTGGGAGAGGTGATGGACGGTAGAAGTATAAACTTCTAAAGTAAAGTAGTAGTAGTAGTAGTGAAGTATAAATGGTGAACTAATAATTTCTCTAGTAAGGTGGCTCACATACCTATGATATTATGGCGCGGTATAAAAAATGGCTATTCAAAATACTAATGCTACGCAGACGAAGTCACGAGCAACAGCTAGTAGTTAATATAAGTTTGAAATCGACAACCCGTCTTGAGCAAGTGTGGTGATCAATACTCGTACCTTCTCGGTATGAGAAGAGCCCTTTGTTCTTTAGTGGGACAGTTACAGGCTGGTATTAACATATATTTTGTAAAGCAAGATATAATTGTATACAAACCCTCTACAGCTGTCGACAGCGATATCAGTGGGGATCCCGTGATCTAGCTTGATCAAAAGATTTCCATATTTATTAGAACCAGATTTTAATGAAAACCAATTGATGCTTCTTTCGTTTGTGTCACTGAAGAAGAGTTTTGATGTAGCGGGATCGTAGGAGAGACCATGAATATTTCTACCGTTTCTTTCGATGAAACATTGGTTTACTTTTGAAGATATGTCATAACCACATAAAGCGTCGTTGTCTTTCTGTTTGTCGACGTATATTATCATGTTATGCAATTCATCGTAAGTTAATGCTCCAAAATTATGGGAATCAAAACGAACGGTGTTTATTTTGGTTTCGTTGGTATAAAATTCTAGTTGATCTCCATGAGTTACGGCAATGTCTGAAAATATAGAAAATAATTTACTTTTATTTATTAAAATGTTCGAATGAATGAATATTAAAATCGATAAAGTATTTGTGAAAACTAGCCAAGTCAAATCTTGAGCTACAATTTACAACTCTCGGATTCCATACAACTTAGTTCCCTTTCCTCAATCGAAATTTACAAGTATTTGGTTATGTTGGCAGCACTAGGCATCAATGCTACTGACGTGTAAATGCTAAGACCCTGCACAACCGCGAGGTATGCAGTCTTAGGGAATACTTCCTGGCCCCCGACGTGGGTATGTATCGAGATGTGGTAGCGGTGGACAAAGACCTTACCCCGCTCTCCTTGGTTAACGAGAACTGGCGCAAACCTATAGTTACTAATGACCATGGTATGGCAGAGCAAGGAGCTTCACGGACGGTTCTACCGGGTCCTACATGGGCCCGATATAGATCTTTTAGCGTTCGTGACCTGGCTACGATTTGGTGACCTTTTCGGGGAAACCGAAGGCGTTGTCTATGCGATTATGGACGAAGTTATGATGACGAATAACTACCGAAAATACATTGTGAAGGACGGCACGGTTGACATCTGTCGGGGGATTCCATCCGTCACATTATCTTCGGTTGTTTTAGTCCAGCTAACGGAGACTATTTTCATAGACACAATCTTGTAGCCAGGACTATCCATCAGCAACTTTTCCTTAAATACAATCTTGTGGAATCGGAAGTGCCTTACCATAAGTATGAGCCTGACCCAGTTCTCGAAAATGGCAATGTCATGTTGTATTAGGATCGTTCTATGACCACTGATAGGACTATTGCTCCCAATAAGCCTGTCATAGTGGTGATAGACCGACTAGAGCGTCGAGAGCGCAATTATTATTAATATAGCGGTCCCCCAATGTCGAGAACCTCGTGAACGCTAAGAGAGATATGAAAAGTAAGAATCTTGGTCTGGCTCGCGAGGTTGTCCAGATGTGGGATGTGAATACAGCGATCATTGTGCCGATAGTCGTCAAACTCGACGAATATCTGAGGAGGCTCTCGTTGGGCAGCTGGATCAAAGGCTTGATCCAGAAAGCGGTACTCCTGGACACTGCGCATATCGTTAGGAGATTTCCTCACTCAGGAGCCCTGAACACCGGTAGCTTGAACCCTGTTTCCGATACCGGTGGGCTTCTATTGTTTATATTTTTAAATGATTTTCTTGTTTGTATGTGTTTAACTAAAGAAAAAAATGAAAAAAAGGCCATATTAATAATAAATAAACATACTGTATCATCGGACAGCAGTCTAAAATAAGGTAAGATTTCTTTAAGATGGGTTAATTTGAGGAGTCGATTAGATAAAGTGCAACTGTCTTGACTTAATTCCATTCATAATCGATTCAACATTTCGCCGAAAGGTTGGTCGTTTTTTTTGCTTCATATTTAGAGTTAATTCCTCATAACAAAATCGTAATAAATACGAAAGTCGAATATACTCTTAGTTATAAGTACTAAAACTGAAATGTATGGAGATTTTTTTATTAAGGGTGGTATTCCACTCGTTATATATTCACGTGAAGACCTTTAACATACATAAACTCACGCCTTTTTCCCATGGGGGTAGGCAGAAACTACAGAACGCCACCTGCTACGATCCTTACACACTTCTTTTGCTTCCCACACATTCATACATCTAGTCATACACACACGCCGGTTATGGGTACTGCGCACTTGGCCTTTCTGAAGAACATCACCTATAAGGTCTATATATGTCTTTCTAGGTCGTCCCCTCCCGGCGTTTCCATTCACGTCTGCCTTATAAATTCCTTTCGTTAGTCGCCTTTCATTCATCCTCTCAACATGGCCAAACCATCTTAACATACTCTTTTCAATTTTAGTCACTACATCTTCTTTTAAACCACAACGTTGTCTTATTACCTCATTCCTCAATCTATCATTTAAAGTCACACCACACATACTCCGCAAGGAGCGCATTTCTACTACCTAAATCCACATAAAACCGGTTGTCATCAATTTTGATTGCTGATTCTTACATTACAGGATTTATACATTTGACATATTATCTATTGAAATCAATAATTGAAATTGGAATTTAATTTGAACATTTAATATATTTAATAGCAATAAATACTTACAACAAAAAACTGGAATGAAAAGATATTATGAAAGCTATAAATTATTATGATACAGAAACAATCTACTTTTTTCTTTTAAATTATTACCATGTAAAAATAGTTATGTATAAATGATAATGATATTATTCTTTAATGCATGAAATAAAAGGCTTTTTTTTTATTTTTTATTTTTTTTTTATTTATAAGTTAGTGTTCCCAATAGAACCAATTAATTGAAATTATAATAAAATTATAAAAAAATACTAGTTTCTGATTTATTCGTTTGTATTCACCCAACTACATATCTGGATGCCAAATTTGAATTTTCTGGGTCATCTGGAACATGGTTAGAGTTTTGATCTATAGGTCAGTCAGTGATAAAAATGACGATTTTTGGACGTTAATATCTAAATAACCGTTTGAGCTGAATTTATGAAATTTTTGTTTGTAGTTCATCTTAGGGATTTTAATATATAAACCAAATTTAATGTTTTTATGTCAAATAGATTTTGAGTTATTAAGATGACAAAAGTAGCTCCAAATGGTTCGTGTAAAAGCTGCTGCATCGCCAGTTCCTTTTTTGCTTGAACTTGGCTTGACACGCTGCCGCGTGACTAGATAGCTATTAACATAAACCGCTTAGTAAACTCTCAGGCCTCCCTTTAGGTGGAACGATGACCTGGATTTAGGCCGCGAGAATTCGCTGGTTGCGAGACGCACAGGAAAGATCGATATGCGAAACTTGGTTGAGATCTATCGTCTTTCGGCTGAAATGATGATAAGTATACTCTCAAGCCAGGGATGCTTTTGAATCGCGGTTGTGCAGCACCTTTATTTATGCCCGTTTTTTCTGGGTTGAGCACCTATTTCAGACAAGGAGGGTTGGCGAACCTATGTCATACGTGCCGCAAAATAATACGCGCGCACGTATTATTTTTGTTTAAAATATTTCGTATCTAGCTTTATTAATAAATTTAAACAATCATTTAACAAATTAATATTACTATTGATTGCTATAACACTAATAAGTGATTGTTTTCTTTTGTTTCTGGCCATATAGGTGCTCATTGGGCGGTTTTTAGGGTTCCCTAGTCAACAAGGAACCCTTATAATTTCGGTATGTCCGTCTGTCCGTCCGCAGCTTAGCTCATAGACTCTTAGTACAAGAAAAAAAAAGCGTGGATATATGTATTAATTACTCCGACAAAGTGGTAAAATATCAATCATTATTACAAACGCTTGCCTCTACACGCGGTGGTACTCAAATACTTAGATAATATTTTTCTAACTTCACTTGTGAAGTTGGATTTTATAACTCCGTCTTCAGTTACCATCGTCCTATATGGGCCCGTTTTTAGACGAGAGCCGCTGAATCTGTTTCAATGTTCATGTTACAACAAAAAGCCCTCATCTCAGTCCGCATTATTGTGCAACTGCGGAACCCTATTATTGCGTGTGGCCCGACACGCACTTAGCCGGTTTTTTGTACAGAAAAATTCAATCGATTTTATTATCTTTTTAAATTTTATTATAGATTTTATTAAATATATATATATATTTCTTCGAGCTTCTCGGGACCCTAGGGTTCCGGACCTTTGAAAGCTGTACCAGGGGCCGAAACCAACTCGCAGAGGCCTTTTTATAGATATAAAATGAAATTTGACATCTACCGGCAATTATCCCTGTATGCACTAGTGAGCACCCAAGGACAATCCCCGGCTGGTGCAGGACTATTGCAGAATATGGAGACACAAAACATTGGGCTATGAGTTTGGGAGGTTTCGTGGATCGATTACTTGAAAACTATAGAAGGACTATTGGCGCCTGCCTGACCACTGTTGATCTACACGGTTACAAAATGACAGGGGATAACTTGCACACTCAACAACTCATTGCCTCCATATAGGGTCGCTTACACTTTAGTGACGAAACGCCAAGGCGGCAACATATCCGGAAGTGCTTGAGGAGTGGAGAGTATACGACGGCTATCAAGACAATCCCGGAAGTACGGTCAAGATTCCTACCAGCATCTTACTGGGTTAACTTCCTTCCGCCGAGCACATTTGCTTTTGCGGATCTCCACTCAAGCCAGCCAATTAAGGCAAGAGAGAGGTGGGAGCTTTGTTCCCCGTCAGTGTTCACATATATATATTATATTTATTATTATATATTTTTATTATTCTGCCTCTGATATAAGGAACGTATCACTGAACACAAGTAATTATAACAAAAAAATTTAAAAATTCAAGTTGAAAACAGAATTTTAATACGGCATTAATCCACGGATCGACCACAGAATGCGTAGCTCTGAGCACTGTGCAACTGTTATAATATAGATTTACACGAGAATTACGAAGAGACAGAAAGACAACTCACCCCAGGGATGCACCAACCCCACAAACAACGCTAGCAACCATAGCACACTCTGCGTTCTGCACATTTTAAATTTTTAAATAAAAATACAAAGAGGTCGATGGTGCGTCCACTTCTGATGGTTGCTCTTGCAATTTAACGTTTATTCTGGCTCCGCAACATATAAATAGTACTTCTAGGCACAATGAAGATAACAAAGGCTCGCTGATATGAGTAAGAGCTCTCATTAGCAAACACGGTATTCCCACCCACTCATCACATATTTTATTGACTTAAACTTTAGGGTCACGATTATAAATTTTAGGGTTGCATCAGTATGGTGATCTGTCTGTCCGAATTAGTAATTATATTGACTTGACGATACTAAAATATATTGGCATCGTGTATAACTACACGATGCCAATATATTTTCGTAGCAAATGTCAAAATAAGGATGGTTTACGGCCCTTACAAAATTTACCTAATCCGGACAGAAATCAGACATATCCTAGTTTCTTTGTTATCTCAAAAGTAACAAATTATGTTTTCTTCCCAATTGGGTTATTGAAATAAAAAAAATAAAAAAATTAATTTATTTGGATATTTTACATATTATAAATAATATTGTCGTTTCAAAAAACTCTTAAATATTTTTTTCAATTTATATATTTGAAATTCGATAAAATTTTAGAAAAAATCAAGTGACTACAAACGGGCCACGATTGGTCGCCATGTTGGTCACGTCATAACGTTCAAGGAATTTCGCGATACAGTGTCAACTACACGTGAATTGACTAAAAATATCCGAAAATTTGTGCAAAAATATTATTTAAAACAGCAAATTTTATTTCTACAGTAAATATATCTTAAATGCGTCGACCGATTATCACAATTCGAACAGAAATGGTAGTTTTACATATGTCATTTAAGAATAAAATAATGAATATATCGCCACAAACAAAAAATCATGGTTTCAAGATACGTAATTGTACAATAATGTCAACTTTGCACGAAAGTTCCTTTAAAAAAATACTTTTCTCAGTCCTTAATAACAACATAATTAACACATTCTAATTGCAATCTAGTTTGACATAAACCATTTCTCAAAACTTTAGTACAGATTACTACGTACTTTGCTATTGCGCGATGCACATATAACGCGTTTTTTTTTGTAATATTCGTACATAATGATATGCAACAAGAACGATAACTTTTATGGTTTAATATTTTTGATCAATGAATTTGATTTTCATCAATATATTGACGATAATAACAAGATAGATTCGATTAAAAGTCAAAACACTGTATCAGCTATGTGCTACAATGAGTAGAAATAAACGTTGTGACGACACACGGGCTTGGGTTTGTTCGGGAACTGTCGAGGTGTTTTCGGTACTGGATTCAACAAAATCTGCCGATGAAACACTTGTTTTTCATAGAAGACTAGCTGACCCGGCAAAATTTGTTTTGCCATAAAAAGCCCAAACATGTATCTACCATACCCTACCCTACCCTACCCTACTCTACCATACCCTACCTTACCCTACCCTACCCTGCCCTACCCGACCCTACACTACCCTACCCTACCCTACCCTACACTACCCTACCCTACCCTACCCTACCTATAAACCTCACTGAGCCCGAGACCTTTCCAACGAATGCAAAACCGTGGAAATCGGTTCGTGCGTTCTGGAGTTATATCGTCAGGGAGGAAAACCCGACTTATTTTTTTATATAGTAGATTTGTCATGACCACATATAGCGTCATGGTCACTTTGTTTGTCGATGTACAGAAGTATGTTGTGAATTTTATTGTAAGTTAACGCTGCTTGATTATGGGAATCAAAACGTACGCTGTATGTTTTGGTTTCGTTGGTATAAAACTCTACTAGATCGCCATGAGTTACGGCAATTTCTGAAACAAAAGAAAAATGGTTTACCAATCAAGTTCATACCTAAATAAACCCAGAAAGTTATAGCCGGAGTTCGGGAGCCTTTAAATTGGACGCGATTTTCAATCACCATTATTCTTCTTGTCATGAGGACGCTGTGACATGAGTATCTGCCGGCCCCTTGATAACCCAACTTTGCCAACAACTGCTAGGGTTTCATTTCTCATGCCAATCTCCATGCTCCTGTGGCCACCTCATCTAAATTATACTCTCAATGGCAATATGTCGTCTGTCCATCTTGCTGCATGAAGACCACACTCCTTCTTCCAGTACTTGGAATACTAGTGGTATCCTGGTTGTTATTTTACTTCCTAACTCCCTAGCTTTTATAGGATGCTGAATTGTAAGGAAACTACACAATACTTTAGCAATCCACGGGCTATCTAGATCTATTTTGGTACAATAAATTTATATGATTTATTTTTAAAGTCACTGCACTCACTGTGGTTTTCAAAATATAAAGCAAACTAACTATAACATGTGCAAACTCAAAACAGATAAATATCTGCTTAGCCCATTTCCAACTATGTTTGGGTCGGCTACTGGTTGCGGCTGAATATTAGAACTATAAGTTGAGCAGCGGTAACGGCCCTGACATGCCTGTCGTAGGACGCTGATTCAAACCGATGCAGGCTCTTGCATCATCATCATCAGCAGGCACATTACATTGTGTACATAATTTTATCACCACTGCTCTAAGTAATGGTGTAGGAAACCGGCATGTCCTAGAACCAAAAAAATATCCGCGAACTCGCACTGGGCTTGCGTAGTGATTAAGATCAATTTCTTTTCACAGAGAGGAGGCCTGTGTCCCAGGAGTATGAACATTCAGAGGCTATTATACCATGTTACATTGAACAACTGCATATCTGACCACCAAAACATGGTACCATTATGCCATGCCTCTTGGAAAGACTTGATGTCAGTCGTTAGGCCATATGACTACCCTTAATATGCCAAGGATCTACAACCAACCAAAGGCTCAACACAAAGAAACAAAGCTGAGACACAAAGAAATAAATAAAGAAAAAAATATGACCATCACTGAACACAAGTATTTGTAACAAAAAAATTTCCACAAAAATATAAACCGACGCACGTCAAAACCAAAACTCTAAAAAGTGCAAAATAACTTTCGTTCTGGAAGTCAGTGTCTTTGATACTCTTATTTTTATCGGTGTAATTTGTTGAGAGACATATGTCCGGAACGAAGTCTTAATAATATGGTTAAATGAGGGTTGTGAATGGATTTTTTTATACCAAATGCATTTTTCCTTCGAACGAAGACCAAAGTAGTATTTCCAATTTTGTAATCAAATCTTTTTAAGGACTGGAATTAAGTCCGTGTAATGTGGAATTGCTATAAACTCGGTGCCATCCGAACATGCTTGTTAACCGACTTCTAAAAGTGGAGGAGGTTCTCAATACGTCGGAATCTTTTTTTTTATGTATGTTCCCCGATTACTCCAAGACGCCTGGACTGATTTCAAAAATTCTTCTTTTGTTTGAAAGGGTATACATCCTAGTTGGTCCCATATTTATCAGGTCAGGATCTGATGATGGAATCCTAAAGAAATCGAGGGAACTCCTCAAATATTATAGGCAAACATATAGCGATTTTGGTATTTTCATCAACAATGCAATCATTTGCACTCAGAAAGTATCATTTGGTGAAGTGGAACTAATGAAGAAGACCACAGATGGCCTATAGAAATGCTAAGTATGTCACGGGCATAAGATCTCGAATAGTTAACCGACTATAATGAAGCAAATACTTATAAATAAATGGTACTGATGAAAATGGCACCATCGAACTGATCTGATGATGAAGCCGGCAGGTAGGCACTGTAACTCTGAAAAAAACAATGTATCCTAGTCGTGTTTGGGCTTATTGGAATCGCCATGAGATGTACTTTGACCATAAATGATAATCATGTTCGTTGGAGGTACCTACCAAAACTAAAAAGAGAAAAATAAAAACTTTTTAATAAAAAATCAAACCGACTTCCAAAACAAAAAACTACAAAGCAAAAAAAAAAATATTTCCCAAAGTCGGTGTTAAAAACGGAAAACAATGGGTACAATAGACACCGACTTTGGGAAATATTTTTTTTTTTTGCTTTGTAGTTTTTTGTTCAGGAAGTCGGTTTGATTTTTTGTTAAAAAGTTTTTTTGCAAGATATGACGCCCTGTCCATTTTGTACAGTGTATAGTTCCACGTGGGCAAAGCCGTGGGGCCGTTGTTACCAGCCGACACCGCAAGCAGGGGTCGAAGTCCCAATTTTACCAGTCACGACCCCTAACGGGCTGTTGTTTCGTTCACCAATTTTGATGATTATTTTTGGTTTCGGAAGAGTATTGTCCTGAGTTGGTTTCGTTTAAATTTGCTAAAAATCTGATAAAGAACTTCGGAGACATACAAGCATACAACGTAAGTCCTCGATAAATGGCGGAAAATCCCCCGCGATTGCTGCATCCGCATATCTGTTTATTATTAACACAATATCAGGACATAACATCACGCCGCCTGTACGCTCTAAAGGGGTATGCAGATGTGTACAGTTCACCTTGGTATACTCTCAGTTCCATCTTATTGGAATTATCTATTCGGGCATAACTATTTGTTTATGAATCGATCTTGATGATTGTTTTTGTAATTGGTTTAGATTAAGTAATAGTTTAATGGTGGCGGCAGCCTCGCTATTTCCTTTGCATTGGATCTTGAACTTCCAAAACCACCAGTAAATCCGTCGAATTCAAAATTTAATAGGAAATGTGAGTTAATGTGTGTGGATGTCTTTTGTGTGTGTGTTTTGTGTGTGTATGTTCATTTAGGTTTATGTTTGTAGTAACTATGGGCGGGATTGGACTTGTAGCATGAAGCTAACAACGTGCACCATTTTTCCCATTGATTAATTATGGATATTCAAAGCAATAGAAATCTAATGCAGAGACTGGATTTATTATAATAGGCTCGCCTTCTACTACGTGGGTCTTTGTGGGTGTACTACCAGTGTATCTCTGCCTAACCCTTCGGGGAGTGAGGGCGTGATGTTATGTAATGTATAATAAATATTGGACTCGTATATTGACTGGATTGATAAAAATGAGCCGGTGTCATAGGTTAGTAATAATTCGCGATTGGGGAAAACCGATTCAGTTTCAAAGTAAACAACATCTGTTTATCAACTCTGTGAGATGATATTTATATTATTGAAGTACCTACTAAAGAAGATTTTTTTTATGTCACACTAGCTTCTGAAGTGTTTTATCAACAAGGGCACGCACTACCGAGATTGAAACTATCCTATGTCCTTCCCAGGGTCTCAAACGGACATAGTAGCAAATTTCATCAAGTTACTTAAATCCGTTTTTACTGTTCTGTGCTTAAATCGATTCACCCGTTTAGTCATGAAAAGTTAACGGAATGGACGGTACAACCCTCGAAACTGGCAACTTAGGTATACCGTATATGTTTCTCTCGGCCACCGTAGGCGCGGGCGTCTGATAAGGACCAGGCCCGAGTGGACGGCGCGTAGCGTTCCATGCGCGCCTCAAAGAGATGTTCAACTTCAATCACACTATTCTGATATGCGATCACCTGAGTTACCGCTTGCACCGGGTATTTGCTGTTATCCCCTCATTTTATAAAAATGAAATTATTACAATAATTTCATATATTAATATTAAAGGTTTGATTAATAAATCCCTTATTTTGTAATAAGATTGTAACCATTATTATTATATACTTATAAAGGTGCTCCTAGCATGTTAAAGTGTTGTTATTAATACACTCGCGGGCAATGAAAAAGTTCCAGTGACATAGCACCAAATTACTCCTAAACGGGAAAGGCTAGCTTAATGACGCCGTCTGCAATATTGAAGTACATTTAACATCGTATCAGAATATTACCAACTAAAAACGTAAATATTGTGTTCAAATTTTAAATTAAATGTTTTAAAAGATTGGGATTTCATTTACAACTTGAGCAGTGTGGGCCCGTGCATTATCGTGCATAAAGACTGCATTGCCGCCCATATTGGCCAAAAACGGACCAGCATGTTCATTGAGAATCTCATTGATGTATCTCACAGCAGTTAGGTTCCCGTTCTCGATTGGAACTAACGCTGTTCGACCCTCTGCAGAGATACCAGCCCACACGTGAACGGTACCTCCGCCGTGTGACACTTTTCTTCAAAACATGCTTGTGCAAAACGTTCTCCTGGTCGTCGGTATACTTTTTTCCTCCCATCATGATGGTACAGCATAAATCTTGACTCATCAGAGAACACCACTCTGCCCCATTCGTCCTCACCCCATTCTGTATGCTCGCGGGCGTATCGCAATCGGGCAACTTTATGATGCCGTTCCAGTTTTGGGCCATTTGCTGGCCTGTAAGGCTTCAATCCTCTTTCGGCAAGACGTTTCCTGCTCCCTCATCGGCTCCCTTCGAACTAGCAGAAGTTGTTGTTGAACCGCAACTCCCGTCTGATGTCGATTTCTTAACATGGCTGCCGCAATTAAACGATCTTCTCGGACTGTTGTGCACCTTGGCTTGCCAGTACCTGGTCTTCTCAGGTTTAATCCAGTCTCCCTAAACCTTTGGATCACTCGTCGGACAGTAGTATGTGTCACGCCCATTATTTTGGCCGTATTTCTTTGGCTGGTCCCCAATTACACACTAGTGATGATTCTCGTACAATCCTCGGGTGATAGAGGCACGATTTATGGGTACGAGAGCCGTAAGAGTTTACAATTTAAGAATTCTTTCACAACGGCGAAAGCAAGGATGAAATCAAAAGCAAAACAAAAAACGAAACAAATGAATTCCGAAATTTCCAAACTCCCAAAATATTGTTTTTCTACTTTTTTATCCATGGCTTTAAAAATACCAGTATGTATTTAAAAGAGTTTAAGTTTGCATAATAAAATAAGAATAATTTTATTGTTAAGAAATTACATTCAAGTGCGTTGCTTCCTGGAACTCACACTAGGATTCCCTGTGTCGTGAGATCCAGGCTCCTTCGTTCCGTTTACATTAATTGCTGTTCAGTAATATATAAAACGATACAATATTTTTTTAATTAAATCTAATCTACTTGTAATTTTGCAATAAAAGGCATATAAAATAAAAAGCTAAAACTAAAAGAAAACAGTACATAACCAAGTATGTATAGTTATGCATGTACCTATGTTGTGTGTGATTGTGATGGTGTGTATGTATGTGTGATGGTGTGTGTGTGTATGTGTGATAGTGTGTGTTTGTGCGGGTGTATGAATTAAGATAGTGTGTTGGTGTTGCGAGTGTGTCAATTTGTTATACCTGAGAATGTATATGATTATGTAAAAGTTTGTGATATAGAATAATAAATATATAAATAGAGGTATGTATTAGTGCCCATCAAACATACTTTTTTTTTAAGTGATTAAGTTTTCGGTCATATCATAGTCCAGAGTAAGAAGCCATTTGGTAACCGCAATTTTGCATTTAATTTGAGTAAGTTGCAGAATTTTGAGTTGGTTATTGAGTTTTGCGTAAATGTGCGGTCCCATAAAACCGTATGACCTTCTACCGATTGTTTTACGGCATTGAACCTTTTCCCACTGTACCCTTCGACTTGACAGAATATAAGTGCACATGGAGGTTTTGTGAAATCTCAGAGTGATAGATAGGACATAAAGCTGTCTGACTCGAAGAACTCCCACTTCGGTGTAGAGTGTGTTAGTGGGGTACCGGAATGGTCTTCAGTAGGCAACCTTAAGCAGAGCTCTTTGAACTCTTTCAACCCTTATTAACGATGATTTACCAGCCGCACCCCAAACTATTATGCAGTAGTTAAGGACTGATTGACAGAGAGAGAAGTATATCATCTTTAGAACTGAGTCATCTACAATTTTACCCAGTTGCTTAAAGATACGGAGCATCTTTCAAACCCTACCCCTTAATGCAGTCAGATGTGTGGACCATGACAATCGGTTATCTACAAAGACTACCAGGTATTTATTCGAGTCTGTTTGTTCGATGTATGGGCAAGTACAATTTTCTGAGCTAGAACAGGAGTGCAGCTGCAAACACGTTACCGAGTTTTGGGCGGAACGTTTCGAGATGGCAAAGTTGATTGCCTTTGTTTTCTCTATGTTTAATGTTAAGAGATTATGTTTCAGGCAAATCGAAATAACTTTAACCCCGCTTTTAACCGAGACCTTAACGTCACCCCAAATTTTCCCATGAAATACGATTGTGGTGTCGTCAGCATAATTATGTAAAAATTTTAGCTTGAGGGATTTTCATAGCGCATAGTCCATTTATGTATATGATAAATAGGGTAGGTCCCAGCACGCTTCCCTGGGGCACACCAAATTGCACTGAGTTTGGGTCACTAGAGTATTCCCATATCACTACTTTTTGTGTTCGATCATTGAGATATGAGGTAAACCAGTCCAGGGCAGTGCCACAAACTCCCAGAAGCGACATTTTTTTAATCAAGATTTTCCTAGATATTGTATCAAATGCTTTGACCAGGTCCAGGAAGATACCAGTACATGCCCGTCCCTGACCTAGATTGAGGGTTATAAAATCGGCTAAGTTGGTTACTGCATCCTCCGTGGACCCACCAACCCGAAAACCGTATTGATTTGCCGACAATAATCGGTTTTGTTCTAGGTATGCAAGAAGTCGTTTGTTTACAACTTTCTCAAGGATTTTTGAGAGAGATGTCAACAGCTTCGATGAAGAATACACCTAGATATACAAAACAAATCTTTAAAACTGACGCCAATTGTGTTTAGGTAATTCTAAGAATTCTATTTGGAATAAATATAGTACAAAAAGCAATAAAAATTTATGAGCTCAATACAAATTTAGTCTTACACGCAAGTATTAAAGACTAAATTACAATGAGCCAAAAAAAGAACAATTCGAAATTTTTAAATTTATGTTCGAGCTTGGACAAGGAATGAGTGGAGTCGAAACATTCAATTATTTTTTTATATCATCGATCTATAAAAATACTAGATTAAGAATCAGGAACGAATTTAAGTCGCCAAATGGCCACACACACACTTATCTACCTATCTTTCTATATTATAAAAATCAATTGTTCATGGATGTCATTTATAATATAATAATGTTTTATGAATTTGTAAATGAGTCTATGGAGACTTGGTAGGGTGTGTTTTGAACCTAGGATGATGTGTTTCTCTGAAGGTTAATTTCTCCGTGTGATTTCTTCAACAATTAAAATTCTTGAAATGTATATTTGAAATTAGTTATATTGCTTAGCTTTTTGTGCGAAATGTGAATGAATGGTGTGCAACTTGACGTTTTGCCATTCTAGAGAGGCTATGGTTTTTTCTTCTTGGCAGCTGTGGTTCGGTTAGGTACCGGCCCGGCTGGCCGCATGCTTTTTGAGGTGAAGCCCTGACAAATTGATTGACTGATGCGCTGATGGTTGCTGTGAGAGTAGCTGGTTTTGCTTTGGGATGCGTGAGTGCGTCCCGGTGACCAAAAAGTGTGATGGTGTGTTGGTGTGTGAGCATTGTCACTTGGCCCATGTGTACGGTGTGTCGGCGATCTGGGTGCTGTTTGTTGCTGCTGTGTGATCTAGGCTGGGCGTGGACTGTGTTGCTACGCTGGGCTCATTTTTCCTCCACGAACAACGTAGTGTTCGTGTGTAGTGGCATGGAGTAGACATTGGGCCAACTCATCTCTCCAACTGGATTTTCTTCATCCAACAGTAGATGTTCGGCTAAGACCGATTGTTCCGCTAAGGCTGAGGCCATCCACCCGAGGCAGGGCTTCGAGTGTGGAGTTGACTGGCTGCCTTGCCCTTCCGAGTGACAGGCATTCCGTTTTAACTATTTATTCTTCCACCCAATGTGAAAATTATGAAATAAATATTCCATTTATAAATTTGACCAGCCAACTACAACCAACAATCCTACATATATTTTTATTGTGATGTGTTTCGGGGAGATTAGCAGAATAAACCACTTGTATACTGCTGGGATCTTGCTTTTTATTTTCCCGAACAGATCCAACGTTAAACAGGCTTCTGCCCAAAACTTTTTGTCTAGATTAGCTTCAAACAAAAGATATCTGGCATTTTCTATGATCATCCTACATGATGAAACCAATCCACTCATCACTGTGTACTGTTTGCGAGTAATAAAAAGTTTCAGTTACTGTTTAATTTAGACTTTACTTAAAGCAGAATGATGTTGAATCGTTCGTAGTTTAACTTTATGAATTGTTATGTAACTGGTAATTTATAATTGAGAAGTTCAAAATTAGGTTGTAAGAATTAAATTAACAATTTTCAGCCGGATCACACCGGATTTGGTCCCTCAGAGGGATTAATAAACAAGCTAACCAACTCTATTCAATTGAAATACCTTTTTTTAACGTGTGGCTATTCTCATGGATGTCCACCACCCTGTGGCGAGCGAAGTGCTCTTGACAGAGCACTACACATACTATATTTACTATAACTGACTAAAACCACACCTTGTTCTGCAGCTACCTTTGGCCAAGGCGTTGCAGTTCGTCACGCCTCCCCTGCCAGTTATTTATTTATTATTTATTTATTACATACTTTATTGTACACCACTGAAACATAAAGGACAAACATTTACAAAAACAAGTGTACAATGGGCGGTCTTATCGCACTAGGCAATCTCTTACAGACAACCTTACTTTCATGGGCCAGTTAGTGGCTGGCATAAATGAAGTAAACCCCGTCACCCTCTGAGGCCGCAATTCCTCTACAGAGGCGCACGCAGAGCACGGTGCGCCCCGTCTCTTCAATTGAAATGCCTAAGTTTTCAGTTTTGATGGTAGGTGCCCACTTTGTTCAAAGAGAGAGCTGGGCGACCATATTTATTTTGATAATGAAGCTGTCTACCAACTTTATCTATCATCGTCAGTAGGTATTTTATTTGTTTATCATTAACACACATTAATTGACTACACTACAATAGTCACTGAGTCCACATCCCACATGTCAACAACTTCGCCAGCCAAGTCAAGATACTTGATTTGCTTATCTTTCTTGACTTTAACAAGGTGTCCGTCATGCGGGACGTAATATCAACAATCATTGCACGACTCTCTATTCGGTCCACCACCACTATATTAAGGGTACACTAGTCCAAAATTCTTCCATACAAACGTAGTCTAGAGATTACTCCACTGTTTGACGATGTACGATCAAAATAAAAAATGATATCAATTTGTCTCATCATTATCTAGTCCTGTATGGAAACAAAAAACTAAAATAAAAAAGCATTTAAAAGTTATGAGCGTCGAAAGTTCCATATTTCGGCACTAATTTTACCGCATCTTTGGGCGCAAATAAATACCATAAGAAGACAGAAAATTAAAAAACAGGCTCCATACAGGGATAGATTAGTAGTTCAACAATGCAAATAATTTTATTTTGAACAGATACATTTAGTCGTTTTTGTATGATATCTAGACTCCCAAAGGTCTGTTTATAAAATTTTGCGCGCTCGTTTTCGTTCTAAATCATCATGCATCTCGCTACAAATTTCCTCCCCGGTCAGTGGGGCGGAGGGGTGGCGCGTGCGGCGCGTAGACACCTACACACACACACGCTCACTAGTTTAGCTGCCGCCCGGCGCCCGCACCCTTATGCCCTGCAGGGCCTCTACTATAGGCTGCTGCATACGTCACCGTAATTACGCGCGTGCTGTGTATAAAGGTAACTGATATTGTGATATCGGCGATAACGAATTCGTATAATATTTTGTAACATTGACCTCTGGTTTGAACTTTGGATTCTGATATTCCTTTATGTTTTGTGTTGATCCCAAATTTTACTGACCCTGGGTTTGGACTTAGGATTCTGATTTCATAGTGATTTACATAGAGTTTGAATTTGAACTTGTTGCGTCAGTGAAGTGAATTGAAGATATTTTCAGCAATTCAAGTAACAATGGGTAAGTTAAATCTTTTATCGAATTTAGTTTGTACAATTCATGAGGGCTCTTGACATGACTTTTATACCTAAACACAGACTTGTATTTGTAATGTTTCACGCGCATTTATAAAATTTTAGAATTATAAACTACTATACTCCATTATTTGAAATAACATTACACATGTTTCCAAATCTTTTTACAGTCCGTTCAACCGATTTTGAGTTTTATCCCGTAAACATAAGGATGACATAAAAAGCATAAACCTGTAACCAAAACCAATTGTTTACTACATGTACCATTTGTCGTATCACAAACGCAATAGAAGTTAAAATCGGTTGAACGGGCTGTAAAATGGGCTAATTTAAATGTCTATTGTTATCGCAAATGGAGTTTAGGTATACCTATCTTCATCTTTATTTAGTTAATCTTTTTTACAAATAAATACTACCGACTTCCAAATAAAAACACTAGGTACAAACTTCAATTTCGGAAATCTGTGTTCTTGTTTTTGTTTCTTCGTTTTTATATTTTCAAATTTTAGTTCTGGTACATAAAGAGCAATTTCATACAGGCTATAGTCTCAGATAAGAGAAAATCTGAGCCTATAATGCTCAAATTCATGCTTGATTAGATTACCTGAATAACATAAAACTAACATAACTGGTGCAATGAAAGTGTACCTACCAGGGTGAACTGTATATATGCGTACCCCTTTGGAGCGTACCGGCTTGTCTCCTGTGCGGGTCACAAATAAATATTTTTCTTTCTTTTCTTTGTATAGGTACGGTTGCAGCAATCCCGAGAGATTTGCCGCTGTTTATTGAAGAGTTCTGTTGTACATATTTGTTCACTTACATAGAATTATATAGGTATTTAGGTTATTAGATGCCAATTAGAGTAGTTTTACGATTTTCAATAGTCGTGCCTACATAAATCGAAAGTTCATAATTATGTAGATACCTATCTGTTATATCGGCTCGGCGTCAGCGGCGGACAAAAACAAAAGGAAGCAATTTTTTTACCTACTATGCGCGCCGACACTCACAAGCTCGGCTCGACCACCCGAAGCTACTTACTGGTTACTTTATGACATGAAATAGTACCTAATACCTACCTAGATGCCTACTACTATGCGTTTCAACTAAGAATAGGACGGCCTTCGCGCCATAATGTGACGTCATAGCTATCGAATCGAACCAGTTAGGTAAAGCAGCAAAAAAGTTGTTTGTTTGTTATACAAACAACTTTGAATTAAAAATAATTTGAATTTTGGTTGGTTATAAATTGCTAAAAATCATTGCGGTTCCTATTCTTATTTGAAACGTACTAAATAAAATAGTAGTAAGTACCTAATTTTGTTATCTTAGGTATTAATATAGTATATTTATTAGGTTTGATTTCTTACAGAATAATAAGAACTAACATACAGAATAATCTTTTGTGTACAGTGCCAAATAAGGATAAGTGTATGGGCAAAAATACCAGCCTATGGGCAAGTGTCGCTCGCACAAAGAAGTGGAAAGCAAAAGGGAGAAAAATGTGTAAGTTTTATTTCTTTGAATCATTTGGAGCACACCTCTAAGAACAAAGAGAATATTTCTTTGTATTGTGAAAACAAAGAGAAAATTTCCAACCTGTTGTAACTAACAAAACTATTGTACTTGTGTGTAAACAAACAATCAATAAACAATTTACAAAATAACATTATTTTTTATTTGATGAACCTAAATACCTAGAAAACAAGTCTCACATCAAATTGGCACTGTCGAAAAAGCAGTTATCCTGACTCTGGCTGGTATGAATACCTCCTACTTATGGGGTGTCACCTATAACTATTTAGTAATCTGTGGCTATGGTAAGTAAATACCTATTTTTATTGCACCACCTGCAATAAAATATAAAAACATGACCTACACCCGTGCGTATAGAACCTAGCTTTCCGCACGCGCTGGTACGATACCTACAGTCAGCAAAGCCCTGGCGCCCCGCTCTGCCGACGTAAAATCTACTGACTTGGCGCTCGAACAATTTTCATTCTTATAACTAAGGGCATAAGGTTCAATAAGCGCGCAAGCGGCAAGTTGCTCCCGCTGCACGGTCGTCGCCGCCGCCAAAAATAATTTAGAAGACAAATCAATAAAATTACTTGTTGATAATAACAATACATAAGTAAATTTACATTTTCGCAAAAGATTTTATTGTCAAGTTGGCATAGTCGCGGGTAAGTATAGGTGCATAGTAACAAGTAAATTGAGTGCCTTCTAATTACGTTACACACAGAGAGAATCCTAAGTTCTAACATCTATTTGTATGAGTTTATGTTGTCATAACATGAATTGCATTCGCGCCACCGGGCGGCGGCGATGACACCGCACACACACCGCTGTCGGCGCTCTTCAATGAAATTGCGCATGTATGCGTCACACAGCGTTATGAGTGTGTATACGTATCCGAAATAGCTTCTTACTGCTCATCACAGCGTCTATCTCTTTCGTGCGTGATTTCGGATGAGACAGAAAATATTTTAACTCCGCCCCCTAATAGTTCGTGCCGTTGACTAGTTCAACCTTAAGCTTATTTGTCCTGTCAGTAATGATGGACCGATTCCAGTACAATGTTATGTTGCCCTTTATGAGAACTGGGTTAATTGGATATCTGTAGTACGTACGTACTGCCGATTTCACAGACAAAACCTTCGGTTTCTCCTAAGAGGTCACCGAAACACAGCCAGGCTCTAAGCGAAGCTCTAGTCGTAATCTAATTGGTCTATATCAGTACGGAGTAGATATTTTATAAGTAAAACATAATTTCACAAGTGTTGATAAAAGACAATGTTTTCTTCAGAATCGGTTTTATCTAAAAGTCACGCGTTAATCTTTGACACCGTATCATTTTTATCCATCCAATCAAAATAGAACTCCAACTTTTTGTATTATTCTGTTCATCCAAACTAGCAAGTAGGTATTTAATTAAGAAAAATATATAATTCGATGAAAAAAATACCGGCAAAGAGCGAGTCGGACTCGCTTTCGAGGGTTTCGTAATATACTATTTTCGAAAGTGAATTTATGGGTCTACAACTAAAGATTTGAGTTTTTACACGACGCTGCTCACTGCCACGGAGGGCAAAGGTGCCAAAATGGATTGTACAGCGAAGTGCCGCGCGGAGAGGCGGTGAGCGAGTCTGTCCACGTGGATGGATTTCGCAACGAGATTTCCATACAAAGAATACCGAACGGCTTGAGTTGATATGTGTGCAACAACCTGAACTGTCCCCAGACGGCGCTTATCCAGTGTACCAATTGACGTTGACGTTAACGCGATCGAGCACGAGTAAAACTCGCACTAAGCCTACAGCTCACCCCTCCCTCGGCTGGAATTGAACTTGTCATTTCGGTTCCTTTTGAAACTATACTAACAATTATGATTAAGTAATTCCTCAAATACCTCAAATTTTTAGTTTTCTCTGGCAATGTTATAGGCATCCATCTAAATAACTTTATCGGGACAACCTTCTGGAATCCGCTGTTGGCTGTCAACATGGTGACCCTCTCGGGCCAGTGATCTTCAGTCTGGCTATCCACCCGATTATTCGACAGCTAAATTCAAAATTTAACGTTTGGTATCTCGATGATAAAATCCTGGGAGGCGATGTAGACACAGTTCTATATGACCTTTCTATAGGACTAGATCTAAATTTTTCTAAATGTGAGTTATTTTTATCTGACAGTACTGACAGACAAGTGACACTTTCAAAATTAAATAAAATTAACCCCAAAATCAAAATTATTGAAAGAAGCTCTCTTTGTCTCCTTGGGTCCCCAGTCTTCGATGATTCCTTTCCCGATTTTTTTAAGGAAAACATTCAAAATTTTAACAACATTTCGGAAAGATGGCTCCAAATTAACATGCATTCGGCTATCACCATAATTCGCTTTTGTTGTTTTGGCCCCAATTTAACATATTTCCTTCGGTGCTTCCCATCTATGGAAGCACCCTCCGCTATAAGAAAAAATGGACCAAATTATCCGTCATACACTAACTTATTTTAAATGTGGCCATGGACGACCGAGCTTGGGCACAAGCTACTCTTCTCATCCGTATGGGAGACCTCGGCGTCCGCAAAATTGCTAGTGTTAGTTTACCGGCATTTATATCCTCGGTCCACAGTACTGAGAAATTAATTATATATATATTAAGGAATATCCTAGCACCTATACTGATTAATTTTGATGTGCCGTGCTTCACCGAGGCTATTGATGCTTGGACACTCGCTTGCCCGAATTGTAATCTCCCCGACTACCCATCATCCCAGAGACGGTGGGATGAGTCACTCTGCAGAGCAGTTCATGAGCACCAAATTGCCACTTCTGCCACTCCTGCTGAGCGCGCTCGCCTGCTGACTGTGGGTGAGTGGGAGTCGGGCCTCTGGCTTCAAGCACTTCCGTCGTCGAACATAGGCACCTTGTTTGACGACACTACTTTCCACCTCGCTGCTTCCCTACATCTTGGCGCTCCCTGTTGTACTCCTCATCATTGTCACTGTGGAAAAGTTGTCAACAGTCTCGGTCACCACAGTCTTTAATGCAGACGAAGTGCGGGTCGCATAGTGCGTCACGGCAACTTAAACGACTTCATCCGTCGTGCTCTCGTCGCCGTCGGCGTTCCAGCCGTATTGGAACCCCATGGCCTGGCACGCGACGATGACAAAAGACCGGACGGGATGTATTTGTTTCCATGGAAGATGGGTAGGCCTTTAGTGTGGGGCGCTACTTGTGTCGATACTCTTGCGCCATCCCATCTTCCTAGCTCGTCGTGCTGAGCTGGCGCTGCCGCTGCAGCTGCAGAGAACCTCAAGCGGCGGAAATAAAATAACCTCATCGGTAGTTATATTAACGAGCCGTTTGGAGTTGAAACTCTTGGTCCGTGGGGTCCGAGTGCTCATGTTTTGCTTAAAGATCTTGCCAAACGCCTAGTTGATACTTCGTGTGACCTAAGGGCTGGCTTTTACCTGGGTCAGAGAATAAGCATTGCAATAAAATGTGGCAACGCTGCCACTCTTTTGGTCACAATACCAGTGGACAACGATGGGGAAGAGTTTTTCGACGCCATATTTTAGTTTAGTATATTTTTAGGTTTAGTTAGTAAGTAGTTTTTGGTTTAAGTGTATATGTTTGTAGTCTTAGTTAATTAAGTATTTTATACACTGTATATACTAGTAATTCCTAATGTAACCAAATATGTCAAATAGACAGACAGACCGACTTCGTCACATTATAAGTGATATTTTTTACCATTTTAATACGAAACCCTAAAAATTCCAATCGTGACCCTAAGGTCAACAAAATATGTTTTTAATAAATAACAATTAGAGCTAAATCTTTCTTATCGTTACTGTGCCTAGAAGTAGGTAGTATTGATATGGTGAGAAACCAGTATTCAAAGAGCGACCACCAGTAGCAGACGCATCATCGACTTGTATTAAGACAACTTTGAAATTTTATTTTAAAGTATAAAATGTGCGGCATGCAAAGTGTGCTCGGATTGCTGGCGTTGTTCGTGGGGTTGGCGCATACCTGGGGTAGGTTTTTCTCGCTCTCTTTTTATTTTATTACTCTCTACAAGTTTGTAAAGGACTGTTATTCGTAGATTCTTGGCAGTTTTTAAAAGTAGTCAAGAATCCCGAAAGTCTGACAACCAGTCTTTCCAAAAGGTATCGTGTTATCTAATAACTAAGGACAAAACGTATTTTGTCTGCAAACAGCTGCTTTTACACACAAATATTTAGTATGTATACAATAATAAAAACAATATAAATATTATTGTTAAAAATATATGAATTATAAATCATATTTTATTTAATTATTTGTCATTTTAATTTTTATCAAACTACTAACGTTTTTGACCGTAACCAGTTTAGTAGACAAACCAACAGAATAAATTTAGATTTTCGGAAAAAAAAACATTTCCACTGGGACTTGTTTTTTTTAGTATTTAAATATCAAAATCCAACTCAAAGACAAAGACAATTTTTTTTTTCAACTAGTCCAACAAGCGGCACTTTTGAACGTTATAATTAAAATTTACAAGAAATAAAAGTTGATTCTACCGTGCATTCGGCAAGTAGCTTGTTTTAGAGAAGAACGCACAAGAAACTCCATACCAACTCTTTTAAAAAATGTTTTTTACATATGCACATTCATTAATAAATTCATATATGTGAAGAATATGCACCCAGAATCACTACACACAATAATAGTATTGTGTGTAGTGATTCTTACACAGTAATACTTTATACCTGTACATAGGTACAGGTATAAAGTATTAAAAGCACTCAAACAAGTACTGTGCAGTTATATAATAGGTACTAGAAAAACATTAACATCCGAAGCAGTTAAGTTATGATCAATCCCAACAGACGGCGTCCGTTCACGAACATGTCGCATGAATCGGCACCACCTAGCTCAACCATCATGAAGGGACCCGAATGATCCAACACACGCGCCATCATCAGAGAGACATTTGAGAGAGCATGACATACTCAACTGCCAGGGCACACACAAGTCAACGAACGACACAAAGTTACAACAAATGGTAGATTTACAGTTGGATATATAGTACTCACACACGTGCTGTGCAGTTATATAATACTAAAAAAATGAGTATATACAACACAAATATATGCACACAATCTTCAGCAGGTCCAACAATATTTCGAAACAATAATGTTCTGCATATCACTTTTTTTTTGCGCCCTATTGGTTGTGGAGCAGGACTAGCATTGAGCCAAGCATTTTTATCAGTGAGGTAATCCCCCAACTTATAATATGCCTGCCTGCATGGTGTGCGTTTTATACAAGTTTTAAATTTCGTCTCATTTAGTTCTAGATGTGGGGAGGAATTTTATTGTAACATTTTGTACAGTACCCCATGAAAGATGAGGCTACTTTAGCCAGTCTGAAACCTGGTTGAACTAATTGGTCCCTATTTCTAGTAATGTAATTATGTCTGTCTCCGTTTTTTACTAAAAAGATGTAAATTCTTTTCGTTCTTAACTCATCGGGCCGTCAGATAGCCTTCCGCCTGGGCACACTCTGCCGTGGACCTGGAAAACCCTAAATAGACTCCGCCTCCACAGATGGGGGTTCTCTAATGGCACTAGTCTTCAGTGCTTGTGCAGCATCTCACCGCAGTTCTCAAAGAGTGCGCAGCATGTCCTGTCACCTGTACTTGCAAAGACCTTATGACTGCGTCACCTAATGGTGTTGCCGTGGCTGAATTCTGGGCCAAACACAGTATTTAACTTTTTATATTTGCCATCGACACTCTAAGAAAAAGATTCGAATATTTTCGAGCATAATCAATTTAACAACTTTTAAATACTATTCGATGTTATAAATAAATAATTAAATTATTAACAAATAAAAGATGTACTTATCAAAGAAAACCTAACACTCGACCATCCTGACAAGGTGTATGACCTCATTATCGACCACATAGCCACTAGACGCCTAATTCTTGATCTAATAATCTAAATTTTCAAAGTCTAAAGGCAAATCAATTAAACCATTTAATGGCACTTTTGAATGTAAAAGTTCAAAAAAAAAAAAACAAAAAAAATGATTCTACTGTCCATTCGCAAAAGTAGTTTGCTATGGAGAAGAATGGACAAGAAACTCCACACTTACTCTTTTCTTTAAAATAAAAAAAATACTTCTTTTAAATAAAAAAACATGTTTTACAATTTTGGGTAAACACTATTGTAATTCATAAATTTTACGTGAGTACCTTATAAAGTATGATTCACCTAGAATAAAACTCTGTTCTATGTATAGATATAAAGTATTTCAAGCAATAACAGTTATGTTGATTCGTTTGATAAATACGAACATGGTACTCACATACTTACAAAATCTGCAATTTATACGCCTGTATAGAAACCCGTGACTTATTCGCATATATATCAGTTCGCGACTTGCTCACATATAGACAAGCCTGTGACTTATTCGCATATTGCGATTTATTTACCTGTAGGCAAGTCCTGCGATTTATTCGCCTGAAAGTAAACGGGCGACTTATTCTCAAATGTATATGTATTGAGATTTATTCGCCTGTAAGCAAACCCGTGACTTATTCGCATATAGACAAGCCCACGACTTATTCGGATACTGCAATTTATTCGCCTGTAGGTAAGCCCGCGACTTGTTTTCAAAGCTTAGTGAGGTGGTAAGCCACATTTGTTCTACAGAATCGAACCTGGGATTATCCGTGCCAGTAAAGATACGCGCGCTTAGGCTACAGCGTAGATAAAAACCAACGCCCCCACCAAGGCCTGCGCGAACTGCTGTCGACCGCGGTGTGTGACGTAGCCGATAGCCCGGTATGACCGGCGCGCACCCCTCCTTGCCTGGCTTAATTAAGTCACGTCTCATTTATAGCCATAATATCGAAACTATACTTGACTATTGCACAAATCAAATCATCATGGCATGTACCCAGAGAGCTAGCATTGAGGAAGCCAACCTTAAGATTGTGGCAGCATCAATGCCGCCACTTACAAACTAATGACATGACGTCACACAACAGTCCGACAATAACCGTTGGGCAGTATGGAGGTTTGAAGGACTTTACACCCTGTTCCCGCAAACTGGTGACCCCGACCTGATCAGTGGTCTTCAGATCTTTATAAACGAATATGCTCGTTTTGTTGTGACGGGAAGGTGGGGTTGGTTGCAGGTTTTGGGCAAACTTGCGGATACTAGTTCGGCGGAAGACACTTGGACATCCTTTTTGAATGCACTCTTTATACCAAGCAATACCTACGGCAAGGACTGTGTCCACTTATCATTAGCATGGCACGTGATGGACGCCTTGAGTTGCCTGTGAAAACGCTTCACCATGTCGTTACACGTTGAATGGTATGCCGTTGTCCGCTTGTGCTGAAAACCATCCAACTTGGACAATTGCTCGAACAATGTGTGCGGGACAGCCAAACCAGGCAATCTATCCGGAAAGTAGTGCTTTAGCTACTGTCTCGGCAGTAGTGTCAACGATAGATACCACTTCGGGCAACCTGGTAAATCGATCGACTGCCGTCAGACAGTACCGGTAGCCTTGCAAAATTGGGAGTGGGCCCAAAAGGTTGATGTGGACAGTGGCGAACCTTGCACGTGGGCGATGGAACGCCCCTAATGGCGCTGAGACATGACGGCTCACTTTAGCCCGCTGGCATTGAAGATAAGCTCTTGCCCATTCCCTGCAGTCCTTCGCTCTGCGACTAATTTGGCAGTCGCTAAAACACCAGGATGACCAAGGGAATGTCTAAAACTTACAAAGCTGTCAAAAACTTGTCTTGGCAGAATTTTGGGCACAAATGATCTTGGAAGCGCTGTACTGACGTCGCAGTACACAGCTGTACACTCCCCGGAGACCTGCACCTTCTCTAACGCCAAAGAAGAACCTTCCTCAAGGAGTTTGGTTAGTTCGGGATCCAAAGCTTACGATTTTGCGAGGTTGGTGAGGCTGGCCGGTACCTGAAGCTCTTCCATGCGAGATAAAGGGTCGGCTACGACATTGTCCTTGCCAAAAATGTGCCTTATGTCGGTGGTGAACTGAGCGATGAAGTCGAGGTACCAGAATTGCCTTGGCGAGCAGTTTTTCTTCCTCTCATGGAATGCGAAACTGATCGGTTTGTGGTCCGTGTAGACAACGAAGTATCGAACCTCCAGTATATAGCAGAAGTATTTGATGGCTTCGTAAACGGCCAGCAGTTCCCTGTCATAGGGAGAATACTTTGTTTGCGGAGGGCTGAGCTTCCTGGAGAAGAAAGCTAACGGCTGCCAACCATCATCGCTAAGCTGCTGTAACACCGCGCCGATTGCGGTATCCGACGCATCGGTAACCAACGCGAGTTTGGCGTTGCAATCGGGGTGAGCCAATAAAGCAGCGTTAGCTAGGTTTGCCTTGCAGTCCTCAAATGCTTGCAAAGTACTCTCTGCAAGACATATGGGATGCAAGCCTTTTACATTGCCAATCAAGAAGTTGTGAAGCGGCGCCTGGATCTGAGGGATGAATCGCCTGTAAAAATTGATTATACCCAAGAATCGTCGCTGCTGACGGACATCTTTGGGTGGTGGGAATGACTTGATGGCCGATTGACCTTGGCGTCAAGTGGTTTGGTGCCTTTCTCGGAGACGTGGTAACCTAGGAAGGTTACCGCCGAGGCACCGAAAACACACTTGGACGTGTTGACCAGCATGCCAAAATCCCTCAACCTGGTGAATATGATACGGAGGTGCTCCTCGAGCTCTGCCTCTGTTTAAAAAAAATTAAGAAGTCATCCAAATAACAATAGCAGAAGTCCAAACCTCTGGTAACGTGTTCCATCACCCCAATTCACTGGAACACAATCGCATACAGTTCCGACTCACCGCGAACTCTTCGACTTCCGGATCCGACTCACGAGAACCAACCTTCCACTGGCCAGGCACACATCACGAGATGTACGGACGGTTTCATTAACCCCTCTCCTCCGATCACGATAGATACGCCACACAGACTTGTTGATCAAAAAACCAGCAGAATAATAATAATATACCATCGTGATATAATGAGCCACACCAAACAAAGGTTTAGTTAATAGTGTCCGTGTATGCTTCAATAAGCCGCTGAATGCCGTGTACGCTTCAGATGTAATCCTATGCGTGGCGTCTCCGGGCTTATTTCGGACCAAGACTCAGCCACGCTTCGTCCATACGAAACGTGAACCTCCACTGCAGCCCTCGTTTGGCGAAACAACTGTTGATTCCTCCTGGTCAGACTATCGTTGGCAAAGAACCGTACAGGTTTTCCTGCGATCCCGAGATTTTCCGTCGTAGCACCACAATGCACGTTGCACGGTGCGGTTTAACACGGCGTCCCACTGGTCCCATCGGGCGAGCCGCACCATGATAGCGCGAGGGCGGGGCTCCGTTGATACAGTAAGGCTTGTCGCTTTTATGCGCCTGCCACCAACTCACTCCGCGCTAACGATGTCGCGCTCGTCCAATGTTATTGCCAGCTTAGTGTCACTAAGCTGGACGAGGTGCGTGCGATTCTCCGCTTGTGTCTCGGGTATGTTTGCAATAACCAGGTCGTTAGCCATCAACTCCTGATTCCTATCATTGAGGTCCCTCTGGAGATGCTGCACGACGCTCTCCACCACACCTATAGCTGCTGAAAAACCGGTACCCTCTCCATTACTCATTCCAAGCGCCTCCAACCTGGACTCTATCCCATCCATTCGGGAACGACAAGAGTCATTGGACACCTTCAGCTCAGCTACGTCTTTTCGAAGCTCTGATACCTCGAACCGTAATGTGCGTATTTCCTCCACTACCAGCTTCAATGTGGAGGCCACGTCCTGAGGAACCGCTGAATCAGTGTTCTCCAAAGCCACCAAAACAGCTGACGGTAGTGCAGCAGCTGACAGTGGCGTTGTCGGTTTCACCAGCCCTTTCACACCCGTTGGCATCATCACTGCTTTTGGCGTTGACATTACCTTGGACGCTGGCAGTACAGCCGTTTCAGCTTTATTTATCCTGTACTCAAGACACTGCCCTATTGTGGCTGTGGTACTTTTTGCCGGGAGTCCAGCTTATAATCGGTGATATACGCTTCTGCACTTAGTACACCTAGCCGTGTCACTTGACGACACAAACTTGCCGCATCCGCCGCACTTCGCTGGCATTTTTCCAAAAGTGTCGATTGCCCAAGTTAATGAACTTTTTTCTGTTTTTAAACAGCCTTATCGTTGTCAGATTGGTGCTTTCAAAGTATACTTTGAAGTTTCTGACAGGTAGTTTTTAACTTCTTAGCGTTAAATTTTTTAAGAAGAATGAAAAATATAATGTGGGTATATGAAAAATTTCTTGGAGATTTGGTATTTGTATACACATTCATTATGTACCGTAGGAACAATCAATAGCTATCACCACACTGGATATTATCATCATCATCATCATAATATCAGCCGAAAGACGTCCACTGCTGGACATAGGCCTCCCCCAAGCGTCACCACATTGACCGGTCCCGTGCATCTCGTAACCAGAGGATCCCCGCAACCTTCACCAGGTCATCGGTCCACCTGGTGGGAGGCCTTCCAACGCAACGTCTTCCGGTTCGCGGTCGCCATTCCAGAACCTTTCTGCCCCATCGGCCATCTGTAATGCGAGCAATGTGCCCTGCCCACTGCCACTTAAGTTTGGCAATTCTTCGGGCTATGTCGGTAACCCTGGTTCTCTTGCGGATCTTTACGTTTCTGATTCGATCACCCAAGGAAACTCCGAGCATAGCCCTCTGCATTGCCCTTTGAGTGACTGTAAGCTTTCTGATAAGGCCTATTGTAAGCGACCAGGTCTCAGAGCCATATGTCATCACTGGCAACACACACTGGTCATAGACTTTCGTCTTGAGAGACTGCGGTAAGTTGGACGAGAAGATACCGCGCAACTTCCCAAACGCTGCCCAGTCGAGTCGGATTCGACGGTTGACCTCTTTCTCGAAGTTGGCCCTACCCAATTGGATCGTTTGTCCCAGGTAGACGTAGTCGCCCACAACTTCGAGTGTAGAGTCTCCAATCTTGATAGGAGTGGGTGTAACATGGGCATTCAACATCAACTTAGTTTTGTCCATGTTTATCCTAAGACCCACTCTTTCGGAAGCTTTACTGAGATCATCGAGCATTGTACTGAGGTCCTCCATGGTCTCAGCCATAACCACTATATCGTCGTCGTCTGGATATTAAGTATTATGCAACTATGCACTCTTATAAACACTTTCTAGACACTATTTCGTCGTATTTTTATTTTTCTTTGCTTAAATATCGGACAAAGTTCCGCCACGTACAAACGTCAAAACGTCACCGGGCGAGTCATATAGCGATATATATTTATTTATCAACTTGCATGGTAAACTATGTCTCTACTGTTTCAGATATCGCCGTTAGTCATGGAGATCTGCTAGAATTTTATACCAACGAAACCAAAATAAACACTGTTCGTTTTGATTCCCATAATTTAGCGGCGTTGACATACAATGAAGTCAACAATATGATACTGTACGTCGACAAAAAAGACGACAATGACATTATATGTGGTTATGACATATCTTCTTTAGAAAACAAATGTTTCACCGAGAGGAATGGCAGAAATATTCGTGGTCTTGCTTTCGATCCTGCCACAGAATTACTGTTCTTCAGTGATACAAACGAGAGAAGCATTAATTGGATTTCATTAAAATCAGGATCCATTAACAATATTTACGGATATATTTTAATTAAGCTGGATCACGGGATCCCTACTGATATTGCCATAGATAGCTGTAGCGGGTACGTTCACCATCAATTTAATGTTTAACTAAACACAATTTGATACTTTATTCGAGGTATTAACCCCTTCGGACCCGGCGTCCATCTCAATGGACACGATACATTATTGCGTATAATATAAAACACTGTGATAGAAATACTAGTGTAAATATTTAAATATACCGGTGACTTACCTAGAAACGTTATAATAAACAAAACACAATCGGATATGTTATGGGCAGGGCGAAATAATTAGCCAAATGTTGACGTTCGCCATGGGTATACACAAAGCAAGTAAGTCTTTAGTTTTATATTATTTACTCTATAACAACGTGATCGATTTTTTTGATATTTTTATTTTGTGTAGTAAACGAGTTTGCTGAGACATCTTTATACATAAAAATACAAATTATTTGGTTTTTGTAATAAAATATTGTGGTTGAAGTTATGTCCATTTCAGTGGACATAGGGTCACAATAGTTGTCGAATGTTCTTATTTACAATAATATTTCGTACTGAATTATACATGTTATTTTTATTTATTTTTAGGTTTTCATGTTTCCAAAGGACAATATGTAAATAGTTTACTCATTTGATTAGAAATTGGAACAATATCGGATATTGACGAAGAAAGTGATGATAAAAAAGTTGATAACATTGGGCAGAAAAATTGTTTGAGTGATACTAACACATTCAAACGAAACAGTAATAGCTGATCACTCTGAAGAAGAGGAAGATAAGCAGAGGAGGAAGAACCAAGAGCTGGATCAAGTAGTAAGCCAGACACAATTTGGAGAAAACATTCACAGCTTCAATCACCACAATTCATTTTGTCAGCACCACCGCCTTCTGTAATAGATTCACTTCTCACTCCCATCGATTATTTTCAAAATATATAACTGACTCTCTAATTGAAGACTTTACTTTCAATAAAATTTGTATGCTCTAAGAAATTAAGTCTCTGTGACTAACAAATTTTGCTGGAATTGTAAACTAAGACGAAGTGTGACGATGGAATAAAGTGTCCAAAAATTACATAACTATATCGCGTCCCGAACTAGTGCGATTATATGACAATGGTATGGGTTCTGTAAATAAAAATGAGCATTTGATGAGATTTTACCGTATCTTCATTAGATCAGAAAACGGACATAGGTATATAAATCACGCCATTATGATATTTCACGACATTGACCTAGCACTAACCAATAGCTGGCTAGAATACTAAGACATGTAATATACCAAGTAAATACGTTTTAGATCTGTATGTAGCACTTTCGTCAGCGTGTTGCAGAGGCTCTAATAAAAATGGAGCGGCCAATTCCTAGCAGAAAAAGAGGACGGCCTGCATCTGGTGCAGCAGTGGTAGCAGCCCAGTAAATATACTTATTACATCAAAACAACACTGTTTCAGAAATAAAAAAAGACCAGCGAGTGAAATCCAGTATGACACTGTCGACCATCTGCCAGAATATGATAAAAAGAAAGAAGCAACAAGATGTAAAAAAACAGAAAACAAAGAGAAGATGCATGAAGATTTTTACTGTCTAATATGTGAAATACATCTATGTTTTCCTAGGGATGAAATATTCGAAATTGCTTTCGAATATTGCATCAAAATAAAATATAATTCTAAAGTCTATATTATGTATACATAATATTGAAAAACAAATAAACCATTATAATAATATTATCTAGTTTTACATAAAAATAGAAAATATGTACTAGTATCATGAAATAATTACATACGCATTTATACAACACTATAGACCCGATGTCCATTCAAGTGGACATCAAAATTTCCAAAAATCTAAAAATGAAAAATCATTTATTTTTACAAAAATCCCATATCTGTACCTCTAACACACAGAAAAACCAAAAAAATATTTTTTTTGATTCTTTATTTTAATTCAGGTCCGAAGGGGTTAAAAGGTGATTTTCTTTTTACAGGTTTGTTTACTGGATCAACACAAACCTGATGACGCCGACAATAGAGAGAGCACGATTCAATGGATCCGACAGAGAAGTTGTTATTAATATTAAATCATTTACTTTCAACAGTACTTACATACTAGAGCCACACAGTCTGATTATTGACCAGCAGACAAAGATAATGTACTGGATTGAGCCTAAGAATAGTACTTATTACTATATCCATTCCATAGAATTGAATGGAAAAAATGACAAACTTTATTCTTCTTTAGCAGTGAAAGGCGGCGCTAATCCATTATCAAACACATTGACGCTTTCAAAAACATCTCTCTTCTGGGTTTTCTGGGACTTGGACAAAATCAGGGTTGAGATATTAGGAAAGATTAAATGGGCAGGAAAGAAAAATCTTGAGTTGTATACTAAAAATGTGACTGTTGGTATAGTCGCCAATTACAAAATTGAAGAACGAATTCAAGGCATTACTGATTGTGAAGTACTAACGAGTCTCGCACGAAAGAACTCAGATGGCCCGTTTTGTGTTCACGGTGGGAAAGTTAGTGGACAGTCTCTTTGCAAATGCACACCTGGGTACATCGGTGAGCGATGCGATCTTTCTGTATGCGAGAACTATTGTTTCGAAGGCAACTGTAGCGTCAGTGATGAGGGACTGCCTGAATGCAGGTAAAACATATATTATACCTATTCCTAGGATTGTGTTTCTTTTTCAGTTACATAAATAACATTTTGTCTTATTATTGTTATTTCAGTTGTAATGCCGGTTATTCCGGAGACAGATGTGAAATCAACGCGTGTTATGGTTACTGCCTGAATGACGGTGTCTGTTTCCTGAACGAAGAAGATGAGCCTTCCTGTGAATGTGTTGGTAATCACGAGGGCTCAAGATGTGAAGTAGTTCAAACTGTCACATTTACTTTCACCAACACACCCACGTTCTCGGACGACATAAACCTAACTGATTTACTGTCAAATTTGCGAAAACCCAAAATTCTCGTTTTGGGTGATGAATTATAACCAATGTATTTGAGTTGAATCCTTTTCAACAAGCTTTTAATAGCTTGCATGGTATGTAAATGTAATTTTATTATCTATGTAACGGAATCTTAGAACGAGATTTTCACCTAAACGCCGCCTTAATTTGAAACTTTGCACATCAAGGACTGATGACAATGCAATTATTTAAATAGTTTCTCTTAATTATCCTTACCAGGATCTTCAGGATTAGCGATTTAACTAAAAAGTAAATAATAAAAAACACGCTTTAATACTAAACCAAAGCAAAAAGTAAAACAAAAAAAAAAAAAAAATATCGTAAAGTGTTTTTTTATTATTGATAGGCTAGCGTGGCAAGGCTTGATGTCAATTGTTATGATATTTTATTGAGAGATATTGGTAAAAGTAGAGTCATTTTGAAAATATCTTTAAAAGCACCCCACGCTTTTTTACAATTAAATATTATTTTTTGTTTTACTTTTTACTTAAATAAATCTATTGAAAATTATATTCTACTTTTTAGTTTGGTTTTCTATTAAAGCATGTTTTTTTAGTTTTTTATTTATCTGGCCTCTTTATTTTGGAATAGAAATCTTTATTAAATTTTCATAATTGTATAATACCTGCCTAATGTTTTATTTATCGTGATATTACCCATTTACAAAAGATACTTTTACAGAAGGTACAAATGAACATAGATAAATAAAATCACTTTATTCCCTCGGTGGTAGGCAGAAACTACATACAGTACATACTCCTTTTGCTTCATCTACGTTTATACTTCTAGTCATACACGCACGCCGCTTATTAGTACCTACAGCGCACCTGGCTTTTCTGAAGAACATCACCGATAAGATTAATGTACATAATTATGTCCTTCAGGGGCTTCCTCTCTCGACGTTGCCATTCAGATCTGCCTTATAAATACCCTTTGTTAGCAGTCCTTCACTAGAAAATGCATTCTAGAGCATGTTTTTAAATCTCGGCGTCATGGAACTGTCCCGCGATTAGATTATGTGGTTTCGAATTGTGCTTATGTAAAAAAAACATAAGTTATTTCTTATTTGTTTTAATAATATTGTAGCACAATACAATATACTAAAATAAGGAACAAAAAAAAACAAAACATAAACCTATTTAGAATTTTGAAGATACAATCTCAGAAATATTAAAGCATCCAATGTTTGACTTAAAACGTTCTAGGCTTGCTTCATAATTTATTGCCAGAATAAGCAGCAGCTGAAAATGCTCGCTCAGGTTCTACACTAATTGTAGGTATAGACAATAGATATTTATATGCTTACTAGCTTTTGCCCGCAACTTCGTCTGCGTGGCATTAGTAATACCAATAGCCTATTTTTTATGACACGCATTAATATTGTAGGTGTGCGGGGCGATTACTTGAGAAATGATTGGCTCAACTTACAAACTTCCACCTCCGCAAGGATACTTTCCGGGATAGCCTATGTTCTGCCCAAGATCTCAAACTATCTTTATATCAAGTTTCATTTAAATCAGTTCAGTGGTTTAAGAGTGAAAAGATAACAGACAGACGCATATATAATATTAGTATGGATTGTACGGCTATACCCTGTACCTGTGTAGTTCTTTCATTATGCGGGGTTCCTTAAGTTGATTTAATATCATTAAGTGCTCTTAATCTAGGCAAGATCATTGTCAAGGCGCAACGGATTACGGGATGCAAATTACAGTACCAAGTACAGTTCTGGGATTTTCGGGTTAAAAACAGCCGGTATCCCGGGATTGTATTCTCTACCCTTTATTCATTCACTCAACATGACCAAACATCTAGGCATACTCTTTTAAATTTTTGTCACTATATCTTCTTCTAAACCACAACGTTGACTTTAAGAAAGTACTGATAGGATATACCGAGGTATGATCTGATTTATTTATTTAGGTTAACCAACAATTGTTTACACGATGTACATTTCAGACTTAATGACTAGAGTAACATTTACAAGTGCAACAATTAATTACAGGTTAACACCACATGCACAAAAAACGGTTTTACTTAACATATCTATATATTATTGCCATTAGAACTTATACAAAAAATAAATTAAAACAAAAATAAAGAAAAACTATCAACTCATTCATCCAATGAGTACAGTACAATATAATAAAGAAAAAGACATTGGGATTTATCAATAAATAGTAGTCATATTAACGCAGTGATAGGCAAATGATGACCCAAATATTCATTAATTTATTTCTCTTTATTTTTAGAAAACAGTCATTTTGTTATAGTGCCGGGCATTCCCAGTTTTTTTTTTCTATAAAATTCAGTCTATGGTGTGTCAATTTCTGAAGAAAAACTTTACGACAACACCAGTCTTCATTTTTTTTAATTTTCGTTTCTTGACCGTAGCCACAACATAAAATATACAGAAGGACCACTACCGTGATCCTCGAAAAATTTAATCTGAACTTGACACATTCACTAGGGTTGTTACTATATTGATTCTGAATTTTAAAAAGGAGTAGGTAATATAAGTTTACAAACACAAATACATCGATTCGTCTAAACATACATCATATCATGCGTACATGCCTTATAGGGTAGTCAGAGCATCAAATATCCATTAAAGATCACGACGCCACATACGACGATGATTGGGGGGTAACAGGATGTAACAATGGTGTAATAATGATCTCACCAAAAACATAAAAAATGTGAAAAGACAGCAAGCTTGACAAAAACATAAATGTGAAAAAGGCGCCAACTGCAACGAAGAAGAGTTGAGATCTAGAAGGGTGATAAGTTCCATAGCCTTTCCTTAAACAAACTTTTATGTACAATATCGTCTATGGACTTTAAATAATTATTATTTTCTTAGATATTGAATTTTTAACTTGTCATCTTGTTTTTTTTTTTGACCTTTATAACTTAAGAACTATAGTAACTGTTAGCATCTTTATGTAATTTTAGGCTTCCTTACATTGACTGTAGGTACCTATATCGCTCACTGACTTATTACTAGATTAAGCTGTCCATCCTTTGCCTGCCTGTGCTTTTAAATAAGAAAGTGTATTTTTTATCATTTTAATTAAAATGTACCTCTGTTGTGTTTAAAAAAATAAAAGACTGGTAGATTAGAATTAAAATTCGTCGATTGCGACCTAGTTTAAATGCACGATTATTGTATTTCAAAGTGTTAAAAATTCGCATTTTCTTTAAATACATGGTGGGAAAACATGTGCAAGGCATTGAAAAATATATATTTTGAACTTCTTCCAAAAGGCTGAATGACGTGACAAACGACCGCGCTAGTACTCGTGACAGCCACGAGCCACGACTGAGCTCTGAAAATTCATGTAAAATAGTAATGTGAATGTGTGCGTGCAAAATGTCGCTTTTTTCGTAGCGGACTCTGCTGCGGCGCGCCGCTGCTTATGTACTTTGTGCCATAGCTGACTTTTGGTTGAATAGCATCATTTATTTCTTACAGAAATAGATAATACCATAAAGAAAATTACTAGGAGAGATTTTTCTAGTTCTTGTGTACAAGAATTGTAAAGGCTATAAAGAGCACTCTATAAATGAAAAGTTAGTTAAGAAGGAAAATAGTTTACTGAATATCAATAAAACCTGTCCAGACAAAGTAAACGAATTTAAACGATAATTAGGCCATTTTTAATCAGAGCTCAAACACAAATAGAGTGATGCATCTAACAAACCCGTCTGATTTCGAAAAAAATAGGAAAAAAATATTTTTGCAAAAATGCATACAGGTACCGGAAGCCCATCAAAGTCATTTGATCAAAGTAGTGATCGCTGCAAAAGGTGACCTGCTAATCCGGCTGATCCCAAAAATACTGCTGGATTAACTGCCGCTCCTTTAAAAGGCGTGCCAGGTACTGAAGACAACTCGCAGAAGCCTTGTTAGACATGTATGTGTCACAAACCTACGATTATCTCTATATGCACAACGTAAGTGCACATAAGGACAATCCCCGGTTGTTGCAGGACTATTATTAAATATGGAGACAAATATATTGGGTTATGGGTTTGTGGGAGGTTTAGAGGATCGATTGCCTAAAACTCTAGAATGAGTATTGGCCCTTGCCTGACCACGTTGAACTATAAAATGGCAGAACTTGTACACTCAATTAATTGGCCTACATAAACGGTCGCTAGCACTTGAGTGACAAAGCGCCAAGGTGGCGGAGTTGCTTAAGAAGTGGAGAAGTAGACCGTGGTTATCAGAACAATCCGGCAGTACGTTCAAGATCCCTACCAGCATGTCATTATTTATTATTATTAAAGCCTTTTTTGCCAACAATCTGGAGGAGCTCGTGGCTAAATAATAACAGCCACACATGTCGATCTTCAAAATTTTCAAATTTTGACGAGGTCAGTCTGTAGATGATGATGACCATTTTCAACACTCCGAAATTCCTCCGTGCCTCGGCAAGCTAGCTTGGGAGAGAGAGTCAGCGTGTCAGCGTGACACGCCAGCTTTATAGTGGACCCGGTACTTATCCTTTATTAACCGACTTCCCAAAAAAGAAGGGGGTTTCTCAATTTGATCGTTTTTTTTTTAATGTGTTCGTGGATAACTTCGTCGTTTATGAACCGATTTTAATGATTTTCAGAATCTCAGAATCTGATGATGGCATCCCAGAGAAATCGAGGGAACTCTTCAAATATAATAGGCATACATAAAGCGGTTTTGGTATTTTATCAACAATGCAATCATTCACACTCAGAAATTGTCATTTAGTTAAATGGAACTGATGAAGAAGAAACATTTGGCGATTGGAACTCCTTAATCCTAAACATGTCACGGGTATATTGTATTTCATTAAAATCCTGATTTAATCAATATGAAACGATTTAATTAAGGTGGATCACGGGATTCCCACTGATATTGCCATAGACAGCTGCAGAGGGTACGTTCAAAATTAATGTGTATCTAAACACAATATACTACTTACTTCGAGTTAGTCAAAAGATGTTTTCTTTTTTGATTTGATTAGATTTGTTTACTGGATAAACATAAACCTGACGACGCGACGCCGACAATAAGCACGATTCAATGGATCCGACAGAGAAGTTGTTATTGTTAATGAATATTAAATCATTCACTATGAACACAATTTACAAACTGGAGCCACATAGTCTAAATATTGACCAGCACACAAAAATAACGTACTGGATTGAGTCTACGAATAGTACTAATTAGTACGTTCATTACACAGATTTGAATGGAAAAAATTAAAAACTTTACTGTAGTATAGAAGTGAGTGGAGGCGCTAATCCATTATCAAATACATTGACGTTTTCAAAAACATCTCTCTTTTGGGTTTTCTGGGACTCTGACAAAATCAGGGTTGAAATAATAGAAAATATTAAAATATAGGAAAGAAAAATCTTGAGTTGCATACTAAAAATGTGACTGTCGGTATAATTGGCAACAACAAAATTAAAGAACGGATTCAAGGCATTACTAATTGCGAAGGATTAACGATTCTTGCACGAAATAACGGGATTTGCCGTTTTGTGTTCACGGTGTGAAAGTTATTGGACAATCTCTTTGCAAATGCACACCTTGGTACATCGGTGAGAGATGCGATGTTTCCGTATGTGAGAATTATTGCATCTAAGGCTACTGTAGCTTCAATGATGAGGGACTTCCTGAATGCAGGTAAAACCTACCCCTTACCTACTCCTTAAATTATGTTCCTTGATTAGTTACATAAATTACATTTTGTCTTACTAACGTTATTTCAGTTGTTATGCTGGTTATTCTGGAGACAGATGTGAAGTCAACGCGTGTTATGGTTACTGCCTGAATGACGGTGTCTGTTCCCTGAACGAAGAAGATGAGCCTTCCTGTGAATGTGTTGGTAATCACGAGGGCTCAAGATGTGAAGTAGTTCAAACTGTCACATTCACTTTCACCAACAACACGTTCTCGGCAGAGACAAACCTAACCATAACTGATTTACTGTCGAATTGGCGAAAACCTAAAATTCTTGTTTTAGCTGATGAATCATAACGAATTTATTTAAGTTGTATCCATTTTCATACTTTGTTTTTCATCTAATATGTACCTTTTCAGTTTTCTCATTATGATTGAGGGATTGACTAACTGTAAAACGTAAACTAACTGTATCATTGTTAGGATAAAGTTAGTTTGGTCGTGACCCCCCCCCAAGGGTGTCCCGAAGACTCGTCTAAATTTATAATCACTTTATTGACACGTCAATATTGTGAGATTTCAAACAGATTAGACTTAGCCGTATAGATTTAAAACAGACAACAACTCAGTGCACCACCGCATTTTTACGATTATAGGGAGTCGCCACATTATTTTTTACTTAAAGGTGATCGCGTATTCAAAGAGAGCGGGCATACCGCTCTGCCCACAGTTTGTTCCTACACTTCATTACACCACACGTTTTTTATAGTATCAGCATCGGGATGTTACTATTAAAACCCAGCATAATACGTCTTCCTCACCAGCACGGTGCGTTTTCGTTTCAGGAAAGCGGTATCGTTTCGTTTTGTTTGCTACGGTGTTTGTAATTAGATATCCCTAACTGTGCTGTGTGAATGAACGGCGAGGTCAAGGTAATGTACAAATACGCGTTTATGCGCTCGATACAGAATCTGATCCGAAAAGCATCAGTGAGGAAAGTCTCATTTAATAAAATGCCCTCTGTAAAAAATCTGTTCAGAGAGAGTACGAAAACGCACCGAGCCGGTTAGAAAGGTGCCTTTCGTATACATTTTGTATGAAACGATATTTTTAAAACTTATCGTCCCGCTCCGTCCGAAAAAAAAACATTATGCAACGACCTTTATACTGAAAAAAAAAACGTGCAGTACAGTGCCGTGTAAACCACAACATTCGATCGAACACCACAGATTTTTAAATTCATAGCCATCCAAAATTACACGGGAGTGCTGAATAATAGACCCAACCCAACCCATATCCACCCAGATTTACTCTCGCGGTTCGCAAACAGACATTTATCATAACTACACTTCCATTATCACAGTCTCGTCACCTCTGACATTGATAAATTGATTGTAATATTATGTATTATAATAATACCAACTTTATATGACCCACCTTAACCCCGATTTCTCGAACAAAATAATATAATACACAGGAACCAATGTTTATCATGTCACAGCTCTTTGTAAATTGGTTGATGAAAATATATTTCGTGCTTTTTTGAAGATAGGTTTTTTGAGATGAATATTTATAGGGTGTTATCATTTGTGAAGGATGTTTTAGGTACGTGCATATGTATGGGTAAATACTTAAAGTATATCTACATTGCATTATAAAAATCACACTTATTGCCCTGACATAAAGCTGCGGCCTGTTTCAAATTGTTACCACTAATGTATTTTTATCTTCCCATCCAATTTTTTTTCAGGCATTATCAAAAAGAAAACATAATCCTCCTTTGGCAGTAGGGTTAAAAGCAATTTTTTTTAGTTCTGGAATGGCTACCGCGACCCGGAAGACGATACGTTGGAAGGCCTCCCACTAGGTGGACCGATGACCTGGTTAAGGTTGCGGGAAGGCGCTGGATGCGAGACGCACGGGTCAATGTGGAACGTGTGAACGCCTGGGGGAGGCCTATGTCCAGCAGTGGACGTCTTTCGGCTGAAATGATGATGATGATGAAGTTTTATCCTCCCTCATTCCATTACTTATCTATGTTAAGATGTTCTGAATTTGATGAATTAGAAAATTGCTTAGTTAAAGCTAAATGGCTAAGACAATGGACGACCGATGTTGTGACCGAATGGACGTGAGTTCAAATTCTAGCGTTGTTTGATTGTTTTAGAAAAATAGCACGCAGCTTTGTAAACGCTCCCAGGATAGAGGTGAAATGCCTAGTGAGCATGATAATATCAAGCACTCATTAAAAACTAAAAACAACACTAACTGCCATTCGAACATAACCGGACAGTCCAGACGTCATCCGGCACGGAACCCTGAATTAATCTATCAGTAACCACAAAAATATTTCTAAAATCAAAAAGCGCAAACGACAGCATTTCCGGCAAACCCAGCCGGTTCCAACCCGTTCCGGTTTTGTTCCGGTATGCTCCGCATTGGCTATCAGTAGTCACGTTCCGTTGCGGCGAGCATGCCGGAAGCACCCCCGTTGGCCAATAAATGAAATATTTGTTTAGAGAAATAATATGAAAGTGGTTATCATGCACGATAAATTATTTATTTTGTACTAGCTCTGCCTTACGGTTTCACCCGCGTTCGATCATACATGGAGCTGTTCTCATCTCTGGGACGGATCTGCCAAATACCAACTTGATGCACTAGAGTCGATCGAAAAGCGGGCCAAGAAGCTTATCGGTTATGAGGCACTGGTCAAGTCAAAGCCCCAGAGCCTTGAACATCGTCGCCGAGTTCCAGCTTGTCACTTTTTTATCGGTTACATTTCGGGGAGTGTGCAATTGAATTGCATAATCTAATTCCGCCAAGCCCATATCATCATCGGACTACCAGACGTACGGCGATGCACCATCGGTACATGGTGGAAATCGTCAACCCGTGTGGACACCCATACGCACATAACGTTTTGGGAACAATTTTATTATGCGTACAGTTAAGGAGTGGAATGCCCTGCCGGAGTCTCTTTCCCGACAACTACAATCTTAGGGTCTTTAAGTCAACAGTGAATGGGTTTTTATCAGGCAAGCGTGCTTCACCGTCAACCACATCATCGCTTACCATCAAGTGAGATAGTTGGCAAGCGTGAACCAAAGGACTATGCGGACGATGAGCTAACCGTCAGACGGTGAGCTACCCATCACTCGCCGTCTGCAAGGCCGCGCCTACGGTGGCCGGGAATCGGCTCGCGACTCCCGACGCTTTGGGCGTCTTCTGCGGCGGCAAAGGGCGTGAAGGTGTCTTCGTTGCGTCTCCTTCACGCGTTCCACCTCTTCCTTCGCGAGCATTACCACTAGAGAACTTCTTAGCCCGCATCGACTATCTATACTGCGAGAAATGTGTCCTTGTGCCCTGCCCACTGCCACTTAAGTTTGGCAATTATTCGGGATAATGTCGGTAGCCTTGGTCTGCGGATATTTTTAATCCAAAAGTGCATGCATTATATTATTTTAATATACATGTGAACCGCAAAATACGCTTAAACTCCATCTGCATCCACCGACGAATGATACATTTAATCCACAGCCGTATTTCATGAAACTACCCTCGCGAATTCTCCTAATTACTGGACCATGTTGCAATAGTTTCAAAATCACCCCGGGGTGGTTTTGATGTACACCAAATTGGATACCTTTTGAACAATTTTTGGGGTAGTATTTGGACTATGTTTGCCTGCGGGTTTGCTTGTTATTTTGTATTTAGGTGGTTACGTAATTGATTTGTTTTGAGTGATGCTTTCCATCTGGATGTAGTAAGTACTGTAAATATGAGCGTTCATGCATTTTTGCCATACCTATTATTGGAATCAAATATAACAACTTACAATGTTAGGACCCATTAAAATTAATTTATATCCGTAGTGCAGTTGTTTAAACTGAGCTTATCCCAGTTGCAAACGGCCCTTAGTGCCTTGGCCTTGTGTGTTCTGTCTCCTGATTGATATGGAAGGAGGTGGAAATTATGTTTTTGTTTTCGTACTCCTCCTTTATTCTTTTACTAGCTTTTGCCCGCGGCTTCGCACTCGTAGACTACATGCTTCTCCTTACCATATTTTAACGGTATGTAGAGAAAAAGTAAAAAATAATTATGATAAAAATAATGTATTAAGAAAGTTTTTCTTAGGACAGACTTATACTTACCTACTTTAAATCAATACGCTCTATCCTTGTCCTGTCCCTATCCCTTCATTATTTTTGTGTTTATGAATGACTAATAATAAGTAATCATAATCATAAGTAAGTAATTAAATTATAGTATTTCCTTGTAAACAACATTTTGGATGTCGGCGCCAATATCACCAGACTATTTGATGAGCTAACACGTGAACACGCTACATAGAACTGTCCATGTGAAAAGCAATTCTCCCTCAAATCAACACATGGCATACTTCAAAACCCAAACAACAACAACAACACAACACAAACAAACAAACATCCAAACTTTCATCCCCTATTTCACGCCCTTAGGGGTGGAATTTCCAAAAATCCTTTCTTTGTGCTCACCTACACTACAAAAGGAACCTACATGCCAAGTTTCATGATTGAAGCTTCAGCCGTTTGGGCTGTGCGTTGATGGTCAGTGAGCGAGTCAGTCAGTCAGTCGGTCACTTTCTTCTTTTATATGTTTAGATTAATAATAATCATAGGAGAAGAAGATATTAATATGTTTAGATGTTTATATAAGTGTTCATCTTCAGCCCAAACCCAAAATTCGAAGATCCGAACTTCAATCCTGACCGACTTTCATACAAAATTTCATACCCTATTTCAGCCTCTGGGGAGGAATTCACAGAAATCCTTTCTTAATGGATGCCTGCACAGTATAAAGTATCCATGTGCAAAATTTCAAGTCTCTAGACGATTTCATTATTCCCATGACTTCATCCCCCTTTTCACCCTCATGGGGGTAGAATTTTCAAAATCCCTGAGAAACGTGAATATTATTTTTTAATCTTCAGCCTAAACCTAAAATATGAAGATCCTGACTTTAAAACTGACGGATTTTTATACAAACTTTCATCCCCTATTTCACGCCCTTAGGGGTGGAATGTCGAAAAATCCTTTCTTAGTGCTCACCTACGCTACCAAAGGAACCTACATGCCAAGTTTCATGATTGAAGCTTCAGCCGTTTGGGCTGTGCGTTGAGTGTCAGTGAGTGAGTCAGTCAGTCACTTTCTTCTTTTATATGTTTATATATGTTTAATATAAATAATATAAGATGATTAATTTCCTTGCGGGATCCAAGACAGTTAAATTCATTCGCCGGGGCTTCGCCGAGCTTCATTGCCTCGGGAGCTTTTCTGGTGGTCACCACTATTGATTCTGGCTTCCAGGAGTTGCAGTGGTCTGAGAATAGTGCGGTGGGATAATCACAAAAAAATATAAATGCTTTATTGATCGCTGAATGTTCGTTCTTTTTGCTGTAAAAAACATAATAAATTGAGTCAAGTGGTCTTGGGCTATACACGAAGTGTCATTTTTGAATAATAGCGATTGTTGAACGATAACAAATTATTTTTTATTTTCTTACTTTAATAGCTTGATAAGGGCCTTTTTTCTTCGCTAGCGGTTTTCTACAAAATTCTGCTTTTCTTCGAAATAAGTTTGACAGAAAATATAACAGACAGACTAACACATTTACTTACTAAGACTGTATCATATTATTATTCTGATAAATACTAATAATAGTTATTTTCTAGCAACTTGATTTAAAAGAGAGTCTATAGAGTTTCTTGTACGTTCTTCTTCATACAGAACTAAGCTTTGGAATGAGCAATTAGCTTTTTCTGACTGACCGTCTTCTTGACAAATCAAAAGCGCTTGTAAATCAATCAATCAATATTTCATTTAATTTCTCTTTAAATGGTTTGATTAAAATTAAAATGCTTCCAGTTTTTAAACTACGTTTTTAGGGTTCCGTACCCAAAGGGTAAAAACGGGACCCTATTACTAAGACTCCGCGGTCCGTCTGTCTGTCACCAGGCTGTATCTCATGAACCGTGATAGCTAGACAGTTGAAATTTTTACAGATGATGTATTTCTGTTGCCGCTATAATAACAAATACTAAAAACAGAATGAAATAAATATTTCAGTGGGGTTCCCATACAACAAACGTTATTTTTATGCCGTTTTTTGCGATAATGGTACGGAATCCTTCGTGCGCGAGTTCGACTCGCACTTGGCCGTTTTTCATTTTCAAGCGGTTTTCAGTGAGTAACGAGGCAGAATTTTGTATATAATTTGCCACGGGCAAAGCCGAAGCGGGTGGTTAGTTTATACGAAATACAGCAGGACGATACACAACATTTCGACTGAATACCAAATTCACAGCTCAACATGGCAAATAATCAACATTTAATTCTGAAAATGTATTGTGCAATATTCTAGCTAGCTATTACACACGAAGCTATCGAACACAGAGATAACGAACTACCCCGTGGGATTGTGGCAATAATAGCTACCCCTGATAGGTGTGAAAAGTGAAAACGGAGAGCGAACATTGTGGAAAATGATTTTCATTTGTTTTGAAGCTATATTTTTGAGTTTACTTCCCAGTGTTTTGAAAACTCAGAGGAATCAGACGCTTCGAGTGCATGCTTAATTTTTCTTTCATTCCATGTTCACACGGGTTAGCTGTAATAACGTACAAAAGAATACTCATCAGGTCTTCGTCTTCAACATACTGTCCAATGAAGTCGTCCGTCTTGGAATGACCGAATTGAGTGAAAGTTTATTAATTAATTTATTTATGTATACTTTATTGTACACCAGATTATAACAAAGAAAAGGGGCATATACGTACAACGAGATGATTTATCGCATTCTGCGATCTCTTCCAGGCTACCTGGAATGGACAGTGATTACGTGACAACGTTCTCTCTGTGTTCAGACTGTACAATTGCGTTCATTCGGAATGGAGTGAAAGTAGAGTGCCAATATTCAACATAGTTGAATATTTTCATTAATGAATTCATTCCGCACTCTTGTTTCATTTTGTATTCAAACGTTTCATTTCGAGTGAAAGACGAAAATTAACGAAAAATTAACTGTCTGTTTCCAACTTAAGGTATGGTTTGGTGTTTATTTTAAACATGGGTGAATACGGTTGCATAACAGTAGGTATTTTAAAGGAGAAAATTTTAGTAAGATCTATCTCTTCTGGTAAGCTGAAGGATAAATAATCAATTAGTGGTGAGCAAATTACTACTTTTTAACCGACTTCAAAAAAGAAGGAGGTTTCTCAATTCGACAGTATATTTTTGTATGTATGTTCGCGGATAACTTCGTCGTTTACGAACCAATTTTGATGATTATTTTTTTGTTGCAAAGGAGATATGCCAAGGGTGGTACCATAATAAGAGAAGAGAAGATACCAGGACCTGATGATGGCATCCCAGAGAAATCGAAGGAACTCCTTAAATATATTTATCAACAATGCAATCATTTACACTCATAAAGTGTCATTCGGTGGAATGGAACTGATGAAGATGACCACAGATGGCCACTGGAACTCCTTAATGCTAAGTATGTCACGGGTATAAGATATATCGAATAGCTAACCGACTATGGTGAAGCAAATACTTATAAATCTTATAATAAAAATACTGATGGAAATGGTAACATCTAAATGATCTGATGATGAAACCGGAAGGTTGGCCCGGAAACTCCAAAATAAAATAATAGATCCTTGTCGTGTTTGGGCTTATTGGAATCGTCATGAGATTTATTTTGGCTATAAATGATTTTCATGGTATTTGGAGGTACCTACCAAAACTAAAAAGAGATAGATAGTCGGTGTCGAAAAATGGAAATCAATAGTTACCAAAAACACCGGCTTCGGAAAAGAAAGTAATTTTTACTTTGTAGTGTTTTGTTTTTTTTGCCGCTATTCTTATATGACTCAAAATCAAAAACAAAATCATTTTTTTTATTTCATATAGGCCTACACGGGCACTTATAAAACTTCGACAAAAGGTGCACGGTTCGGGTTGGTCGTTTCCTATGCAGAAGAACCGGCAAGAAACTCCATGGTTACTCTTTTAAAAAATGGTTTAGTTTTACAATATTTCCTTGTTACAGCATTAGTACTTAGTTATGGGGGGACAAAGTAGGCCCGAGAATAAGTCGTAAGAAAAACAAAAAGTTACTAGTTTTGACGCGCGATCCAAGACAGTTGAATCTTGTCTATTGGGACTCGTCGAACTTCATTGACACGGCGCTTTTTTGGTGGTCACCATGTTGATTCTGGCTTTCAGAAATTGTATAGGTAGGGAACGGTGTGGTTAGCTTGTATTAGTCAGCCTGGAGAATTGGCTGCAAGACAGGCTGTGTTTCGAGTTATGACTATGACACGACGTATTCAATTTGGGTTTACCTTCCATTATTTCTGTTGCTTCATGCTGCTTCATGCTATTCGTGGGAACAAAATGAGTCTAAATAATCTACTCGGAGACGGCGGTGATGCTCGCCACACACCACGTCAATTGTTCTCATGGGGCAAAAAGCGAGCTGTGGAGTGTCGCTTAGCTACGCTGAATGTGCAGGGAGGGATGATAGATAAGATGGATGAAGTATGTGAAATAGTGAAGGACAAAAGGATAGATGTGTTATGTGTGAATGAGACAAAAAGAAAGGGAGTGGATATGTCTAAACACGGGTCCCTGACCGCTATCTGGTCCGATGTTCAAGAGACACAGAGGGCCTGTCAGGGTGTGGGGGTTATCCTCTCAGAGCGGATGATGAGGTGTGTCAAAGATTACGCTTGCGTGAGCCCTAGGATTCTTTGGGTGAGAATTAAGGTAGGCCTACACCCTATTTTTATTTTGTGCGTGTATGCACCCAATATGGGATGCTCACTTTCTGAGAGAGAAGAATTCTGGGGAAGTCTAGGAGATATAGTGAATGAATGTAGGTCTAACGAGAAGATTGTTATGCTCGGTAACTTTAATAGTTGGGTTGGTGTGAAGAAGAATGGGTTCGAAAGAGTATTAGGGGCATTCGGGGATAATAGAGTGAATGAGAATGGGAGGAATTTATTAGAAGTATGTGTAGAGAAGGGCTTGTGTGTAATGAACACTATGTTTGATCATAGAAAGATCCATAGGTATACGTGGGAAAGGCAAGACAGTAGAAGTATGATTGATTTTGTTATTGTAGATGAAAGATTGAAAAGCAAAGTTGCAGATACAAGAGCCTATCGGGGTGCTAATGTGGGGACTGATCACTATCTGGTTATGTGTCGGGTGGCTGGTCTGTTCAAGCATTGGCGTCATCGAGTTCAAGTTCATGTGACCGCGTTAGAAAGAATAAAAGTAGAAAGATTACAAGAACTAAAAGTAAAGGAGGAATATAAGAGGCAAGTAAAACAGAAGACGGATAAGATATTTGATGGTATGAATGATCTCAGTTTAGAGGATGTGTGGGAAATAGTGAAAAGTAGTATGGTAAACGTAGCCGCAAAGTTATGTGGTATAGCGAAGAGGAAACGTGGTAGTAGAACGAATGATACTTGGGTAGATGATGAAGTAAAAGAGGTGGTGAAGAAGAAGAAAGAGGCTTGGCTAAATGTGTTAGCCGGTAAGGCCCAAAATAGAATGAATGAGGCAACAAACGTGACGGATGATCTGGCAAGAGTGAAAGTAACGTACAAGCAAACTAGCTTCATACCCTGCTGGTAGCAAAGCGTTTTGGTCCCTGGCTAAGTCGGTTGAATCAAACTTCTGCCGCCCCTCACTACCACCACTGCTGAGACCCGATGGGTCACTGGCCCACTCCGCCGAGGACAAGGCAAACTTGTTTGCCTCCCTTTTTGCGGAATCTTCACGTCTGAACTCTGATGGCGCGCGGCCCCCTCCGTCTCCTGTTGGATGTGGGACGAGTATGTCGGATATTCGCATCCATCAGAGAGAAGTCTTTAGGGTGTTGCGTAACCTTGACGTGAACAAAGCTAGTGGCCCCGATGGGATACCGGCAATTGTACTAAAAACTTGTGCGCCTGAATTGTCTCCAATCCTGACACGCCTATATCGCCTTTCGATAGTGACTGGAAAGGTGCCGAAGGCTTGGAAGCAAGCTAACGTTCAGCCCGTGCCCAAAAAGGGTAGTCGGGCTGACCCGGCCAACTACAGACCCATCTCGGTAACGTCCATCCTCTGTAAGAGTATGGAACGTGTGCTGAACAATAAGCTCCTGGCATACCTAGAAGACAGCGATATCCTCAGTGACCGCCAATACGGCTTCCGCCGAAATCGGTCAACTGGGGATCTTCTAGCGTATGCCATTCACATCTGGAGTGAGGCCATCGAGAGGCATGGGGAAGCCCTTGCTGTCTCCCTTGACATCTCGAAGGCTTTCGACAGGGTCTGGCATGAGAGCCTTATTGGTAAGCTTCCTTCCTTCGGTCTGCCTAGTGGTCTGTGTGATTGGATTGCTGACTTCCTGAGGGATCGGTCAATTCGAGTGGTTATCGATGGCTGCTCGTCCGGTCAGTTAGGTATTAACGCCGGAGTCCCTCAGGGGTCGGTGCTCTCGGCAACACTGTTTTTGCTGCACATAAATGACCTGCTAAAACCCGGAACCTTTGGGTACGCAGACGACAGCACGGTTGCTGAGAGATACGTGTCCGGCGCACGGGCTACTGGGCCTGAGATCCGGTCTCTCCGGGAAGCCATGGTTGGGCGCTTGAACCTGTCTTTGGAGGCTGTCTCCGACTGGGGCGATGCCAATCTAGTCAGTTTCAATGCTGCTAAGACCCAGGCGTGTCTTTTTTCCGCAAAAAAGAGCTTATTCCACCCGGCTCCATCTTTCCGTGGTGTAACCGTGCCGATAACGGACCATCTCGACCTTCTTGGTGTTACGTTAACATCAACCCTCAATTTTGGTCCTTTCATTGAGGCAAAGGCTCAGTTGGCTGCAAAAAAGTTGGGGATCCTTGCAAAGGTGAGACGGTACTTCACGCCTGAACAGCTGCTCAAATTGTATAAAGCGCAAGTTCGGTCATGCATGGAGTACTGCTCTCACCTCTGGGACGGATCTGCCAAATATCAGCTTGATGCACTTGAGTCGATTGACAAACGGGCCAAGAGGCTTATCGGTAACGATGCACTGGTCGCCTCAAAGCTCCAGAGCCTTGAACATCGACGCCGGGTGGCCAGTCTGTCGGTTTTTTATCGGTTACATTTCGGGAAGTGTGCGATGGAACTGCACAATTTGATTCCACCTAGCCCTTTCCATCACCGGACAACAAGACGTACGGCAATGCGCCACCGGTACATGGTGGACATCCCACCCATACGTACAAAGCGTTTTGCGAATACTTTCATTGTACGCACAGCTAAGGAGTGGAATTCCCTGCCGGAGTCTTTGTTTCCTGATAGCTACAACCTTGGGGTCTTTAAGTCAAGAGTGAATAGGTTACTTCTAGGCAAGCGTGCTTCACCGTCGACCACATCATCACTTACCATCAGGCGAGATAGTGGTCAAACGCGATCCTATAGATAAATAAAAAAAAAAAAAAAAAAAAAAAGCAAATGAAAGCGAAAGTCAAACAGGTAGTAAAAATGAAGAAGGATGAAAAGGAAGAAAAATATAACAGGATATTCTCCGATAACTTCAGGGCCAATGTTAAGCTGTTCTGGAAACAGGTTAGATTGGCTCGCGGAGTGACGAAAAAATCGAGCATGAATGGAATAAGAGAAGAAGATGGGTGTTTACTGAGTGAAGAATGTAAGGTCTTGGAACGTTAAAAGGGATATTTTGAAAGTTTATTTAGTTGTAATGATAGTGTGCAAGGAGTGGGTAACTGGGCAGAGGCCAGTTGTCAAGACCCAAACTCGGACGAAGAGCAAAAGAATGAAATAGGAATGGATGAGATTATAAAAGCACTGAGTGGGATGAAGATTGGTAAAGCTGCAGGGTATGACCGAGTATCTGTTGAAATGCTGAAGGGCGGTGACGGGGTGGTAGCAAGCGTGTTGTGCCGGATCTTTAATATGTGTTGGAGATATGGCCGTGTGCCGGATGACTGGTGCAAGGCTGTAATTGTACCACTATATAAGGGAAAAGGCTCACAGCAGGAGTGTAAAAACTACCGCGGCATTAGTCTTTTGAGTGTTGTCGGCAAATTATAAGCGAAAGTTCTAATAAATAGAGTGGTAAAAGTGACGGATGAACAATTATGGGGAGTGATATGAAGTTTCGAATGACGTTATTGCGACACACGCTATTTCGAAAAAAAATACGACTGGTACGCCAGTTCGAAAACACACTAAATCGAAAACCACTATATCGAATGACGTTATTGCGACGCACGTTATTTCGAAAAACTGTTAGACTGGTACGCTCAATAGACCAGGGTCGATAATTTTTGAAACCAAAAAAAATTACAGTAGGATGAAACCCATTAGAAAAGGAGGGGAATATGATCAAAATGAAAGGAAAAATAAATTACGGTCGATCCGAGTTCGGGAAGTGGGAGGGGGTGAGTTTTAAGGGTAAAAAATGGTTTATCTTGATTTCCGGCAAAACTACAAGTCCTATGGAAAAAAGTTAAATGGCAAAGTTGGAGATAATAAAAAGATCTACTACTTTTGAATTGACACTTTTCACATAACCTCAAAATGTATGTGAAAAATTCAAATAACCAAGTTTTTGGTTTTTAATTTTTATCTTTTACAATTTTTTATTGATTTTTACATAGTTTGGTAAAAACTTACCTTTTTATGTCCCAAACACACTGTATTTTTTTTTATTTAAAATATTTATTCTCTCATCTTATTTTGACTTAATATCGAAAAAACTACCCTAATTTTCAATCGTAAATTCTGACGTCAAAATATCAGCTTTTTTAAAAAAGTCGGTGGGTTCTTTGTTCGTTGAAATCTCTACTTTTTGATGGTGTAAAAAAAATTACATTACTATGGTACATATAATTTAATTTAAAAACGAAATAACAGGTAATAAGGCCCAGACCCTCCTAGTCCCTTCCCTACTTCTCTATAAAATACCTTTTGATGGTCTAAAACTCAGGTAAGGTATATCAGTTATCTTAAAATAGCAATAAATAGGCATCTACGCATATAATTTAAAGAAGATTCTACAATTTACTCAAAATATTGTAGATGTCTTATTAAATATTAACTTTATTTTTTGCATTTTCTGAGAAAATTTATAATAGTAATGTATATTTTTTTACACCATCAGAAAGTAGAGAGTTCAACGAACAGGGAGCCCACCGACTTTTTGAAAAAAGCAGATATTTTGACGGCAGAATTTTCGATTGAAAATTAGGGTAGTTTTTTCGATATTAAGTCAAAATAAGATGAAAGAATAAATATTTTAAATTAAAAAAATTACAGTGTGTTTGGGACATAAAAAGGTAAGTTTTTACCAAACTATGTGAAAATCAATAAAAAATTGTAAAAGATAAAAATTAAAAACCCAAAAACTTGGTTATTTGAATTTTTCACATACATTTTGAGGTTATGTGAAAAAAGTGTCAATTCAAAAGTAGTAAATCTTTTTATTATCTACAACTTTGCCATTTAACTTTTTTCCATAGGACTTGTAGTTTTGCCGGAAATCAAGATAAACCATTTTTTACCCTTAAAACTCACCCCCTCCCACTTCCCGAACTCGGATCGACCGTAATTTATTTTTCCTTTCATTTTGATCATATTCCCCTCCTTTTCTAATGGGTTTCATCCTACTGTAATTTTTTTTCACTTTTTATTATTTTTAAAGGCTTCTACCCTGGTCTAAAAACGAAAGTTTTGGTATTGGAATCTACTGTTTCGAATAGCATAATCCAATCTAAATTGGTCTGGGGATCAAGCTCGCGACCCAGTGGATTATCAAGAACTACCTGCTACGATGATAAAACTGACACTGAGCTAGTTGTCTATACCACTAAGTATAAATTATTAATATTTAGCTTTGTAGGTATCCCTAGCATGCTTTCACTTTTGATAAGTTAATAATAACAAAAATACTACAGTACCTACCTATTTATTAGAATGCAATCACAACAATAAAAACAAATGACCAAAAAAGTAAAAGCATGCACTTTTGATAATTTAATAATAACAAACAAATTACCAAAAAAGTGACTTCACTTTTTTGGTAATTTGTTTTTATTGTTGTGACTGCATTATTAACTCCCATAGTTCTTGATAATCCACTGGGTCGCGAGTTTGATCCCCAGACAAATTTAGATTGGATTATGCTATTCGAAACAGTAGATTTCAATACCAAAACTTTCGTATTAGCGTACCAGTCTAACAGTTTTTCGAAATAACGTGCGTCGCAATAACGTCATTCGATATAGTGGTTTTCGATTTAGTGTGTTTTCGAACTGGCGTACCAGTCGTAATTTATTTCGAAATAGCGTGTGTCTCAATATCGTCATTCGAAACTTCATATCACTCCCACAATTATGGGACGTGCAAGCAGGATTTAGAGAGGGAATGGGCTGTATGGATCAGATCTTCTCCTTGAGAAGCATAGCTGAAAAACATCTGGCAAAGCACAAAAAAGTCTACTGTGCTTTCGTGGACTTGGAGAAGGCCTATGACAGTGTGTGGAGGGATGAACTGTGATCGACGCTATCCGGGTACGGTGTGGACTGGCGCTTGGTACGGGCACTGAAATCTCTATATAGGGATTCCAGAGCTTGTGTTAGGATTAATGGGGCGTATACGAACTGGTTTACCATCTCAAGGGGTGTTAGACAGGGCTGTGTTGCGTCACCGTGGCTGTTCAACTTGTACATGGATAGTTGTCTGATAGGTTTGAAAGAGCATGAGTGCGGATTGAGGATGAATGAGTTGCCTGTCAAATGCCTTCTCTAAGCAGATGATCAAGTTCTACTTGCATCGTCAGCAGAACAGTTGCAAGACATGGTGACTGTGATGAATGAAGCTTTTAAGTTAAAAGGGATGAGTATAAATGTGAACAAGACTAAGGTAATGGTTTTTGAAAGAGAAGACGATGTATCGAAGTGTTAAGTGAAAATAAATGATAAGAGTGTGGAGCAAGTGAACGAGTTTGTATATCTGGGAAGTATGTTCACAAGGGATGGAAAGATTGAAGAGGATGTGGAAAGGAGAGTGAATGCAGGGAATAAAGTGAATGGTGCTATACATGCAGTTGTGACCAGCAAGTCGATGTCTCCGGAAGCTCGACTCGCCGTTCACAACAGCGTGCTGGTGCCTACACTTATGTATGGAAGTGAAGGTAGGGTATGGCTAAATAGACATGAAAGTAGGATTAATGCAGTAGAAATGCGCTCCTTGCGGAGTATGTGTGGTGTAACTTTAAATGATAGATTGAGGAATGAGGTAATAAGACAACGTTGTGGTTTAAAAGAAGATGTAGTGACTAAAATTGAAAAGAGTATGCTAAGATGGTTTGGCCATGTTGAGAGAATGAATGAAAGGCGATTAACGAAAGGTATTTACAAGGCAGACGTGAATGGAAACGCCGGGAGGGGACGCCCTAGAAAGACATATATAGACCTTATAGGTGATGTTCTTCAGAAAGGCCAAGTGCGCAGTATCCATAACCGGCGTGTGTGTATGACTAGATGTATGAATGTGTGTGAAGCAAAAGAAGTATGTAAGGATCGTAGCAGGTGGCGTTCTGTAGTTTCTGCCTACCCCCATGAGTTTATGTATTTCTGTTCCAATTTGGACGGCATTTTCCCCTAATTCCGCCCTGGACATGGTCATTTATAATTCATAACAAGTCGAGTAAAAAGCTTACTCTTCAATTTCGGATGCCAGACGAGACCGGGTGTCCGGATTACTGTTGGACGTGATTTAAGGCCTGGTAGGGTTAGATGAGTATGAATAAGACGATGTATTGGGTAATATCTAAGGAAAACCTGACGCTCTAGACTAGTTGCCATAGCGATTGGAATCTGTCAAAAATGTATAGGAATGCCAAGTGCTCCTGAAAAGGCACGTGATTAATCTTACTAATATTATACATGCGAAAGTTTGGATGGAAGTGTGTGTGGATGTATGTTTGTACTCAATTATGCTAAAACGGCTGAACGGATCTGGATGAAATTTGGCAAAAAGATAGATTATAGTCTGGAATAGCACATAGGCATCATGATAAACACTTTTTACGCGAGACTAGCCGCTGGCAGAAGCTCGTGCCTTGTAAACGTATTTTGACACGGTGTGCGCTGCTTCACTACCGTCAACTGCCTACCATACCCAGTCCTACGTATTATACAATTTTTTTTTCTAAGTTCATTCTTCCTCAGCGAATCATAACAACGCCATCTATCGAATATGGAGTTCAACTGTCCGAGAATCTGAATTGCGTGTGTTGTGATATTTTATTTCTTTAAATTCATATATCTTTTGATAGAGTGAACCGATTGCGATGAAACAAAACTAAGTAATACTTCAAGTAACGCACAACTTTTATGTATAAATGTTATCTACATTGGTTTCGTACATTTTACGTGATGCGTGCACAAATAAACAGACAAACAGACAAAAAATCCAAAACATTCAAAAATGCTGACCTATCCTTTAACGGCCTGGCTAATTTTTTGGCACTATTTTATATGTAGAAAAGAGAACTTTCTACAGATTTATTATATGTATTGATGATATTGATTTCGACCATCACCGTCACGGATTGATTGACTCTGTACTTGTGCTTTGTGAGACTGAATTCGTTTGATGTAGACGTATTAATTAACAATTCGTTTGATATTTTTTATTACTCTTGAGAAAATACTCACAACCCTTCCTTTGTCGTTCGTTTTAATTTTATATAGTGCCATAATGTTATTATCTTCCTTTCCTTTCCTTCACTTATTTGTATTTTTAAAGCATATAGCTACAATTTTTTCTACTGTGACTTATCAATTAAGTCTTATATAACTTATTATTTAGTAATCCAGTTTGATTTATCAAATTTAGTTATTTCTGCCTTCATGCAAAAGTCTACTAGCTTTTATTATTCATACTTCATGGTCAGAGTCGTAATGCAAACTGGGGCGTGGCTTCTGGTCCAAAATCTAAATTGAAGGTGATACTGAATTATGTAGACAAGGCTCGTGAGTTACAGGACAGGCGATGCTACATGATGTGGACGCAATAAAAATATGGAGGTGGAGTTCGGCATTACAGAGGCTCTAGACAAGTCTCAATCAATCAACGTAAGCGTTGCGATAGCGAATGAAAAAAAGTAAAAAAAAACTTTCTACTTTATATATATACGTAGTATAGTATAATTTACCTACTAGGTGCATCATCCTTACGACGTGTATGAATTAACGTATTATATGTATGTAAATATTGTAAATCACTTTTTTTAAAGAGTAAGTGTGAAGTTTCTTGTTCGTTCTTCTCCATAGCAATCTACCTTGATTGCGAATGGATAGTAGTTTTTTTACAATAACGATATATATTTTTTATTTTTTCTAATAGAGAGATACACTCCGCCAAATGTAAAAGGCAATCTTTTTCGCCAAATGAAATAAAATTCTTTTCAGAAGTCGGTGTCGGTGTCGAAAAACGAAAAACAATAGTTATCTAAGACACTAAATTCGGAAAAGAAAGTTATTGTTCGCTTTGTAGTATTTTGTTTTGGAAGTCGGTTTAATATTTATGTTAAAAAGTTTTTTTTTGTATTGAACGCGTGGTCGGCTAGTTTTTCAATGAATATGCTACGGCTTCTATTCTGCCATATACGATCTAAAAAAACTTGACCTGAAATAAGACCCGAGGTCTTATTTTTTTTTATCGTACGTAGCAAAGCTTTCCCGTGATTTGAACACAGAGAACAACCATAAGACTCAACAGTCAACACAAAAGAAGGTTGCGGTACCCTGTTCTGCATACCTTCATAAACATTTATTTTTAAAGAATGCCTATAGTAGCTTTAACATTACCCCGCCTATCTTCAAGTGTTCTACAGCCTTAAATACCAGCGATGTCTCATTAACCCGTCGAAGGATTCCCTCGCCGCCGCTGATGTAACCACAAATTCTCCAAAATATCCACTGGTGCTATCTGTTTTGTTACATTTCACTGAACGAAGATATGGGGATAGAGAAGCAAGGATAATTTAGTATAGATGGTAATTGTACTGTAGTCAAATATAAATAAAATAAATGAATTAATAATAAATATTTATTAATACCTCTCCACTCCTCAAGCACCTCCGGATATGTTGCCCCCTTGGCGCTACGTCACTAAAGTGCTAGCGACCCTTTATAGGGCCCATTAATTGAGTGTGCAATTCGCCCCCTGCCATTTTATAGCCGTGTAGGTCAACAGTGGTCAGGCAGGGGCCAGTAGTCATCCTATAGGTTTAAGCAATCGATCCACTAAACCTACCAAACCCATAGGCCCATTACATTTTTCTCCATATTTTGCAATAGTCCTGCACCAACCGGGGGTAGGCCTCATCAGAAAGCTTACAGTCACCCAAAAGGCAATGGAGAGGGCCATGCTCGGAGTGTACTTGCGAGATCGAATCAGAAATGTAGAGATCCGCAAGAGAACCAGAGTTACCCACATAACCCGAAGAATTCAATCTTAAGTGGCAGTGGGCAGGGCACATTGCTAGCAGATCGGATGGCCGATGGGGCAGAAAAGGTCTGGAGTTGAGCGAACCGGAAGACGCTGCGTTGGAAGGCCTCTCACCAGGTGGACTGATAACCAGGTGAAGGTCGTAGGGGGAGGCCTATGTCCAGCAGTGGACGTCTTTTGGCTGATATGGTGATGATTATGATGAACCGGGGATAGCCTTTGGGTGCACTTGCACAGTGCATACAGGGATAATCGTCAGTTGATGTCACATTTCCTGATGCATGCCTAACAAAGCCTCTGCGAGTTCGTTTCAGCCCCTCGCACGCATTTCTAAGGACCGGGATCCCAGGGTCCCGCGATTGTCATGTAAAATATGTATTTTATTCGTGGTCCCACATTGTTTGATCTATGGTCCCCACTCCATTTCCTCGTTACTATGATACCCATTACAGAGAAATTACTTCGTTGGTGTAGTGGTCGGCACGCAAGCGCTATTGCTGGACATGAGGCCCTGGGTTCAATTCCCGGTACGTGCAATGTGTTATTGTGTTTTTCCACCTAGAATTTCTCAGCAGCCCGCAGTCTGGATTTGTGTCCGGTTGATAGCAATAGGCTCGTCCATGGGACTTTAGCATAACAGATCAGTGGTGGTCCATCCGGGCGAGCAAGGCCTACTGCGACAGGCTTGAATCACACATTGTTATCACAGTTTGGTAGAAAAAACCGTGATAAAGTGTGTGACTCAAGCCTATCATAGAGGCCGTGCTCGCCGGGCAGGTCAGTGATGGTCGTAGGTCGTGGGTTCGAACCCAGGCAGTCACTTTACTTTGAGTAATTTTTTTTTTGATCCCTATAAAAACGGTAAAAGAAAACATCGTGAGGAAACCGGCATGTCCTAGAAACAAACATTCGAAGACATGTGAAATTCACAAACCCATACTGGGTCCACGTGGTGGATTAAAGTCCATTCCGTCTCTCACAGAGAGAGGCTTGTGTCACAGCAGTGGGAACATTAATGGCTGATGATGATGTTGATGTTGTAAATATAACTGGTGAAATGAGAGTGTATGGCTGCATCTCTGCTTAACCGAGATTAGGCGTGATGTGGTGTTATGTACAGATACGGTTCAATAAAACAAAGCACATATTAACGAACATTTAATCATTCAGACTTAAACATTATTCCGACAATAGTCTAGTAGGATAAATTTACAGGGTGTGTAAATTGTGAGCGTTTATTTGATACAAAGTACATCGTATTCGTGTTATACATCCTCGGACAAGTTACGATAAACTTATCTAATGAAGAATGGTGCCTTTGCAGAAGTAGAACACCATTCCCTAAAATACCTTAAAGTTTGAAATCGATAAAGCACCCGACATTTTGTATGACACCCCTAAATCTTTCCCCAGCCCATCTCAACGAGGAAAGATAACTCAAAACCTAGGAATTGACGTACAATCGAGTCGGCTAATGCGGTGGCCATTTTTCATCCCATTTCAACCCTATAGCGATGGGCGTTGAATCAACCGTTGATCGTGTCAACGTATTAACATTAACCTTTTATGAGTTAATCAACCAAATTTGAGAACACAAACGCAACAAACTGCGTAAATAAAAAAAATACGTTGAAAATAACATCGTTGTGTATCCATTTTTATCTGTTTGTATGTTTTTAATATGTAACTCGTTGGTGATCCTATATAAATAAACATAGCAAGTGACGGTCATGTCAGAGAATTTGAACTCTAGTAACGTCTTCAAGAGCTTTGTACTACGTATATTGTATTAAAATATTACCAACTAGCTGTCCCACACGGCTTCGTTCCCGTCAACTCCATCCACCCTACCTACCCTACATAGATGATTGTTGCATAACTTAAACCGTTTACGCAGCGCACGCAACAGAAGCTACCAATAAAGAATATTTTTTGCCGTTTTTGCAACATTTTTCATTTATGCGCCGCTCCTATTGGTCGTAGCATGATGTTATATATCCTTAAACCTTCTTCGATAAATGGACTATCCAACACAAAAAAATATTTTTCAATTCCAACTAGTAGTTCCTCAGATTAGCGCGTTTAAACAAACATACAAACTCCTCAGCTTTATAATATTAATAATAATAGTATAGATGAAAGTAAATTGAGGTTTTAAAAAGTTCTGATGGAATCTTAGGGAATGTTTGAAGAATGGCTGTGGAAGAAATTATTGAACGTTAACTTTTTTACTAGTTAATCGATAAGTTGACGAACGTAACTCAACGTTGAAGTTACGTTAACGGAAAACCCGCCAACGACCCATCACTACATCACTCCAACGCCAACCTAAATACAGTTTTTTTTTATTGGAATCTAATATCACCCCTCGGAGACAAGTAGGTATTCGGATTATCAGATCGCTAGTCTCCAAGTCGATCAATCAATGCTTCTCGTGCTTCTGTAAGCGTAAGTAATTTAAACTTTCTTTTTCCGTGAGGGATTTTTCCTCCATTGTTCGTTGAGCCTACGGAAATGTTTTTTGATGAATATTTTTTTCCTTTCGCATAATTTTGTTGTTGGTCGAATGAGGCTCTGTTTTGGAGTTTTTATTTGCGTAAATGGATGTTGGTTTTGCTTGAAATTATTCATTTATGAAGATAATTTAATGTATTTTTGTAGAAATTACCAATTTTTTCTCATATCTTTCGGAAAATACGCAGCGAAGGGTGTCTCTTAGAAACACCCCTTAAACTAAATTTAGATACCTGACCATTTATATATATGCATGTATTTACCAACATAATACACTTAGGCGTCGAAGTTTTCATCCGCATAGCTGTTATTTAGATTATTTCTAACATTTAATTTTCGAAGCATATTTATTTACGCTACATAACAGTACTAAAATCAAATTAGGAACTTTTCGCCCCCATTTTGTTTCACTTATAGTGCAACTCCTTCGAGAACCAACGCACTTAGTTAGCCAGGACACGGTGTCAAAGCTGTGCTGACTCTGAAAGCTTTGGTCACTTCATGAAATAAATACTGGAATGGAACACAAAACAGATTTTCATTTGTTTTTGATTTCATTGCATTTGAGTGAAGCTCTTCAGTTTGCTCTTAGGAACTTTTATAAAATAAAATAAGTGCTTACATAAAACCACGTAAGCGTATGTACTATTTTTGCAAAACAGCCGAAAATTTGCATGTTTTTATTTTTCAAGAAATAAGAAAGAAAAATGTTTGTTGTCACAGAAACTGATATGCAAATCCATAAGTTATGCTAAAACTAAATCCTTAACAAGAGTTTGACATTTTTTTTTTTTTGTTGTGTTAGTGTTGTTGTGAATTGTGTTAGTAAAGACAATGTGGTAAAGGCCGGCCGTTACCGTTACAAGTTGTGGTTCGTGGGTTCGAACCCAGGCAGGCGATTTACTTTTTGTAAATAATTTCATCACCGCTGCTCTCAAAACGGTGAAGGAAAACATCGTGAGGAAGAACCAAAAATTCAAAAACCAGTGTAATCCACCAACCCGCACAAGGCCCGCGTTGTGGATTGCGGCCATTCCCTCTCACAGAGAGGAGCCGTGTATCCCAGCAGTGGGAAATGGTGGGGATATGGTGTAATGGGGGGCCGACAGTATGGCGTAGCAATTTAATCGATTTAGAAGTTCGAAATGGGATAGTAGGAAGTCCTATCGTGTTTTTCCCACATATACGACTATCTACTAACCATCCTATGCTATTTCATCATCATCTTCTTGCCCTGGTCCCATGTTAATTGGGATTGGCGCAACACGTCTTCTTCTGTCATTCCGTCCTGTCAACCAACCATCCAACCACCAACCCAACGATCAACAAACCTACGTTACCAACTAACCAACCTATGTTATTTCATCATCATATTCCTGCCATTGTCCCATGTTAATTGGGTTTGGCGCAACACGTCTTCTTCTGTCATTCCTTCCTGTTAACCGTCACGCTATCACTATCTCTCCCTGTCCGTCACATTTCCATTCATAACTATTTTAGTAACATGCGTTTCAAATTCCAATCTAACGAAAACCCCGTAAATTTCAAACTTCCATTATTCATTTCATATTTAGCTTAAATAAATAACATTTGAATGCGACAAAACACAAAACTATTACAGATAACACGTCAAAAACAAACAAATGGTTGTTAGCATATGGAAACAAATACCAAGTTTTCAATCCATAATATAAGGTAATGTAGCGAGTGCATTATGCATGAGAAAATGTCATGCCGCGAGTTTCACCCCTAACGTTACAAGTTTAGGGTTGAAATTCAAACGGTTTGAAGTCAGGAAGCTTGAAACACGTTAGCAAGTATGTTGATGCTTAGTTTTTAGTGGATATCAGATCAGAAAAATAAAATGATATTTTTGAGTTAGAATGCCAATATTGTAGTATTGTTCTTGTATTTGGTTTCGTGTAAACTGCTGTTTGTGTTATTGGAAAGATGGATGTTATTGTTTTTCTTTGTTATTCGCTATCGGGAATGGTGTCACGTAGAACAATAGGGGCATTCCGTGCAGTTTTGAATTGCTTAGACAGTGCACGTGGAGGGCACTGCAGTGCAACTGTCGTTTTTATCTGTTGTACATAGAAATGTTTTGTCATGCCAAAATAAATTGTTATATATTCAGAGCGTGCGTACCGTCATTATTTTTGTAGAGCAACACGTTAAGTTGATTCTTTGCTTTCTGGCAAATAATTTCAAAGATGAAAGATGCTATTTCTCAAGGTAACTTCATGTTTAACAGACTATTTGCCATTTAAACCAACTGCTTTCAGAAACTAAGTAATGCAACGTCAACTTAAAAGTTCCTTTTCATATTTTTTTGTAATTATGTGAGTACCTTGTTCCTATCAAAATAATAAATTATACCTTTATTGATTTTAACGCTTTATACCTATACGTAGTACTGTAGTGTTATTTTAGGGGCATAGTCCTGACGTATAATTAATTAATTAATGTAAACCTAATATTTTAAAACACTTTTTTTCTTAGGTCTACTTTGTAGTTTGTTACCAATAAATTTACATAGTATAAAATACTTAATTAACAATAACTACCTATATATACACTTAAATAAAAATAAAACTACGAACGCGTATCAAAGGGCTTATAGCTTTCGCGTTAAAAGGGTCATTGGGCGTCACGTGAACAGTCGACTAACCGTTTGCTTACATCTCGAAATACTCGAGATGTAAGCAAACAAGCCCTAACGGATCAAATATAAAGTTTCCAATGAGGTTGATGTATTTGCGCCGTTTGAGGTTTTCTGCACCAGCAGCAGTTGCCCCAGCACAGCCCGCCGTGCTAAGAAGATGAGATGGCGCAAGGGTGTCGACACATATTGCATCCCACACCAAAGGCCTACCCACCTTCCTTTTATTTTTAAGTAAGTGTAAAGTTTCTTGTCCGTTTTTCTCCACAATAAACGTCTTTTGCGAATGACCAGTGGAATCTTATATTATTATTTTTTTACTTGTAATTTTGACATTCAAAGTGCCGTTTAATGGCCTTACTGAAACAAAAGATCTGACTAGACAGACTATCAATAACTAAATGATGGAACGTCATCTTGAAAGTTCCTTTACATTATTCAAACAAGAAAGGCCACATCTGAGTCAACATCCTAAAGATTTCTCTTAGTCGTGATAGCGACCCGCCCTAAGGAAATCGAACCGGACTAATATCCTGGGAGTTGATAGATCTCTACTGATATACCAAAGTCTTAGTTTGGGTACAATATATATAAGGTTATATTTAAATTGAGCTTTATGGCTGAGTAATAATCATTGTGATAATATTTAAAAATGTCCACGTTTCAGGAAATTCATCATCATCATCAACCTGGAATCACCTATTACTGGGTATATGCCCTCTTCTTCTGATATACTTTTCATTTCCGTGCGTCTCTTATCACATTGTTTCCAATGACTTTGACGATATCGAAAAATCCTCATGCTTTTACGACGACCCTGATTAATTTCAGAATAAAATACTTTTTTTTTTTTACTACTATACTACTAATATTCAAATCCTCATAAAAAATAATACCTTAAATTGTACGAACGCGGGACGTTTCGAAAGTTATTAAATTTCGTTGAAACGAAATTTTCAACGAAACGTTTCTTACGACTGACGGGACTGTTAAAATTAAATCCCAACTCACTTTTTGTTATTTTAACTTTAGTTTCACGGTGTCACGGAGCGAGATTGAAAATGGAGGTACGGTAGATATTTTAGGGCGTGAAAATATTTATGCTATGCATGGGGGTGGAATATGATTTTTATGGTTCAAGTAATCTTTGAAAATATAAATATTAAAAGGTTATTTAATGAGCAGATGATGTTTTTCTATTTTAAATTGTATAAATCTCGTCCCTTTAGATACGATTAGTTGTGGAACACTGACCAATAGCAGGCCTACCGTAGTATAGAGTTTTTACTGCTTCTATTATTAAAGGCACTGACACCGACAGTAGAAAATATTTTTTCATCCTCCATATTTTGAAAATTAATTTTGGAGCATATGATTCCAAACCCAGCAGTTGAGGCTGTGTGAAGCCTGTAATTGAATAAAAAAAAAAACGAACTTTGTTTCTACTGCAAACAAACAAATCCTTTTATTTTCATCCCCTTGACCTTATCCTAATTCATTACGGGTCAGTGCAACACGTCTACTTCTTCTTTACTTGTCTGTGGTCATCTCAGTAGTCGATCCCCTTCATAAACATATCATCCATCATATCTTGATACAAAAGCCATCAAATGTATCTTTAGTATTCTCATACTTTTTATAAACATAAAATTACAAAGTAATAAGTATATAATTTCTTAACACAACTCTTTCGTGGCAGCCCCGACAATGTAAAATGGCACTTCCCGCATATATCCGCTAATATATCTCGTGGAACACATACATTCCGAGTGAATGTTGCTTATCTTCACTACACACTGTCATGTAACACTCGATAAAACATTTGCTTAATAGAACATAGTCGCTTTCTTCACAAAAATCGGCTAAAAAGTACGACTTAGTGCGACTGTAGTTATCACTTGAAGGATCAAATTTTAAGTTCCCACCTTTCTTCATAATACCTTCTCTAGTGGCCATAAGTGCTACTACAGTGTCAGTGTGTAGGCGATTACGATGCTCTGTTTTCAAATTCTTTAGAACTCTACATTTTCTTTCGACGTATGCGTTTGAAAAAGGTAGAACGAGCAATAGGCTTATTTTTAGCTTTTCGTGGTCATTAATTTTGCCATACAAGAAACTCTAAAATCTTCCTGCCGGATAACGGGCAACGCTGCTCCCGTCAACTGCCTACCCTACCCTACTTACCTACCTGCCTATTCTACTTGCCTTGCTACCTACCTGCCCTACTTACTTATCTGCCTATTCTACTTGCCTTGCTGCCTACCTGCCCTACTTACCTACCTACCTATTCTACTTGCCTTGCTACCTACCAACGCTTGACGAGGTCGGTCCGTAGATGCGTGACCATTTTAACATACCGAGTTTCCTCCGTACCTCGGAAAGCACGTTAAGCCGTTGGTCCTAGCTGTCATTTGAAGATTATTGACATCATTTACAGTTGTTACGAGTAGTCAGAAGCTTGAGATCTGACACCAGTCTTGCCAAGCAGTACCGTGTTACCCAGTTACTGGGTTGTGGAGGTCAGATAGGCAGTCGCTCCATGTAAAACACTGGTACTCAGCAGAATCCGGTTAGACTGGAAGCCGACCCCAACATAGTTGGGCAAAGACTGGCCCCCTCCTTCTCCTGTTGGATGCGAGACGAGTATGTCGGACATTCGCATCCATCAAAAGGACGTCCTTAGGGTGCTGCGCAACCTCGACGTGAACAAGGCTAGCATATGAGACTGGAAAAGTGCCGAATGCTTGGAAGCAAGCCAACGTACAGCCTGTGCCCAAGAAGGGCAGTCGAGCTGACCCGGCCAACTAAAGACCCATCTCTGTAACGTCCATACTCTGTAAGAATATGGAGCGTGTACTTAACAAAAAGCTCCTGGCATACCTAGAAACTAACGATATCCTTAGTGACAGCCAATATGGCTTCCGCCGAAATCGGTCTACTGGAGATCTTCAAGCGTATGCCATTCACATATGGAATGAGGCCATCGAGAGACACGGGGAAGCGCTTGCCGTCTCCCTCGACATCTCGAAGGCTTTCGATAGGGTCTGGCACGAAAGCCTCTTTGGTAAACTTCCTTCATTCGGTTTGCCTCTTCCGTGATTGGATTGCAGACTTCCTGAGAGATCGGTCTATTCGAGTGGTTATCGATGGCTGCTCTTCGGACTAATTGGATATTAATGCCGGGGTCCCTCAGGGGTCAGTACTCTCAGCAACATTGTTCTTGTTGCACATTAACGATCTGCTAAAACCTTTAGGTATGCTGACGACAGCAATGTTGCTGAGAGATACTTGTCCAACGCACAGGCTACCGGGTCGCAGATCCGGTCTCTCCGTGAGGCCATGGTGGAACGTTTGAACATATCCTTGCAGGCAGTCTCCGAATGAGGCGATGCCAATCTGGTCAGGTTTAATGCTGCTAAAACCCAGGCGTGTCTTTTTGCCGATAAAAGGAGCCTTGTCCACCCGGCTCCATCTTTCCGTGGTATGACCGTGCTGATAACGGACCATCTTGAGCTTCTTGGTGTTTCGTTGACATCGACTCTCAATTTTGGCCCATACATTGAGGGAAAGGCTCAGCTGGCTGCCAAAAAGTTGGGGATCCTTGCGAAGGTGAGAGGGTACAAAACGCCGGAACAGCTGCTCAACTTGTATCAAGCGCAAGTTCAATCATGCATGGAGTACTGTCTCATCTCTGGGACGGATCTGCCAAATACCAGCTTGATGCACTCGAGTCGATCGAAAAGCGGGCCAAGAGACTCATCGGCAATGAGGCACTGGTCAAGTCAAAGCTACAGAGCCTTGAACATCGTCGCCGAGTTGCCAGATTGTCGGTTTTTTATCGGTTGCATTTCGGGGAGTGTGCGATGGAATTGCATGATCTGATTCCACCCAGCCCGTTCCATCATAGGACTACCAGACGTACGGCGATGCGTCATCGGTACATGGTGGATATCCCACCCATACGCACAAAACGTTTTGAGGACACTTTAATTATGCGTACAGCTAAGGAGTGGAATTCCCTGCCGGTCTGTGTTTCCCGATAGCTACAATCTAGGGGTCTTTGAGTCATGAGTGAATAGGTTTTTTCAAGGCAAGCGTGCTTCACCGTCGACCACATCATCGCTTACCATCAGGTGAGATAGTGGTCAAGCCTATAGAGGATGTAAAAAAAAGACTAGGCAGATTGATTGAATCTAGCCAGTGACACCAGCAAGGTTAAAACAAATCGATTGACGTAAGAATCATCAAAATCGGCCAACGCATTTGGTCTCTAGAACGCCACATAGGAACAAACATACATACATACATAGACTGACAAATACATTAGCCTCTTTCGGCAGTCGGGTAAAAAATCTTGGTGACATGTGGGTGACCTTTAGGTGCACTCGGGAATACAGGGGTGATGTTATGTTATTGTCATATTTTCCGGATGGGTTCGGGTAAATTCCCTAGTCTATCCCTTGTCCAAGTTAACTGGGCTTATCTCAATTGTAAACGACCCGTTGTGCCTATTGACCTTGTTGGTTCTATATCCTCCTTGATATGGAGGGAAATGAAAATGATGTTTTATGTTTTCCTACTCCTCCTTTATTACCCGACTGCAAAGAAAGGGTTATAATTTTTGCGCGTATCTTGTATGTTTGTATGTATGTAATATTCTTTATTACCTTATAGCTTGCGAACCTCTAGACGGATTTATATAATTAAGACATCGTTAGATACGTCTTCACCGCCCAAGTACTTAGATAAATGAAGTAAAAAAACAATAATGGCGGCTTTTGGGCAACATATTGTGGGTGTCCCAATTTTTTTTTCTTCCCAACCCATCGAGTTACGGTTTCAAAAATATATCCCACTCATATGTTTAAACGATATTCAAAAAAAAATGCCGCCTTTGTACGTTTGTGTGCATGAAGTATTAAATAAATAAATAAATAAATAAATAACTTAAAAGTTGTAAATATAAAGAAATTAATTTAAAAATCAAAAAATCGACTGCTTAGTAAGCGAAATAAAAATATGTAAATAAGTAGAAAATCTTGCTGTGCAGTCGGAGGATCAGGTGGTCAGCCAGCTCGCGAATAGGTATCCTCCGACTGCGACTTAAATTAACTTTTTCTTTTCTGTTTAATTTCGTTGCGGGATCCAACACAGTTAAGGCAGTACCCCGAGCAAAACGCCGCGCTAGCCGTTTTTCGTGCTGTTTTTAGGAGCTATCTAAAAATAAATATTAACTAATAAAATACATTAAATTGCTACATATTATTGATTCTAAAATGGTCGCATATTTTTTTAAAGAGGTATACCAGGCCCCTCAGAAAGTATTGCGAAAAAAAGTTTTTATATATGGGAGACTGGCCAGTTATAATGTTTTTCGAAAATATGATTATTTATAAGTAAAAATAAGTAAGTTCCAATTTCAAAATTTCCCTCCACATTTTTTGCGAGTTAATTCAAAGTATTGTGTCTCAGTGAAATAGGGATCTGCGCCGGGAACATTTTAGAGCTATGATTTTATACGATTTCAAGTGTCGCCTGAAACCGGATGAATCGTACGATAGACTTCAAATGGCATTCATGGATGAAGGCCCTTCCAAGGCAACCGTGTATCGTTGGTATAACGAATTCAAGCGCGGTCGACCAACTTTGGGGGATGACGAAAGAAGCGGTCGCCCTTTGACGGCTGTTACCGAAGAAAACGTGCTAGCAGTGAAAAATTTAATCCAAGACAATAGGCGAATTACATATCAGGAGATTCAACACATATTGAAGATTGGATCGGGAAGCGTTCACGAGATTCTACACAGCCATCTTCGCGTGAGAAGGATAGTATCACGCTGGGTGCCGCACAACCTCACCGATGCTCAGAAGCAGGCCCGGGTGGAATGGTGCCGTGATATGCTTAACAAATTTGAAGCAGGCTCGTCTCGGCGTGTTTACGACATCGTTACAGGTGATGAGTCCTGGATTTATCAATACGACCCAGAAACCAAGCGCCAGTCGACTGTTTGGGTGTTTCAAAATGAGCCAACGCCTACCAAAGTGAAGCGATCTAGAAGCGGGGGTAAGATTTTGATCGCTAGCTTTTTTAATTTGACTGGCCACTTGGTATCAATTCCCTTACGGGATCAAAGAAGCATTAATGCCGAATGGTATACTACCAAATGTTTGCCAGAAGTTTTCTCTGTTATAAGCAACAAGCGACCAAACACAGGGCTCCGCGGGCTACTGCTCCACCACGACAATGCACCTGCGCACACCGCACTCAAAACGAGGGACTTCCTGGACAGCACGCCAGTCAAACTCCTGGGTCACCCTCTTTACAGCCCTGATCTAGCACCGTGTGACTTCTTTTTATTCCCAAAAATAAAAAATCAGCTCAAAGGGATACAATTTTCGTCGCCGGAAGATGCGCTGGCTGCGTTCGAGCAGGCTGTAAACGAGGTGTCTGCGGCGGACTGGAAAAAGTGTTTTGAAAACTGGTTTAGGCGCATGAATCTTTGTATAGAGGCTGGTGGAAAGTACTTTGAAAAGATTTAATAAAAATATATGTACGTATAGAACAATTTTTTTTAGTTTCGCAAAACTTTCTGAGTGTCCCACGTATGTTTCACTAATCTCCTTCCAACAAAACCATAAAAATGAGAAATAATTATTGATAGCATGCATCTCGTCGTAAAGTGTTTATTAATTATTTTTGTATTAGCACTAATGGATAGACAATTTAATAACAAACATTTTTGCCTTTTTTTTTCCAAAGACTAAAATTCGATTTTATAAAAAAAAAAAACTAAAATCTGGGCGTATTCACTACCGTAATTCATGCACCACCTGTGCCGCTAGGCCAATATGAATGCTCATATCTCATGCTGATTTTTTGGTCAGGGTACCATATTAAATACATTCACCGGGACTTCGTCGAGCTTCATTGCCTCGGCGCTTTTCTGGTGTTCGCCACTGTTGATACTGGCTTTCAGGAGTTGCAGTGGTTTGGAAATAGTGCGGTGGGATTGGTCCATCCCTTGTACCATGTCATACACTTAATACATATACATAACAGGTGAAATGTTGGTGTGTTTGCCTGCAGGTAACACAGGCATTAACATAACATTCATATAAAAATAATTAACAGCGCAACTGGTAGTGAAGTTCTGGATTTGATGCCCGTTTCGGGAAAAGTATGAAAACTGTCAGAGGCTGCCGCAGTCTACATTTTTGCTGAAAACAAGTAACTCTGCAAGGCTGGCTCTTTATAATTTGACTGAACACAGTGTGACGAACTAATTGTATTTTAGCCTCAAGTATCTTTTAACAGCCACAGGTACGTTAGTTAGAAACAGTTACTGGGTTGAGGTCGGTTCTTTAAGATACTCTCACTAGCTGTTGTATACAAGGCTCTTTTTTTACGCAATTTACTCACACAGAAATTGAAAGCAAAGATTTTTGGTGATACCAACACCCTAACGTCTCAAGCGCCTAGGTACCTTCCTAATTATTCATCCCCTCCCCCCTGACACAACTCTCATGCCGGTCAGTTCTGTCGCGACCGCGGCACGAAGTGCTTGTGGAGGCCGCGTACCATAGTGCGGTAATTTTCTCATCACGCGCCTTTGCACTTTGGACAAGCAATTACTCTGCACCGAACATATCACATAATGTGTTTCGAGAGGTACACTCGTGTTGATCTCATGAAAGATAATTTTTTTAAAGTTTTTGTAAAGTAAGATTTTTTATTGTGAGTTATATGAAGACTCAAAATTTTGAAAAGATGAGTAATTTGCTGAAAGTTACATTTATGTTTCAAAATTTTAGGTAAAATACTTATTTTCTTACTTATTAAATCTTGTTTTATTCATATAAATCTATTATAAGGCAATAAATACCTACTATAAAAGTAGAAATATGATATTTTAAAGTTGTGTGAGTAATTTGCTCGCGCGCGCCTCTTCGTGTAACAAACTGAGGCGCGCCTTCTCACGGGTTAAGACTGTCCAGAATGTACCTAATCTGCAAGGACATCATCTAGGAGTCTTATCTTTGAAAAAATACAACAACTTCTTATCTCCTTAACGAGAAACAACAAAGAGAATGCATACCAATAGCCTTTTCGGTACCATTACCTGGTCTGAGTGGATGGAAACCATTTGAAACGAATAAAAAGATAGTAATCGTATTGTTTCCTGTAATAGAAGCTTTCCGAAAGGGTATTTTTGTTGCGAAAAGCGGAGTGGGAACAAAAGGGTATTTATTGGCATTGTGTGGTCTGCGAATTTGTGGAATGAAGTGTACTACTAACTAAAAAACCTGGTACATTTTTTTATAGAATAGCAATGCTGGCGTGATTGTAAGACCACCCATTATGTCATCCTATTTAATCTTACCTTTATATTTTTTCTGAAAATTCAAGAGATTCAATATGGTTCTTACTTTCATGTTGTTACTGCCCTGCCTACCAATTCTACCATAAATTATAGTAGTTCTGCCACTACTTTCGTCTACTGACATCCTCTAGCAACCCTGCCGGTAATCCTCCCTACCTCAGTTTTACAAAAAACCCTCGATAATCTTATCTAACCTCCATCCTACCGAGGATCTTCGTCGCATTACTTACTTTGATAGCGGGTACCGGGAACTAATGTTTTTTGTGTCTTGCCGTTTGTTGTGCATTTAAAGGGATAAAGTTTAATAGTCTTGTGGGGAAGGATACTTTTCCAATACAATAACGAAAATACCTATGTTTAAAGACACTGACGTGAGCTTTTGATACAGTGATATTCTGACAATTACTATATAGATTAACTAAAAGTGGAACGAATTCACTTATTTCAGTAGCGTATATCAATGCCATACATTTTGGCCTTTTTGAATATCGTTATCAATATAATGTCACTTTGTCTAGCAAGGCCCTCTTGTTCATAACTTCAATATTCATTACAATGGACGAGTTGTTATTTTCTTTAAAAAGCTATTGTTGGAATGAGGTTTGATTTATCAAACTCGTAAAAATTCTTTGCCGAACAGAATATTCTATATTTGTTCTTAATTTACAATCAAGTGCACATGCGCAGGATGTTAAATTCAAATATTGTTGATTGGATACGTCAATCGTGTTTATGAAGTTGTCGAGTTTTCACCTTTAAAGCTAATGGTTGTATTTCTGTTTTATATATTAGGAATTGAACCGGCAACGCCTGCATCTGCGGTCGGGGTGTGCCTCCGCTACGCTACCGTGCAAGTATCAGCGCGCGTCAAATTTCGATACTAACTGCGAGCGGCTTACGTCATCGCTTGAGTTTCTATGGGCAGTTGTACACGTCAACCAGTAAACCCGTTGCGAATCTAGCAAACGACCCAAGAGCTAGATTGACCCGACACTATACCGAAGATATCCCGGACGTCAGCCTGTACGAGATTAGGATGGCTCTGAAACAGCTTAAAAACAACAAGGCGCCGGGTGATGACGGAATCACGGCTGAACTCCTGAAGGCGGGTGGAAAACCGGTCCTCAAGGCCCTTCAGAAGCTTTTTGATTCCGTCATACTCGAGGGCAAAACGCCACAGGCATGGTGCAGGGGTGTGGTGGTACTCTTCTTCAAGAAGGGCGACAATGCCCGGCTGAAGAACTATAGGCCCATCTCGCTTCTTAGCCATGTTTACAAGTTGTTTTCAAGAGTCATCACGAATCGTCTCGCGCGCAGGTTTGACGATTTCCAGCCTCCCGAACAAGCCGGATTCCGAAAAGGCTTTAGCACCGTAGACCACATACATACGCTGCGGCAGGTTATACAGAAGACCGAAGAGTATAACTTGCCTCTCTGTTTAGCGTTTGTGGACTACGAGAAAGCCTTCGATTCGATCGAGACTTGGGCTGTACTACAGTCTCTCCAACGGTGCCAGATCGACTACCGGTACATTGAGGTGTTGAAGTGTCTGTACAAAAACGCCACCATGTCAGTCCGTCTTCAGGATCATACCTCGAAACCTATCCTTCTCCAGCGCGGCGTAAGACAGGGAGACGTAATTTCTCCGAAACTGTTCACTGCTGCGCTGGAGGACGTCTTCAAGGTTCTGGACTGGAAGGGGCTTGGCATCAACGTTAATGGCGAGTACATCACTCACCTTCGGTTTGCCGACGACATAGTGATCATGGCTGAGACCATGGAGAGCCTCAGTAAAATGCTCGATGACCTTAGTAGAGCTTCCGAAAGAGTGGGTCTTAAAATGAACATGGACAAAACCAAGGTCATGGTGAACGCCCATGTAACACCCACTCCTATCAAGATCGGAGACTCTACACTTGAAGTTGTAGACGATTATGTTTACCTGGGACAAACGGTCCAGTTGGGTAGGTCCAACTTCGAGAAAGAGGTCAACCGTCGAATCCGACTCGGCTGGGCGGCGTTCGGGAAGTTGCGTGGTATCTTCTCGTCCAATTTACCGCAGAGTCTCAAGACAAAAGTCTATGACCAGTGTGTGTTGCCAGTGATCACCTATGGGACCGAGACGTGGTCGCTCACAATGGGCCTTATCAGAAAGCTTAAAGTCACCCAAAGGGCAATGGAGAGGGCTATGCTCGGAATTTCCTTGCGTGATCACGTCAGAAATGATGATATCCGCAGGAGAACCAAAGTTACCGACATAGCCCGAAGAATTGCCAAACTTAAGTGGCAGTGGGCAGGGCACATTGCTCGCAGAACGGATGGCCGATGGGGCCGAAAAGTTCTGGAGTGGCGACCGCGAACTGGAAGACGATACGTTGGAAGGCCTCCCACTAGGTGGACCGATGACCTGGTTAAGGTTGCGGGAAGGCGCTGGATGCGAGACGCACGGGATCGGACAATGTGGCGACGCCTGGGGGAGGCCTATGTCCAGCAGTGGACGTCTTTCGGCTGAAATGATGATGATGATGAATGATGACGTCATCGCTTGTGCTACGACGGTGGTCCTTACCAGTGCTACGAGCGAGTGGCTAACATCATCGCCTGTGCTAAGACGGCGGCGCTTACCAGTGCTACGAGTTACGCACCTACGATCTTGCTACGAGTCTTCCGTCGGCTACGCAACTACTGCTAACAATACAACCCAATATCGACTGTTGGACTTGTGCTATTGTATTGGCTATAATGTTGATTAATCGGCGCTCAAAGCCCAAAGCGCCGATAGTAAGTCTGAGCCACACTCAAACTCAATCAGAGCCTGACATTAACACCGCTGTCTCGATGAGTGGATTTGTAAACACCTCCCTCCCGCAGCAAACGCCCGCGCAACGCTAACTCGCCGCAAGGTGGTTCTGGCTTCCATTCCCCACAATATAATGAACAAAACCTCTGCATTTCTAAATCACCAGCGGAACAGGCTTCCTTAATGACCAAGCTTATATCCGACGTTGTAGAAATAAAGTCGCAAAACTTCGCATTCCAGGCAACAAACGCCGCAATTCAAAAATCTAACGAAGAGATTATTCAATCCATGAATTTCCTCAGCACGAAGTTTGAAGATATGAAAAAGAAGATAGAAGAGCTAAAAAAATCTCATGAGATGCACAGCAAAGACACAGACCATTTGGAAAAAAAAAGATTATCGACCAACAACTCAAATCACGTTCATCAGTTGTCGAAATCCGTAGTGTGCCTATCGCTGACACTGAAACCTGTGCCAGTCTTTCAAGGACAGTAACCAAAATTTGCGAGGCCCTGGGAACTCCTATCAGTGACTCTAATATTCGAGATGTGTACCGCCTATACGGAAAACCCTCTAATACCAACTCCCCGCGCCCTATAATGGCTGAATTTGTAGCCGTAAGTACTAAGCAAACTGTCATATCAACAGTGCGATCATTCAATAAGGGCAGGTCTATAGACCAGAAATTTAACACATCTCACGTTGGAATGCCTGACAAGCCACTACCTATTTATATCGCCGAGCAGTTGCCACCAAGTGCAAGGAAACTTTACCATCAAGGACGGGAGTTTGCTTCAAAGCACGCCTACAGCTTCTGTTGGGTTTCCAATGGAAATATTTACCTGAGAAAGCTGGAAGGGGACAAGCATATTCTGATTATCTCTGGTCAATCTCTTCAAGATCTGGAAACTAAATGACTATATTGCCCACTCAACCTTCTTGTTCATAACATATTGGGCAGTTTCCGACTTTTCCTAACCACAATTATCTTAACTTTACACTTTCATTTTAGATTTCCACTACTTCACCTAATAACAAACACAAACTTCTCTCAATACACACCAACAGAATTTTCCCTTATTGCATACTTAAAGTTCTATGTAATTATAAGGCTCCAACTCCGTACTCTTCTTTTCATCTGCAAGCCGTTTTTCTTTAGTTGCCTGTCTGGCTGTTTATATATTAATAAAAATGGCGAACATAAATGACATCATACAAGAATTCGATGCATCAGCGTGTATAGGTACCTCCTTCAACTGCCTACCTGAGGACTGTCCGCGGTACGTTGCCCCATCAACTCTTGATGCTCAGTAAGGTTACCTGTTTGCCGGTTTTGGACGGGTTTCAGGCTCACTCTACTATCTCTAATTGCAACCAAAATGACGGGATTGTTATATACACCAGATTATAGGTTTGCAATGTACTGTGCGAGAACCAAAATTTGAAGGGGGAAATTGCCTGGTGTGTGAAATATTTTACAACAAATTGGCAGTAGTTGCAATATATCGTTCACCATCACTTAACTCCAAGATTAACTTTAACTCCTTTTTAACTAATTTGGACAGTGTGTATAATAGTATCTCTCGCTGCCCTAACATCGCTCTTTTGGGTGACCTGAATTTGGATCTGAGTTCTACCAACAGAAATGACACAACGCTCGAGTACCTATCACTAAACGCCTCTCATGGCCTTTTGTCCAATCACCTCATCCCCACTCGCTAAGAACGATGTTTAGACCACATCTTCCTTAAGTCCAACCTATCATCTACCTCTCTCATCCTAGAATCGCATATCACAGACCATAAACCTACCCTCTTGAATATTGCTAACTATAACCCACTGCACAAATCAACCCACAAAGTCACGAGCTTAAATTATGCAGCTATAATTGAAGATCTCGGAAATGTAGACTTTGCCTGAGTGTATAACACTGAAGACGTCAACACATCAACAACCATATTCATCGATACTGTTAGTTCTGTAGTCTCGAAACATTCAATAATAGTAAATGTCCCTAGGAAAAAACATGTAATAAAACCATGGGTCACTCCAGGACTGTTAAAATGTATTCAAAACCGAGATAGAATGCATAAACTCAATAACTCTCCTGATAATATAATCCTAAAAACTTCATACACTCGATAACGCAACTTCGGCAACGATTTACTTAGGAAACTAAAAACCACTTATGAAACAAATGAGCTGAAAGAAGCCAAAAATTGTCCCCGTAAAGTGTGGCAAACAATTAACACCATCACAATAGACATAAACCGCAGACAAGTCCCTCCGAGTTGCTGGAACTGAAAGGTGATCACATGTCTTCAATTAACGAGGCGTGTCACTTCTTTACTTCCATAGGAAGCAACCTAGCAGATAAAATCACATCACAGCATCATCCCACTAGTACTAACACTCCAATTACCCACCACTCCCAACCATACCGTAACAGCCCCCTATCCTCGCAGGTTAATTCCCTTGGTATGTTAGACGTTTGTGAATCTAAAGTTGAGTTCCTCATTCTCCAGCTACGCGACAAGAGTGCCGTGGGCTGGGATGGTCTGTCACCTCAGCTGTTGAAATCTTCTTGACATGTTTTGGTTCCACCCATAACTTACCTCTGTAACCTATGCCTTAAAACAGGCGTATTCCTCGATGCCTTTAAAAGGGCTATTGTTCTCCCGATATACAAGGACGGGGACAGAAGCTGCGTCACCAACTACAGGCCTATTTCGGTACTCCCAGCTCTTTCTAAGGTTCTAGAAAGGATTCTAAACAACCATCTAAGGCGCTTCCTTGACAAATTCAATGTTATCGCCGACAACCAGTTCGGCTTCAGGCCAAAGCTGTCAACAGAGGATGCTGTATTGGAACTTACGAAATCAGTTGCTGCAAACTTGGACAGTACAACCAAATGCCTTGGAATCTTTCTGGACCTTTCAAAGGCGTTTGATACAAAACTGGAAGCCATATTGGTGCGGGGTATGACTCTAGATATCTTTCGGAGTTACCTTACAAACCGTAAATAGCGCGTCAAGATAGGTAAGGAAACCATTCTTACGGCGTTTCCCAGGGAAGCAAACTGGGCCCAACCCTATTTCAGATTTATGTTAGCGATCTGTGTAAGATGAACCTCCCAAATTGTAATATTTTCGCCTACGCTGACGATACCGCAATCCCCACGGTACCTTGTGCCTGTCCCACGATAAGTCGTTCAGACGCTGTTAAGTATTTGGGTGTACATATCGATTCTGGACTCAGGTGGGACAGGCAAATTGATACCCTTTCCTCAAGAACTATGCGTCTAATCCACATTTTCAAGTCCCTCAGAGACTCTGCCGACAGTGCCACGCTGAAGATGATTTACTACTCCCTCTGCCAATCTGTACTCGGGTACTGTATAACTGCATGGGGTGGAGCAGCGAAAACCATTTTTCTCAGAATAGAAAGAGCACAAAGAGCAATACTAAAAGTAATGACTAAAAAGCCTTTTAGGTATCCAACATCTGACCTCTACGCCGACTGTAAAGTTCTAACAGTGCGGCATGTCTTTGTGTTCAAGGCTACTAAAGACACATAAGCGCTTCCCAGCTTAGGACCGAAACAAACGCACTCAAATCTTACCCAGTACGCAGCATAGAACTACTTTCGCTCGGCATCAATTTTACATTCTTGGTACCTATCTGTACGGAAAAATCCATAATCAAATACAAATAATGCACCTAAACTCCCATAACCTCAAAATCAAACTGACTGAATGGCTATTACTAAAAGACTACTCATTCTCGGAGTCTTTACTTACATTCATAGAATAATCCCTAAAATCATTACACTAACCGACTCACACTAGATACACGATCACTCTCTCCTTACTCACCACTCTCTCACTCATACACTTAGGCTCACTCACTCACACATACTATTACACTCAAAAACATTTACACACCGGCACACAATTGTATTACTTAACCACCGTCGCAATATACATCCTGGCTGCATCTATACCTACATGACTAACCGCCCTGTATGGCCTAAACACTGTCTCCTAAGATACAGGACTACCTAGCTTAGGAGACAGGGTTACTTGATCTGTGTAGATTTATGTAGATATCTTATGTTATTTTGTACATCTGCTCTTGTGTATCATGAATCCTGTGTGTATCATAATAAAGATTATTATTAATTAAAAGTATACAAATGCCGAATTTGCGTTAATTATAATTTCTGGGACAACAAACTCTAGCTGTGTTATACAGGTCAAAGCTCAAATTCCATTGCAATACGTTCTTTTTAAGGCTTTCATACAAATGACCACTTAAAAATAAGAAGAACAAGAATACTTAAAAATAAACTTAAAATACACGATTTAGTCGATATGTCGTTTATTTGTGAATTTACCTCGCAGTCTGTTTACCCTGGTACCCTTTTAATAGCTATTATTACATATACATATTACATCACGCTTGTTATTACCGCAGGGTTACGTAGAGGTGCACATAACATAGTAAAACCACATTTCGACAGCAATGTTTGAGTCCCATAATTGATGGAGAACGAACCTATTGCTATAACCGCAAAATGCAGACTCCGGGCTGATACTGACAAATTCCTGATAGAAAAACCCATGACTCCAAGCTCATGTGGATCACTAGATCGACGAAGCATTACAGTTGGTTTATCCTTATGAGACCAGAGACAAAGCGTCTTTCTATTAGCGAAGGCAATGGTCTAAATGCGTAAAGTGATTGATCACCTAACAATTTGATAAGCGCTTGGCATGCCCATACATTATTCCATTTTTTCAATCGCTATAGCGGCATTCGTAGAGGAGGGAAGACTTCCAGCTGAATAATAACGATTCTCACACCTCATTACGAATCCTGACCACGAAAACGTACCCTCCATTTACACAGTGGATTTACTCCAACATTTCCAACTGCAGCGTAACCACGACATAGTCGTAGGTATGTAACCATTTGTCGGGCAGCCAGTGTGACCACTTGACTTCCGACGCTGACAATGGTCATTTACATATGTCCCGGTGCCTTGTGGCTTTTGGTTGTGGGTAGGTATGGCTTGCAACTTGTTAGAGACAACGCACTTGGGGGCTCGGTTGGCGCAGTGTTTGAGCGATTGACTGCTGCGCTGCGTGTCGCGGGTTTGATTCCCACACGGAGCAAATATTTTTATGATCTACAGATAGTTGTTCCGGCTCTGGGTGTTTGTGTATGTGAGTTTATAATATTTGTAAACGCACCCACGATACAGTAGACATTCCTAGTATGGGGCAATGTTTTGTAAAAATAAATAAAGCACGGGACTACATAAAGGACAATATTAAATGTTATGTGATTCCTTATTGCTAGTTAGCATTTTCCGCCGGCTTTTCTTCAGTGGCTGGTACCTGAGAAAGCTACATTATTTCGGGATAAAGAAGCCTATGACACTCAGCTATAGGTAACTTTCTAGAAGTGAAAGAATTTTCAAAATCTAGTCAGCACTGTGAGAGATCCTTTTAGGAACATAATATTATCACAATTATTATTTCAGCCGAATGACGTTCACTGCTGGACACACAGGTCTTACACTTATCGCGGTGGCGAGACTTGGGGGACCAAGTCTCGCCACCGCGATAAGTCATGCGAGACGCACAGGACATACATATTAACTAACAATTAATTTCCTCTTGATAATATGAAGTGTAGACTTAATATTATTAATAGTATATCCAATCAATATAGGATCACTTAACTTACATTTAATATTGACACATTGATAATTTTCGGTTCAGAAACGAAACTCTAAAATTACCTGATTGTGATGTAAAAATCGCCAAACGTAATATGCAAAGCGTCAATCATTTTGCAATAAACCCAAGAGATCTTGCCCGATCTTGGGCTACACCCCATAATTTTTAACTAAATCGTTATATACTGTAATTCACCTTCAACACTTTGGCAATTAATTCAAATGGGCTTGTAATCACAGCGAATGACTGCAAAATGGCCTTAAATGAGTATCAAAATTGTTGCTGACCGAAGTTTTAAGCGTTTTGGGAAATTAGGTATGTGGATGATTTTAAATGGTATGAAGAGTCGCACCTACAAAAGTTAGTCCAAAGATGAGATCCAGCGAGTCTATTAAATTAAGGGTGGTATTTAATACTTTAACTGTAATTCCCCTTTTTTCAATCAAAATATTCGAAATTACTACCAAAAATACTGAATTGCACACTAAATTTGCTCATCAAATAAATGAATTATACTATACTGCTAGATCTTTAAAGCTTAACTGTTTTACTGAATAACTATCTGTTAACTAAAAGTAAATCTAATAATTCTTCGAGTGCAACAAAATATTTAAGTTTTAAGGGAGGGGGGGAAACGAAACAAAGTCGACGGAGCCCCGCTGCGCAGGGCTCCTATTTCTGTCTGCAGGGTCTAAAGTAACCTAACATGAAGGAGATGACGGGAGCTGAGTTCGCTCGCTTTGCTCGCTCACTTCAGCTCCCGTCATCTCCTTCGAACCTAACCTATCCGTGTCGGGGTGCCCTAAGCTCCCGAGCTCGCTTCGCTCGCTCTTGGACTAATTCACACTTATTTTATATTTAATTGAATAATTTGTGTGCAAATCAGTATTTTTGTTTTACGGTGAGTAATATTGTTTTGCAGTAGGTTATTAGTGGAGATATTTTGTTTGCTTAAATTTCTAAATAGAGGTGCAGTTAAAAATTCCCCTTAAATTAATGTTAAGATTTGTTTTTAGGATATGAAAGTCAGACAGATAGTCGCATGTATCTAATAAAGGTACTACCACTATACTACTACTATTTAGAGTTGGGAAAAGGCTCGGCAGATAATGATGATTTTCTATTCTTTATCAGTTCTTTATCACTGCCATCAGAATCCCAAAAATATTGTGTGATAGGGATAACAGTAAATATTTAGAATCTACTGTCAAAAATATTTATCATTTCTGAAACCGGCCCATGCCTTTAAAACCTATAATCATAATAATATCCACTCGGATTGGACGGGCAGTCGACCTTACCTACTGCAAAACATTAACCATAAATCGATCCAAATCGACGCTACAGGCTTAAATATTGTAACCGTTTTCATCGAAAAATTTATTAAAAATATCGATCGTTGACAGTTGAAAAGTTATTGATAATGTGAAAAAAATTGAGATATTTTTCAGAATCAACGCATAACTATTCTGCAAATGACGGCGATATAATATACCGAATCGAAATTCGGGTAGTTTTTTTGACATTTTAATTTTAAGTGTTATGATTTTGATGCAGTGCCGATTGCGAATTGGTCTTAAATTGGGCACTTAAGTTAGGTATCCCAGATTTATGATATTCGTTATTGTGAGATATCGATTAAGGTTATTTGTTGTAGCAAAAATTGAGTTTATTATTATTATTAGTTTTTTGTCACAAAATAAACGCAGGTTCATATATACATAGATTTCAATGGTATTTTTTTTGTCTGCTTCATACGGTTTATCAACCTTACGTCTCACCTGTATCGCTAAATGGGTAAGTAGAAGAATATAGCTCGCTGTATTACCGCCTATGGAGAATTTGCCTATGAATGTCACTTTTTTATTATAGGAGGTTGCGTGCTCTATCTATAGAAGGCCTAAGTAGAGTTTTACTTTCCTCTTTAGTTTAGTTGACAATTGGAAATTATGTTTAAACATCTAGCAGCTGTTCCAAGACATATGACATCCACCAACCCGCACAGGGCCTGCGTGATAGATACCGGCCCATTCCTTCAGAAAGAGAGAATGGAGTGCCCGCGTCCCAGCAGTGGGAACATTAATAGGCTGATAATGATGATGATCTTAGCAGCTATCTATTTCTAGCAGGTAATTATCTAACCGGTCACAAATCTACTATGCATCCCCAAGGACTAATTAGATTAAAATGTAGCGTGCAATTATTGACAGATAGTTAACAGTGTTTTGTCGCTCAAATCCTAGCGTTATTGGCAGTGCAAACTGACATTAAATTAGCTGTAAATACATAGTTATTACCAAAAATTATCCCGATATGTTAAAGGTTTTAAACCTTGCCATAAACCCTAATCTATACTATACTGTTAGGATAGAGATCATCATCATCAGCCTTTTTATGTTCCCACTGCTGGGACACAGGACAAGTGGGAAATGCCCTATCTACCACCCGGTTGCAGTACGGGTTGGTCGTTGTCACATGTCTTCGATTTTTTGTTTCTAGTATATGACCGTTTCCTCACGATGGTTTCCTTCACCGTTTTGAGGATGGGGATAGAGATGCTGGCTCTGCATCCACTGGTTTCTTTGTTTAGAATAACGTAGAACTATTTTTCGGGAGCTTAATTTAACAAAAAAAAAACTACATACGTAGGTACAGTAATGTATATATTAGCAATTTAGGTACAGTATGACCGGATGGACCGGAACGGTGTGTGTGGTGGTACCTACCTAAGTCACGGTAAGTGAATTTCAATGTCAAATTCCTTATGTTTGGGTTAGTTGTCAGGCAAACCGGATGCAGCTGGATACCATTATTTTATATGGACTGACAGCTTGTTTAAACTCTTCAACCCGGTTACTGGGTAACACGGTAGCCCTTGACTCTGGTTTAGCTCACTACACATAGCACTTAACTTTCTCAATCATTTTATTAAGAACTTGCAAACGCCTCGCGGTTTCACCCACGTAGTTTCTGTTCCCGTAGGAATACAGTGATTAAAAGTAGCGTATGTCACCCGGAGATAGTGTAGCTTCCCAACGGTGAAAGAATTTTTGAAATCGGTCCGGTTGTTTTTAAGTTTATTCGTTACTCACAAAAATACAAATCTTTCCTTTTTATAATCAACGACAAGAAACAGTTTGTAAGTAAGGAGAGGAGATGCGCTCTCCTTACTTACAAACTGTTTCTTGTGCAATGGTTGGCAGAGCAAACTTCAGAGACACAAAGATCAGCTGTGAACTGCTATATAAGTGATAGTTAACACAACACTAACTCGAAAAGCTATTTCCCCACCGCTTTTAGGCACGATATGAAGTGTATAATTTTGCACTTGTGCAAACGTTGAGGGCTGTCCGCCGTCATTAATTAATAACCTTTAATCAACTAATCTATAATTGTATTCTAAATTCAAAAAACATTCACGTTTTTAAATGTCTATTTGGCAGCTTGCTTCTCTTTCAAAAATCGAAGTCGACGCGCGTAAAGCTATTTCACATGATAATTTGTGTCTATCAGATATTTGTCTATTTTTTCGAATAAGTCTTTTGAAAAACATAATTTGAAACTCTGCAACCAAATGTTCTATGTCTAATGAAACCCGACGAATATCTATATGTAATGACGAAGCAAAAAAAATATTAACGTAATTTGAAGTAACGAGAAAACTAAAGTTTTGATTTCTATTGATTTACGACTACGGAGTTTTGCTAACTAATTTATTTTTGACACACACACGTACATATTACCGCCTATACAGGCGGTAATGTGTTAGTTACCGTTCAGGGAATACTCCCTGAACGGTAACTCAGAGGTGTTCCCACATTTCGCCAAATGTTTAACCGATAAAAACCTTGTATATCGCGTCGATCCGCATTGCCAGCCGCAAGAGGTTAACTCCTATGTATCTTTATCTCTTTGTATAAAATAATATATAACCACTCAATCCGATTTCTGTCACCGGTGAAGCAATATAAGTCTCTTTTCAAATATTTATTCTAAACAAACCGGAGTCAAAAATGTTTACCTAGTTAGGATGCCATGTTGTGTATGGCTTCTACAAATAACGGTGTTTGGAGACTCTATGGGATAACACGGACCCGTAGCTTCGCTGTGGTGGTTTTTACATGTTTTACTTATATTATTTGAATGGATAACACAAATTCAATCTTGTAGACATAATATGTAAATTAGTATAGATGTTTGGCGCAATGATCGAAAACGCTTATTGACCAAAAAATTGCTCAGAACGCGTTGTGGCTTCTTTAAAAAAACCACAACCCAAAAATCGGGTTGTGGCACTTTTAAAATCGGCCACAATGCGTTGTAGACAGTGAACAAAAGCCAGAACGCGTTCTGAACCTTAGCTGATGTAACTACAACGCAAATATGCGGCAGACAAAATGGCGCGGACGAGAATTAGCATATTTTCTTCATGAAAAAAAATGAAAAAAAATAAATGAAAAAGTGTTTATTCACAGAAAAAAAGTTGTTACAATTTAAATATTACCTCTGCCAAACTGCAAAGCAGTTTGTTGGCAGACGTAGCTCCTTTTTTTGTAAATAATAATAACATATATTCTTTACTACTGAACAAATGAAATTTCTTAACTTATCTTATCTATAATGAGACCTTGACAAAATGTATTAAGGAGGTACTTGTGTATTTTATTTTTAAAGGATGCTTTTGTGATACTACTATTTATATCTAAAGGAAGGTCATTAAAAATAGTTGGAACTAAAAAACTTCTACACCTTCTGCCATAATAATTATTAAAAGTGGGCACTACAAATCTTTTTATATTATTATTCCTTTGAGATCTTGTGTGCATAATATTAGTTTTAAATTCATTGCTACAATACTGTTCTAAAGCTACTGACAACACTACCCTCTCATGAACTGGCAGCATTTTACATTCCAAAAATAAATTTTCGTAATCACTACTTTTACAGCGATTTTTTGTATTTTTATCTACTAATAATTTCATGAATCTGATTTGCAATTTTTTTATTTTATCTAAATATGTTTTAAAAGTATTACCATAGCACGCCAGCCCATAAGAAAACAATGAGTCCACCAGCGCATAGTAGACCATGTACAATGTTGCCCTATCCAGCACATAACTAAGGTGGTGGAATTTTACAAGCACATACCTGAGTTTGTCGCACAAGTGTATAATGTGTGTTTTCCAAGAGAAGCGGTTGTCTATGACTAATCCCAAGTACCTGTAATCCTCCACCACCTCAATATTTGCACACTCACACAACGTCAGTCCACCACTGTGCAGACACTCATAGCTATGTCCCACTATGCGCGGCGGACGTTCGTTTTTTTTTAGATAAGGTGATCTTATATGCATACATTTGGTTTTATTTATGTTGATTATAATGCCATTGTCGTGAGCCCATTTGATGATATTAGTAAAGTCCTCCTGTATCTTACTTTCTATTACTTTTAAGTTTTTATCTGCATAAACAAGACAAGTATCGTCAGCATACATATATACGCGACAATTATGAACTACATTGCACATGCTGTTGACATGCATGATGTATCCGACGGGGCCAAATACGGATCCGGTTGGCACACCACACGTGACGTGTCTGGGCTCTCCGACGACGCCGTCAATGACCGTTTGCAGCGTCCGGCCTGTGAGGTAGGCACGGAACCACCTGTTCAGTGGTCCCGCGACTCCACACTCCTCCATGGCTTGAAGCAGCTGGTGGTGCTCCAAGGTGTCAAATGCTTTTTTAAAATCAATGTAGACCACCACCATCTGCTTTCGCTGATCCAAACACTCATTGACGTCGTCCGCGAACCGCGCCAAGGCCGTCGCCGTGCTCCGCCCCCTTCGGAAACCATGTTGTGCATTTGTCAGAATATTGTGTTTTTCTAAGAAAACACTTACCTGATTCACAATAAACTTTTCTACTATCTTGTTTAAAACTGATAATAAGGCTATTGGCCTATAGTTTGCGTAATCACTATGAACACCTTGTTTAAAAATAGGTCTGATTAATGCTGTTTTTAATTTCTCGGGGTATAACCCCTTTTCAACACACAAGTTAATAAATAAAGCTATTACAGGGCTCAACTTAGATTTTAATAATTTAATTTCTTTAACTCTAATTTTGTCTACTCCTTCAGACTTATCACAACTTAATAAATTAATTATTTTATCTATATCTATTGGATAGGCTTTCTGAAACCGCAGTGACACATTTCCGGGTTCAACATAGCTATTTCTTTCCAAAAACCTATGACTACAGGTATGTTTTATATCTAATATCTCTTTGGTAAATGTTGTTGAGAATTTGTTACATATACTTTCAACCGAGCATTCTAATTTTCCTAAGTACTTTAAAATAACAGAATCTACTCTTTTTTTTTCATTTCCTATCCATGAATTAATTTTTGTCCATATCTTTCTAATATTCTTTTTACATTAAATATTACTTCTTCTTGACGGTATTTATTTTTCTCTTTATTTATACATTTATTTAATCTATTTCTAAATCTATTATATTGTCTACGCAAATTCATATCCTCTGGTTTATTTTTACAATTTCTAAACAACCTGTCCCTAATACCTATCATGGTTTTCGCGGTTGCTAGTAACTGATAGATGAGGTCAAAACCAAAATCCAAAGTAAAATTTGAAAACTTTTCGTTATGGGTATCGTTTTCACGGTTTTCGGGGTCGCAAAATTTCGTCGGTCTCGTCTGATGACAAGCGGTGAATGAGGTCCACGATGCATCGGGTAAACCCAGCCGATGCCTTTTCTTCATTGTTTTGAACGTTAAAGGCATTTGAAAATTGACAACAAGGTAATAATAAAAGGGGAATTTTTAACTGCACCTCTATTTAGAAATTTAAGCAAACAAAATATCTCCACTAATAACCTACTGCAAAACAATATTACTCACCGTAAAACAAAAATACTGATTTGCACACAAATTATTCAATTAAATAATAATAATAATAATAATAATAATAATAAATAATAAATAATAAAATCGTTTATTTATTTCTTAAAGTACAAAATTTACAATAATTTGCTTATGTTCTAAAAAGTGCTGATGTATAATTTGCCTGAACTAGGTAGAACCTGTGCTTCAGGCGTAAAAGTGCTTATTTATATTTAATAATGTAGGTATTGCAATAAATTAACAATTTTAAGTAAAACTAGGACACTGCGGAAATATACATAGTAGTGTTATTTTTAATCATGCTTACGTAGTTTTAATCTAATTTTATTTTAATACTAGAAGCAGGTCTTCAGTCTGGTCATATGACAAACCTTGCAAATAGTTTAAAACAATGCTTTTACAGCTAAAATAATTTAAATTATATATACTTAGTATTCCATTTAATCTATTATATAAAAAGGGCCCTAAAAATGTAAAGAATCTATATGTAAATGCAAATTTAGAGGTAGAGGTTGAACTGCATACTATATCGTTTCGCCTTTTGTTAGTTATATCTAGGTTATATTTAAGCATTGCATGCTGTTTTAGTGTTATGTGCAGTAAATAAATTTGCCGAACAGTCAAGACTTTGCAGGATTTAAATAACTGGTGGGTAGGGAAAAGGAAAGGTAGAGAATTTGCTACTTTTAGAACAGCTCTTTGTGCTCTTTCAAGAGAGAGAATGATAGTTTTTGATGCTCCGCCCCATGAGGTTATACAATATTGAAGTATTGATTGACATAGAGCAAAATAAACTTGTTTGACTAAGTTAGTGTCGGCAATGGAGCGCAGTTGTTTGAAAGCAAACATCAGTTTACGTACTCTAGTAACCAAACTGTCAATATGTTGCCTAAACGAGAGCGTGTTATCAACAAAAACTCCAAGATACTTGAGGCACTTTGTTTCCAGGATCATAGGGCAGGTACAAGAAGTGGCTGACTGATTGTTACATTGGTGTGCATATAAATGGGGATTAGTTTTGTTATTAAGATTGCGCATGTTGAACTGAATATATTTTGTTTTATCTGCATTTAGTGTTAGTAAATTACAACGAAGCCAGTTTAGAACGATGTTAAAACCTGCCTGTGCAACATTATACAGCTCGGAGTTAGTTTTTGCGGTGAAAATAAGCGCAGTGTCATCAGCGTACGATATTATTTTGCAATTTCCTACATTTAAATTACAAAGATCATTAATGTAAATGAGGAACAATGATGGACCAAGGATACTGCCTTGTGGAACTCCAAATCCTAGTGATTTTTCATCGTTACTAGTTATATTTCCTATTCGAACACATTGCGATCTATCGTTTAAATAATCTTCGAATAGTTTCAGCTGTGTACCTCTTATACCTAACGTTTCCAGTTTATTTAAAAGCAAAGGAACTGATACGGTGTCAAAAGCTTTTGCTAAGTCTAGGAAGATAGTCAGGACCTGGTTTCCATCGCCGAGTTCTTGTGCAACGAGGTCTGTCAGCTTTTGAACCGCATCTGCTGTGGACAATCTGCTTCTAAACCCGAATTGTGAAGAAGATAATAAGTTGTTCGTTTCCAAGTAATTGACGAGTCTTTTGTTAATGATTTTTTCTAATATTTTGGATAAAGAAGGCAGTATAGATATTGGTCTATAATTATTCACAACATCTCTATATCCAGATTTAAAGATAGGGATGACCACCGCTTTTTTTAGACTTTTAGGGAAAATTCCTTCTCGGAGGCACGCCTGAAATATACATGTTAACGGTCGGAGTAAAATGTGTTTAAAACGCTTAAGTATTTTATTATCAATATTATCCCAGCCGACTACACAGTCATCTTTCAGAGCTGAGATGATTAGTTCTACTTCACTTTCGTCCGTATCCAAAAGTGCAAAAGATTTAGCACAGCTCTTGAGAGAAGTCTGAAAGTGCGCGGCAGACCGATAAGACGATTGCTTCAGGAGTGGTTCCGCGAGGGATTTCCCTACATTCACGAAATAGTTATTTACATTATTAGCTGATGATAGGGGTGAAGAGTTAGTGAGCAGTAAACTTGAAACGGGTTCCCGTTGTTTAGATCTGTAAGTCAAGTTTTTAATATGTTTCTATTTTTGCCTGCTTTCTGCAATTCGTTCTTATCGTATTCAATCTTAAGTTTTTTCAAGAGATTATTACAAAAGTTCCTGTACCTCTTGTATATTACAAGAAGCATTATATTATCAGGGTAGCGTTTGGTTTTCTGATGTAATTTGTCTCTGTGCCTTATACATCGAACAAGGCCCGGAGTAATCCACGGTTTAATATTATAATGCTTCCGATTTAATGTTATTACGGTCGTATTATGTAATATTGCTTGCTGGACGTTTTTAATTAAATACGATAAAGACAAATTAGCGTCAGGAGAATCGTAAACAGGGCTAAAATCAATGTTATGCAGGTCATGTTCTAGTTTGTGCATGTTTAGTTTGGACTTTGTCAGTGGACGATTTTGCTTAGGTAGCGTTAAGTTCATTGTTAGTAGGACAGCATTATGATCAGTAATTGTTGAATTAGTAACTAGGGTAATATATGGTCCCCACCGAGAGTGTCTCCACGTTGTCGTCGTGGTGGGGCTTGCGCGTCTCAATGATCTTGGGGCTTCGCCGGTAGAGTTACTCATGCCGGAAAGGCCCAAGTGAGAGACCTGACTAAAAGAGACACAAGGAGGGGTCGCTCCTGATCGACCGACGGTCGTCGGTTGACAAAGGATGCGACCAGGCCGCAGCGGTGCAGGCGCACCAATGCGGCAGGCATATCTCTACTCGAGGGGATTCCTTTGAGGAGAGGACTTTCGACGGGTTTTCTGAGTCGGGTTGGCCGGACAGCGAACAGAGGCATGTCTAATGCCGCCGTCGGGGGCTTGGCTTAACCGCCTGGCCCAGAGGAAGGACACCTCTAAGATAAAAAACCACCTAATCCTAAGCATGAGGCGCGGCGAGAGGATGAATGGCTGGAGGGACTTCAGTCGTTAGCGCTTCACCTGTAGAGCACCTGCCGCACTCTGCAGTATGTAGGCTTACCTGGGTAAAAGGCTCTGCCCAGGTGGACGTTAATTCCTATACTACTCGTGGGAACAAAAATGGACAACACAAATAAAAAAAATAATAAAATCAACGAAGAGGTGAGGAGTGATGCAGGGTCGGAGTCCGACGCTGCATCTGGCGCAAAGGGCTCACAGAGCTTGGAGCGTGAAGTAGAGGGGGCTGCTGCGAAGAACCGAACATTCTTTAGGAAGCGCCCCAAACCGGGGGATGGCCTAGGGTCATTCTCTGATGACGAGCTTGCCTCGGCCCGGAAGATCCCTACCAGTATGCGGGGTGGGGGCCGAGACAGACGAGTAGGGAGGAGGCTTACCGCCCAGGAGATTGCCCGGCGAACCGCGAGGCTTGCCGCGGAGGGGCACCACCCTGGATCGATCAGCCGCACGGCTGTCCTTTCGGGGTCCTCCGGTGGTGAGCTAGATTCGGAGCTGGATCTGGATTCGGAGCGAGCGGCCAGGTTCGCAGAGGTCGTGGGAGCCGCAATCCGAGATGTGGCCTTGAAGAGGAATAAGTCCTCTAAAGTCAAGGCCATATCGGCGGCCACGGCCTCCATTATGGCCGCAGCGGAGGCTAATCACGTCGGTCTTTCATCGGTTGCAATGTCCGAGATGCGGGTGGAGGTCATCCGCTTGAAAGCCGATATGGAGCTTCTCCAAAAGGAGAACGAGAAGCTCCGAGCGGACCTGGCCGGGCTCCAAGGAGATGGCCCCCGGGAGAAGCCGCAGGGACAAGGCCAGCCTCTGGCTGCAGAGGACCGGGTTCTGAATCTGGTGCGGCAGGAGCTGGCTGCCTTCCAGAGTCGTTTCTCTGTTCTGGAGGCCATCGTCCTGCGCCCCCCGCTAGCAGCGAGCCAGGTGGCTTTGGGACAGCAGAAGGCGGCCTCATTTGCTGCCACCGTGGCTGCCGTGGACAAACCGGGTTCGTTGGGACAGGCCAATCGTGGGGCGGAACCCACGAGGTCGGCCCCGGCGAAAATGGTAAAATCGGCACCCAAAACAGGCGGAGCGGCTGCACAGGCAGCGAGAGCCCCAGCCCAGGTGACGGGACGGCCGCCCCAATTTTTGGCGCCTTCTGAATCACCTGCGGCCAGCGCCGAATGGCAAGTGGCTGGGGAGAAGAGGAAGGCGAGCAAGGCAGCAAGGGCGGCCAAAAGGAAGGCGAGGCGGCAGCGGCGAAAGAAGCAAAGCGTCGCGGCTAGGCTCCACGCCCCGAAATCCGCAGCTGTGGTGATTACACTACAGCCAGCAGCGGAAAAGAAGGGCGTGTCCTACAGCGACGTTCTCGCCAAAGCGAAGGCGGCGGTGAACCTGGAGGAGCTTGGCGTCACCGAGGGCATCCGGGTGAGGGTCACCGCGACTGGGGCCCGGATGCTGGAAGTTCCTGGTGCGGCCAGTGGCTCGACCGCCGATGCTCTGGCCGAAAGGCTTAGAGCTTCCTTAAATGCGGACGAGGCGCGAGTGTCCAGGCCCATTAAGTGCGCTGACATGCGCATTCTGGGCCTGGACGACTCTGTGACGGAGGGAGAGGTGGTGGCCGCTGTGGCTAAGAATGGGGGATGCTCTGCCGAACAGGTGAGGGCGGGCACCATACGACCTGACGTCACGGGGATGCGGGCCGTTACGGTGAGCTGCCCCGTCTCGGCGGCCCAGAAAATAGCCGGAGAGGGTCGTAGGCTCTTGGTGGGGTGGGTTTCCGCGCAGGTGAAGCTACTGGAACCCAGACCTCTGAGGTGCTTCCGCTGCCTCGTGGGCAACCACGTGGGAGCTCAATGCACCTCGGAAGTGGACCGGAGCAACCACTGCTTCCGCTGTGGGCAGCCCGGTCATAAGGCCGGCTCATGCAATGCCACGCCGCACTGCTTCGTATGTGCGGCAGCTGGCAAGCCGGCCGATCACCGGGCTGGGAGCAAAACCTGCGCTCCACCCGCCAAGGCCAGAGTAAGAGGCAAGCCCTCCACCGTCGTTGTCACTGCCAAAGCCGCAGCCGCCACCACTGCTGCCGCCGTTGCCGCCCCTACAGCCGTCGTCGCCGCCGAAACCACCGCGGCAGAACCCTCACAGGGGGCTCGGGAGGAGGCGGAAATGGATTGCCAATAATGGCCCCATTACGCCTCCTTCAGGCGAACATCAACCACTGCGCAGCTGCTCAGGATCTGCTATTCCAGAGCATAGCGCAGTGGTCGATTAACATCGCCGTGGTCGCTGAGCCGTACTTCGTCCCGCCCAGGGATGACTGGGTGGGGGACCTGAGCGGCTCAGTGACCCTAATTTCGTCAGCCGCCGCCGGTACCCCGTCCTTCGAGGGTGTCAAGAGGGGACAGGGTTGCGTGGCAGCAAGGTTCGGAGAGATTGCCGTGGTGGGGGTATACTTCTCTCCGAACCGAACTCTCGCCGAGTTCCACAACTCCCTTGCAGAATTGAGAATCGTCGTCGTCGGGTACCGCTCCCTCCCTGTGCTCGTCGTCGGGGACTTCAATGCCAAGAATGTGGCTTGGGGTTCCCGGTATACGGACGCACGGGGCAGAATGGTGGAGGACTGGGCTCTGGAGACAGGCCTGGTCGTCTTAAACCGGGGTTCTGTCCCCACGTGTGTTCGGATGCAGGGCGAATCGGTGGTGGACATTTCGTTCGCCAGCGCCGCTCTGTCAACACGTGTAGTCGACTGGCGCGTCATGGAGGAGGTGGAGACCTATTCCGACCACCGGTATATCCGGTTCGACGTCTCCGCCCAGACCTCGAGCGTGCCGGTCCGACAGACCCCGAGTGGTCCGCGGTGGGCGCTGAAGCAGCTGGACCGGGAGCTACTCCTGGAAGCCTCGATCGTGCAGGCCTGGGTGCCATCACCGGACAGGCCTGCCGACATCAACGACGAGGCGGAGTGGTTCCAGGAGGCCATGTCCGAGATATGTGACGTGGCAATGCCCCGGGTCCGGCCTGGACACGCCCGGCGCCAGGTGTACTGGTGGTCGCCGGAACTTACGACTCTGCGCCAGGCGTGCGTTGCTGCGCGACGCCGGTACACCAGGCACCGCAGGCTCCGTATCCGTCCCCCGGATACGGAAGCCATTGAGGCGGAGCTATACGAGAGGTACAGAGCTGCGAGGATCACCCTCCGAGCGGAGATCAAGCGGGCCAAGGAACTGGCCCGTGAAGAGTCGCTGGGGACTCTGAACCGGGATCCGTGGGGACGCCCCTATAAAATGGTGCGAGATAAACTCCGCCCATGGGCTCCCCCGCTGACGCAGAGTCTCCGGCCGCAGCTTGTAGAGGACGTGGTGAGCACTCTGTTCCCTTCGCGAGGGGAACATACTCCCCCGTCCATGGCTCCGCCTCCTGCGGTGCCCGATGCGGACCACACCACCGACGACGACGAAGCTTTGGAGGTGACCGAGGTAGAGCTGAGAGTGGCGGTACGCAGGCTGAATGCCAAAAATACCGCCCCAGGACCCGATGGATTACCTGGAAAAGCCTGGGTCCTGGCCTTGGAGGCTCTCGGGCCTCGACTAAGGGGGCTCTTTAGCGCATGCTTGGAGAGGGGCCAGTACCCACTTCGTTGGAAGACGGGGAAACTGGTCCTCATTAAGAAACCGGGGCGCCCTGCGGACTCTCCGTCCGCTTACCGGCCGATCGTGCTGCTCGATGAGGTGGGCAAGCTCTTTGAAAGAGTTATTGCAGACCGCCTCGTCGGGCAGTTGGTGCGGGTGGGTCCGGATCTGGCCGAGAGCCAGTTTGGTTTCCGCAGGGGTCGCTCTACGGTGGACGCCATCATGCGCGTGCGAGCCCTCACGACGGGGGATGCAGTGGCCCGTGGTAAAGTCGTCTTGGCGGTGTCTTTAGACATCGCCAATGCCTTCAACACTATGCCATGGAGCTGCATCAGGGAGGCACTCCAATACCATCGGATGCCGCCCTACCTCTGTCGCGTGGTCGAGGCCTATCTGACGGACAGGGCCGTCATCTACCCCGGTCACCAGGGAGAGTGGAACCGGCGAGAGATGTCGTGCGGTGTCCCACAGGGATCGGTTATGGGGCCGCATCTGTGGGACATCGGGTACGACTGGGTGCTGCGCGCCGATCTCCCTATTGGTGTCAGCGTGGTATGCTACGCTGACGACACGCTGGTCCTGGCGCAAGGGAGATCGCACCAGGCGGCGGCTGAAATAGCGACACGCGGGGTTGCGATAATCGTCGAGAGGATCCGGCAATTGGGACTCGAGGTGGCCCTGCACAAGTCCGAGGCCATGTGTTTTCACGGTCCTCGGAACGCGCCACCGCCGGGATCCCAAATAACGGTAGGAGGGGTTCACATCGGCGTCGGGTCGACGATGAAGTACCTGGGACTCGTCCTCGACAGCCGGTGGAATTTCGTTGAGCATTTCCGACGTTTGGCTCCCAGACTGGAGCGGGCGGGGGCTGCCCTCAAGCGGCTGCTGCCCAATCTAGGGGGTCCAAACGCCTCCTGCCGGAGGCTCTACGCGGGGGTCGTGCGGTCCATGGCCCTTTACGGGGCACCGGTATGGGCGCGTTCCCTGAGGCGGCGACCAGCCCGCCGGTTGAGCGCGTCCCAAAGGACCATGGCCATCCGGCTGATCCGGGGATACCGCACGGTCTCCGGTGAGGCGGCGAGCCTCCTTGCCGGATTGCCGCCATGGGATCTGGAAGCAAAAGTCCTCGCGCAAATATGGGAGTGGCGCGAGGAGGCCAAATGCCGGGGCGAAACTCCGTTACCGCGACAAATCGCGGCTCGGCGGACAGAGCTCCGGCAGGATCTCATGGTGACATGGAGTGGGCGATTGTCGCAACCCAGCGCTGGGCACGCCACAATTGCGGCGGTAAGGCCCCTCTTTGAGGAGTGGCTAGAGAGGCGTCACGGCGTCCTCACCTTCCGCCTGACGCAGGTCCTCACCGGACACGGATGTTTTGGGAGGTTCCTGTTCAGGATTAGGCGGGAGGAAACGCCCGGGTGTCACCATTGTGTGGACCGCCCAGAGGACACGGTGGAGCATACGGTGGAGATCTGCCCCGCTTGGGCGGAGCACCGCCGTGTCCTCGTAGAGGCGATCGGTGGTGGCGACCTCTCGCGGCCGGCCCTGGTCCAGGCCATGGTACGGAGCGAGAGGGCATGGGAAGCTGTCTCCTCCTTCTGCGAAGCAGTAATGCTCGCAAAGGAGGAGGCGGAACGCGTGAGGGAGACGCAAAGGAGACGCCCTCACGCCCCTAGCCACCGCAGGAGACGCCCCGGGCGTAGGGAGTCGCAAGCCGATTCCCGGCCACCGTAGGCACGGGCTTGCGGACGGCAAGTTATGGGTAGCTTACCGTCCGATAAGGACCAAGCCCGAGTTTACGGCGCGTAGTGTTCCACGCGCGCCTCAAAGAGATGTCAGCAAAAGTGACGGGGCCTGATAGGACCGATGCCTGTCTGGGTCGCGGATAAATTTGAAAGAGAGTTACCGCGGCCCTGGCGCAAGCAACTGAAGGAACACGGGTGGGTTTTAGTCAGTAAAAGTCTGACACGCCCTCCCGCTTCACCCAGAGCGGGAGAAGTCATTGGATGCTGATTTCCCACCCAAAAAAAAAAAAAAAAAAAAAAAAAAAGGGTAATATATGGTAGGCTGGTTTTTATCATCATGTGATCGAGACACGAGCCACTCTGATGTGTTGGTAGCGTATGACCGATGAGAAGCCCATGGTATGAACATAAATTGAGGTAATTTTGAATTCCAGCATCGCAGTTTTCAGCAGTGATGTTTATGTTAATGTCACCTGTTAGTATGATGTGCTTAAAAGCGGAAAGATTACGACAGGCCTGGTTTAAGAAATATTGAAATGAGTCCAGATTTCTAAACGATGGGGATCTGTAGATAGCTAGTATTGCTATAGTTGTACCTATTTTAATTATAAGGCAGTTACAGTCTTGTTGATTCTGTTCTTCAACTGTGGCTATAAGCGATTGTTTAGCGTAAATCACGACACCATCATTTTGATTCTGGTTAGTAGTGCTATGGAACATGTTGTATCCCGTCATAGTAGGGATGTTTTCTTGGCGTTTTGATAACCAGCATTCGGTTAGTATTATGATATCGCAAGCTATGTTTAGTCTATGAAGAAAAATGTTAAAACTGTCAAAGTTCCTGCAGATGCTACGAATATTTTGTGTTAGTACTGTAAAAGGAATTTGGTATTCGGAAAGATATTGTTTGCAGTCTTCCACCTCACAAGTTTTTGATTCTGACAAAAAAGCGTAAAAAAGCGTTAAAATATAAAATAAGTGTGAATTAGTCCAAGAGCGAGCGAAGCGAGCTCGGGAGCTTAGGGCACCCCGACACGGATAGGTTAGGTTCGAAGGAGATGACGGGAGCTGAAGTGAGCGAGCAAAGTGAGCGAACTCAGCTCCCGTCATCTCCTTCATGTTAGGTTACTTTAGACCCTGCAGACAGAAATAGGAGCCCTGCGCAGCGGGGCTCCGTCGACTTTGTTTCGTTTCCCCCCCTCCCTTAAAACTTAAATATTTTGTTGCACTCGAAGAATTATTAGATTTACTTTTAGTTAACAGATAGTTATTCAGTAAAACAGTTAAGCTTTAAAGATCTAGCAGTATAGTATAATTCATTTATTTGATGAGCAAATTTAGTGTGCAATTCAGTATTTTTGGTAGTAATTTCGAATATTTTGATTGAAAAAAGGGGAATTACAGTTAAAGTATTAAATACCACCCATAATAAAATTGTGATGTATGTGTATGAAGTACCTCCATAATATTATTTATAAGTTTATGTTAAGAACATGTGGGTAGGGCTACAACTGCAGTAAATTGATGTGATCGTCTGTCAGTCGGAATATACGTGTAACCGTGATCAGCTGTTTTATTTCCTGGCTCCGTATCCCGACACCCCGACACTCCCAAGCACTTCAGTGGCGACGACGATTTAAAGAACCTGCGTGTTTTGTTGTGATAACCGTAAGAACATTAAACTGTAACGATGAGCATTGGCAAAATCGGTGAGTTCAAAGTGCAATCAGATGACTGGAAGTTATACGTGGAACGTCTTGAAAATTATTTCGTTGTTAACGGCATTAAAGACGAATTGCGTGTACCGACGTTAATAACAGTAATGGGAGCAGATAGTTACGAATTACTGGTTAACTTATGTACGCCGCATAAACCGAGTACCAAAACATTTGAATATGTAACGGATATCATGGAAAAACACCTGCAGCCTAAGCCGAGTGTGATAGCCGAGCAATTTAAATTTCACCAACGGAAACAAAACGTGAACGAAAGTATAGCTGAGTACATGGCGGTTTTGAAAAAGATGTCGAAATCATGCGAGTTTGGGACATGGCTTGAAGAAAGTATTCGGGATCGTTTCGTGTGCGGGATAAGTAGTGAAATCATACGACAACGTTTATTTGCTGAGGATAAACTTGATTATACGAAGGCCTATAGTATGGCCATGAGCATGGAAGCAGGGGAGAGAAATGCAGCTGCGGTCGAGTGCGGTACCGGGACCACGGGCAAGATGAACACAGCGGCCGATTGTCTTACGGTGGTGACAACGAGACGACACGACGCGACGCAGGCGACGCAATATAGGCCGGCGGCGGCGGGGCCGAGTGCGGACGGCGACAGGCGGCGGGTAACATGGAGCGGGCAGCGGCGCGGCGGCAGCACGCGCCACTCGCGCCTAGTAAGGGAGGCACCGGCAGCGGCTGCGCCGGGGGAGCGAGCTCGGCGAGACCAACCGTGCAATGCATGTGGAGGGTTGCATGATACGGTATGGTGCAAATTCTCGCAATACGTGTGTCGGGTATGCAACAAGCAAGGACATTTGCGCCGCGTATGTCCGCTACAAGTAGGACATCATCATCTTCAGGAAATTCAAGAGGCTAGCTTCTCGGACACCGAGCGAAGCGACGAGGTAATGATAGTCGACATAAATAATTTATCCATAGCTCAGTGTCCACCAATACATTTAATATTAAAAGTGCAGGGTAGAGATTTAAAAATGGAATGCGACACGGGAAGTGCTATCTCGTGTATAAATTATGAAACATACAAAAGATCGTTTAGCGATTTACGGATAAATACTTGTAATATCGCACTAAGGTACTACACAGGGGAAATGGTAAATCCTATTGGGGTCATAAAACCAGAGGTAAGGTATAAAGACAAGTGTAAAAAGTTAGATTTATACATAATCAAAGGTGGGAAAACTATTTTAATGGGTCGACAGTGGATGGCCGAATTAAAAATACAATTATTTTGTTACCTAAATGACGGGGTTGTTTCGGTCAATAGTTTACAGAACAAACAGTTTAATATGTCTGAATTTAGTTCCAGATACTGTAAGGTGTTTGAGGATGGTTTGGGTCGATTCACCGGCGGCGCAGTAAGCATACACGTGCGGGAAGGCGCGCGGCCGGTTTACATGCGCGCGCGCCCGCTGGCGTATGCGCTGCGCGAGCCGGTGGAGCGCGCGCTGGACCAGCTCGTGCGGGACGGCATCCTCACGCCTGTGGACCGCTCAGATTGGGCCACGCCGATCGTGCCAGTGGTAAAAAAAGACGGTACTATTAGAATTTGTGCTGACTATAAACTAACTTTAAATAAAGTCTTGGAAGTCGATCGTTATCCTTTACCGCGAGTAGAAGATTTGTTGGCACGCTTACATGGGGGGGAATATTTCAGCAAAATTGATTTATCACAAGCATATGCACAATTTGAACTGGATGAATGGAAGAAATACACAGTAATCAATACGCATAAAGGCATGTTTATGTTTAATCGGTTAGTGTACGGTTTGTCGTCGAGTCCCGGCATATTTCAGAGGCGTTTAGAACAGTTATTTGCTGACTTGCCTAGCGTGGGCGTATTTTTAGATGACATTATTATTACGGGGGTATCAACAGAAGAGCATATTAGGAATTTAAACAAAGTTTTTGATCGTTTACAGTTAGCTGGACTTAAAGTAAAAAAAGAGAAATGTAGTTTCTTTGCGAAAAAAATAAGTTATTTAGGCCATATAATTAGTAAAGAGGGGGTGCAGACATGCACTGACAAAGTAAAGGCAATAATTGATACACCCGCCCCCTCCAATGTATCGGAGTTGAAAGAACGTCAGTACGATTCTTTCGCCCCTGTATAGATTGCTCCGGATAGATGTACCTTACAACTGGTGTGAAGAGTGTGCAAGAGCTTTCAGGAAGGTTAAGCAGCAGCTGGCTTCAAATGAGGTGCTGATGCATTACTCGCCAGACTTACCACTCGTGTTGACGGCCGACGCCAGTAGCGTCGGGGTAGGCGCGGTGCTTTCGCACATCACCGCGGCCGGGGAGCGCCCGATAGCGTACGCGTCGCGTTCATTAGGCACAGCCGAGAGCGCTTATTCGCAAATAGATAGAGAAGCACTCGCGATCATTTTTGGTATAAAGAAATACCATCAATATTTTTACGGGCGAAAATTTATCTTAAGGACAGATCATAAACCGTTAACACATATTTTCGGTGATAAGGTAGGCATTCCGATAATGGCAGCTTCTCGGTTGCAACGGTGGGCAATACTATTGACAGGTTATAACTATGAAATAGAATATGTGTCATCAAAGAAAAATTGTGCTGATGCTTTATCCAGACTTCCACAAGGTAAACCATCGAGCGTGAGTACGGAGATCACGTATGTTAACTTTGTGGAGGATTTTCTTCCAGTAACGCACAGCGAAGTTAGGAAACAGACGATGAAAGATCCGTTTTTAAATAGAATTCTCTTTTACGTACAGTCAGGCTGGCCTTTGTCATGCGCAGAGGAGCAAGTTAAGCCTTATTTTGCAAGACGTCACGAGTTGTATGTAGATTGTGGATGTCTAATGTGGGGATATCGGATGGTAATACCACAAACTTTACGAAAGGATATACTTAAACAATTACATATTAGTCACATGGGTATTGTTAAAACAAAATCATTAGCGCGTAGTTATGTTTGGTGGCCGAATATTGATAGTGACGTAGAAACTTTGTGCAATAGTTGTGAGACGTGTGCAGTAGAGGGCGCTGCACCGCCGCGTGCGCCGCCGCAACCGTGGCCATACGTCACACAGCCGTGGAGTAGGGTGCATATAGATTTCTTAGGGCCCTTCCATGGTAGCACGTTCTTGGTGGTAATTGATGCAAGCTCCAAGTGGTTAGAAGTTTCAGAAATGTCACGTACAAACGCCAAACAGGTAATCAAAGTATTACGTAACATCTTCGCGCGATTTGGTCTCCCGATAGAATTAGTATCAGATCAAGGCCCACCTTTCACGAGTATAGAGTTTAGTACCTTCCTAAAAAACAATGGAATACGTCAATCCTTTTCACCGACATACCATCCGTCGTCTAACGGTGCCGCAGAAAATGCAGTAAAATTATGCAAGGCTGCAATTAAAAAGGCCTATAGGGAGAATAAAGATTTGGACGCAGCCTTGAACACATTCCTACTCAATTATAGGAACACAGTTCAAAGTACGACTGGGGAAACACCTGCGATGTTGTTACAGCGACGGGCATTACGTACTCGTTTAGATTTATTACGTGCCGATCGCGCCCTTGACGAACGGGTGCGAGCAGCACAACAACGTCAGGTACAAAATTCCGGAGTCGTATACCGAGAGTTGGCACCACAAGACGAAGTGTGGGCTAGAAACTGTGGCTCGGGGGATAAATGGGTGAAGAGTACAGTTCAAGCCAGGGCAGGGACTCGCGAATACCTCGTAGATAACGGTGACGGTCGACTATCCAAAAAACACATAGACCAATTGAAACGCAGATCTCATTTATCAGACTTCATGGATTCGGATAGTATTGTCTCAGACGGTACACCACTAGCGACAACTCAAACGTCAGGGGTGGAGGATGTCGTACAGGGACGGGATAATATAGACGAGCAGAAGCTAGTTGGTGAGGGTGAAAAAGAGAGGCTAGATATTGTAAGTGACTCTCGAGTTGTAGTTGAGGCCAGCCATCCCTCACCATCTTCGCCGGCGGGTCGACCCAAACGTACCCGTAAACCTGTAATTAGATTCCAAGTAACCTAAACCTTTGAAAACTGTTGTTATAATTATGAAACCTGTATTGTTAATAATATTTAGAATAAACAAAATATTTAATGTAAACAACTTAGAGATTAAGTGGTGAGGTGTGATGTATGTGTATGAAGTACCTCCATAATATTATTAATAAGTTTATGTTAAGAACATGTGGGTAGGGCTACAACTGCAGTAAATTGATGTGATCGTCTGTCAGTCGGAATATACGTGTAACCGTGATCAGCTGTTTTATTTCCTGGCTCCGTTTCCCGACACCCCGACACTCCCAAGCACTTCTAATATAATTCTAATAATAATAATTCAGGAAATTAATAAAACCAAGCATTTGTTATTAAATCACATTTATTGTTATTTCATAAGAATCATCACAAATAAAACGAAAAAAAACACTTAAAATCGTTTATACCAAATGCAAATACCCAATTTGCAAACATAAAGTAAAAAAAAAAACGAAAATTAACATTTATTTTATCATTTTTGTTTCATTGAATAAAACCATCTAAAATAATTAATCTTCAATGGAGTTACCATTGAAGATTAATTATTTTAGACTTATCTCTATGAATTAAAGATAAGTACATATAAAGACAATAAATTGATTGTGTTAAATAAAATTAGACATACTTGCGGCAATAATTCAATTGCGAGAATGGCTGATAGAGTCCGCATATGTACCACTATTGTACATGCAGTTTAAATAAATAAATACAAGTTTAATATTATTATTTATTGCTTTCAAAATGTAATTTTACTAGATAACGTCATTTGCTTACAAAAATCTTTAATTAACATTGACAAATACCTAATATTTGAAATCAAATTTTGATTTCAAATATTTTTGTTTTGTTAGGTTCAAATAGTTTTTTTTTATTTGTTCAAATCGGAACGCTTTCAATAAGAATTAACATTTTAAATGCTATTTATTATTTTATATCGTGAACTGAGATATAATTTATTCATGCGACTGATAACACAGTATTAAGTATTCATATTTATAATATTTTATTATATTTACATTTAAACAACATCGCTTTTATCCTCCACGAGTAAGCTTTCAATATTCCAAAATGTTTTTTAAACAGCAATACGAGATATTAACAGTCAATACGATTTATAACATTTTCACTTTTCAAGCGTCGATAATATCCTTCTTTTCGTATATCTTTCGGGATAAAACTTTCCTTTTAAATCTTTTCCTTCACAGACACAAAATTATCTTTCATAACATAAAAGCTCGATTTTGTGACTATAATTATTATTTTTGATTCAAGTTATTTGCTTCTATACTATTAAACTAGTATGGCAACTTTTCATATAACATATTTATAATATTTACATTATTTACATTCACAGCGTAGGTACTTAACTATATTTGTTTTCCAATCTCCTTTAAATAATCATAATTTCATAAATATTAAGCAAAAGATAAAAATACAAATCTATAAGTTAGAAAGTAATACCTCATTCTATAAATCAAATTAAAACTTATTTTGTGCATTATTTAAAATATTTAAATCTTACTAATTAATAACAATAATGTAATCAAATAATTGTTTTATCTAAACGTGTGTAATCTATATACAAATTCAGTCTTATACATCTTATGGAAGATGCAAAATTGTTTTACAATCTTTGTATTTTTCGTTTTATAAAATTGACATTTATTGTTCATTCTCATAATAAAAAACAATAATAAGCAATAATTAAAAACCTATGTTCACATTATTTTGTCAAAAATAAATTAATTGACAATGTATTTTTAAGACAGACAATAAATTGATTGTTTTAAATAAAATTAGTCAAACATGCTGAAATAATTCAATTACGAGAAACACAACAAATTACACTTTCTGGTACAAAAAACAACGGACGGGTCCAAAGTTCCAAAACGATATTCACCGAATTTTATCACATTAAATGTACACTTTACGCCTTGTTAAAACCAATTAAATTGAGGCCTTTTTTTCTAGGCCACTGGCCTGTCAATATTAAATAGAGACCTTTTAACCTAGTCCACTTTGTAGGTCACTTTGACAGTTTGAAACACTTAAGGTGCTTTGTCCCTTGCTAATATTTCTGGTCTCAGTCAAACTCTTTCGTAACTTTAGAATGTTCTAGGGAAGTGTCGGTGGATTTTGTCATACATTTTGGCTCCCTTGGCATTTGAGTTGGAGAGTTGCCTGTAAAAGAAAAATATTTTAAATCAGCAGTTCCATTAGAAGCCAGGCACAGACTGCAGCAACACACATTAGTAGATATAGGTAATTGTTTTTTTTCGTTGCAGAATGATAGAAAATATGACATTGTTTGCCACCATCTATGTACCTATATTACAAGATATTAAGTTATCTTAGCTTAGGTATTAGTTGAGACTCGTAACAGGTTAAATAATGTAACTACCTTTCGGCCTATTTTATTGTAAACCTGTTCCTTTATGTTAATTTTTGAAGGTGCAAATAAACATTTTTTTTTTTTTTTTTTTTTTATTATCTATGGACAAATAGAAAAAACGAAAACCTAGTATGTATTGCCTTGCATTATTTTAATTGTTGTTGAAGTTCTAACCCTAAAATTGGTCATGCTATGTTTTATCTTAGCTAAATATGACATGCCTTTCTCACTATGCCCAGCAGTACGTGACCTTTATGATTTACTATGTACTATAATGAGGTACTACCTCCTTACTTCTTTAAAGTTGGCAACTGATATTTAGTTTTGGAAGATTAATCATATTTGGAACGCTAAGAACATTGGGAGATAGTTTTTTTTCGTTTTGCATGTGACTTCTGTAAGAGCCGCCTTAGGCAAGCCACATTGATGAAATAATATAAATTTAAAGTTCTATTTCCGCAGTTACGTCCCTCACAGTACTAAAATCGTGACAATCTAAGAAGTCCAATGACGTTTCTCATTTTACATGCCGCGATAACTTTGTACGTAAGACATTGAAAAATCAAATTCATAATCCCAATTAATTACTATGTTACCCATACACTATAACAACGAGTATCATTCGTAAGCATCAAGTTTAGTTATTATTGTTATGTATTTTATAGCTGTCAAATCCGACTTCATATATTTTCACGACTATAACATCTGTCTTATATTTTGTTATACTTTGTTATTTTTTTCAAAATTAACTCAATAAAATAAAATTCATCCTGTTATTTCATCAAGAACTCAAACCGACACTCAAAAATAAGTATGGTGCTCATGTTTTCTTAAGAAATTATGACTGGATAGGATAAGGTTGATCACCAATGAGACATGCTGGTCCTGCTCCATAGGGCAATCTTCGGTGTAGACAAAATCAAATTTGTTAATATATATTCCCATTCATAGTTATTGTATTCATTGTTTTTTTTTTTTTAGAAATTGACTCACACACTGTTCCGTTGTTGTTGAATTAGGTATTTTACCTATGTTTGTAATATTTGTAAGTATGTGAGAACCATGTTCCTACTTATCAAATTAATTGATTTTCCTGTTAATGCTTTTTAATACTTTATACCTGTACGTAGTATAGTGTGTAGAGCTATTCTGGGTGCATCGTCCTCACATATATTAATGTATGTACGTATGTAAATATTGTAAAATACCTATTTATTTATTTTTAAAGAGTAAGTATGGAGTTTCTTGTGCGTTCTTCTCCATAACAATCTACTTTCCGAATGCACGGTAGAATCATTTTTTATTTTTTTGTTACTTGTAAATTTAAATTTTAATTTATGTGACGTTCAAAAGTGCCTTTTATTGGCCTAATTGAATAAATATATTTGACTTTGACTTTGACACCTTCTCCTTTACAGCCATTATTTTCCATTGTCAATGAGATTTTTTTTATCTTTTCATGAGCCTAAATACAGGGTGTCCCAGAAATCGACGTCAAGCCGTAAATGGGTGATAGACCAAGTTATAACAGTTCTCAGAAAAATACGAAAAAAAATCTATCTCATGTTTTAAAAAAATTATGTTCACTTTAAAAATTTACTAAAAAAATCAATCCCTGTAATGGTTCTTTAACTCCAATTGCTACAAATCCCATAATTTATCAATTTTTTTTATTATTATGTAATCTTGAATAATGCTTGTGTAGATTTTTGCCTAAAATTTAAAGCCAACTCCTCCTACTTAGAAGAAAATTAAACTTTTAAGGAAGTATGGACATTTTGGGTAAAAATCGATACTATTTACAAAAAAAAATTTGACCGATTATTGAAAACGTAATCTAGCAAGTGTTACACCATTTTTGAATCCTTATTAAATGCGCCAATTTTTCATGTTACTTGCCAAACTAGCGTAGTAAATTTTTTTTTCAGTACAGTCAGTTAAAGTTGGGCGAAATAGTAAATTTGAATAATTTGGTTTTGAAAAAGTTTAATTTTCTTCCAAGTAGGAGGAGTTGGCTTTGAATTTTAGGCAAAAATCTACACAAGCATTATTTAAGATTACATAATAATAAAAAAATTAGATAAATTATGGGATTTGTAGCAATTGGAGTTAAAGAACCATTACAGGGATTGATTTTTTTAGTAAATTATTAAAGTGACCATAAATTTTTAAAAACATGAGATAGATTTTTTTTCGTATTTTTCTGAGAACTGTTATAACTTGGTCTATCACCCATTTACGGCTTGACGTCGATTTCTGGGACACCCTGTTTAATGATGTAATTACATCAGATATTTGATCACTAAACAGTTCTGTTTACTGAATATAATAGATGCGGACCACAGACCAATTACAGAGACCTTATTTTGGATAATTGACCAAATAATTACTCCAATAATAAAGTACCCATTAAAACCTTTATTTGTGTTCGTTTTTGGGATTAGGATCATTTATACGAGTAACTTTTGAATCGGTCTGGTTGTGTTATTATAGTTTCTTCAAGCGGTAAATTCACGACCTTATTAAAACTGAGCAACTTCCAAAACGGAGGAAATCTGACATCATTATTTTTACATATTTAGAAATGATAACATTATTTTCATGCTGACTGTACTTTTCATAATTAAATATATATTTTTTTGTTTTAATTATCTCTTTTTATACTGAGTATACGTTAAGATAAATATTACCATACCTATTGAAGAGGGGATAAAACTAAAACACAACAAAAACAAAATAAACATACCTCAATCCCGACTAAAAATGCACTCAACCAGCCCTTTAGTAATGTCCATAAAAATTTATAACAAACTGCCAAATGATATTAGAGAAATAAACAAAACAAATATATTTATTAATAAAGTGAAACAATTTCTTGAATCCAAGTCATATTACTCAGTTATGGAGTTTTTTAATGACAAATCAGTTGCAAAATAATAAAATTCCCTCAATTATCCACCAAAAACTATGCAATTTATAAAAGGAAATGGGTAAATTGCTTGAAATAGGTACTTACAAAAGCCAAATATAATAATTAATAACATAATTTTATCTTAATGAAGATACCTCAATCATTTTCTTAATAATTACTTATTTACTATTCATATTCAATCAATATATCATACCTATAAACACAGACATAATTAAAATTATACATCCAATTTAACATTTATAATATTTTTTATTAGTTTTTTGATACTATGCAATGCCTTGAAATACTACTTAGCCCTCTTCCTCTCTCCTAATTTTTGCTGTGCCCGTCGGGGTCCACATTGATCTTTTACCATGTCTATACCATATGGAATTTACATATGGAATGCAATAAAGTATTGAGTATTGAATATTAAAATCATTATAAAAAACAGGTAATATGCAAGAAACCAATACATGTGCCAATGCTGAAATCGCTGCATTTTGAATATGAAATCTCTCGGCAGCAGCAAAGACTATATTCTGCTAAACCATTTAAATCGAGATTAGATATCTATTTGTTGAATTTACAACTTACAGGAAAATATGCAAGAGAGAAAAAAATGTAAAACCATTTCTTAAACAGTATTTTAAGATTTACGTAGCTTGAACAAAATAATTTAATTTTGGCCGTAACGTTGGGATATGAATATATGATTATATTTGTATTCCTGTTTATTGTAATTTGCCACTGGACATTTTTAACATAAATCTGGCATTCACTTAAGGTTGCCTTAGTCAACGTCAAAAACTCGTTTACAATTTACTGAGTATTTTTATCAAAATTAATCGATTAACGTAGGTAAGCATACCTTAAAAACGGGACAATATTAATGTTTCCAAGTAAAATCTACCGTCCTTCTACCTTATTGAATAGGAGTTTGATTACGTTTTCCGTCTACAGCAAAATTTATGCTAGGCCATCGTTACTCTGAGCCGAAACACGAATAATCCGAGAGTCTCTTCCACTTCGCTTGACCTTATTCAAGTATACTTACTTCATTAAATCTTTAAGAACACTACACTTGGCAGGAAGAATCCTTGAGAAAATATTTTCTAATTTAGATGGGTTTAGTAATTAATGCTTAGTATCTTCTTTTGTGAAATAAATTTAAAATTTGATTTAATTTTTCATTATTGTGATGATTCTTAAAAAAATTTAGTAATGAAAAACTAGCTTTGGAATAGAATGAAGCTTCATATTTCTGTCTGGCCAACTTTCAAAGTGCCTGTAATTGTTTAGGGATTAGAGTTTTGGCAAAATAATGTTCAATAATGCTTACCATTTATCCTATTAGGCTTCAAATGCGGTAACATATTAGTAGTCCTATCTAGCACACCTTTACTGTAGTATACACTGTTACTCTGCGGGCTGGATCTCACTGGCGGCGAGTTGGCGCAACTTCTGGAGTCCATTGCCAGAGACCTGGGCTCCAGGTGGTACCTCGGCTCTAACTCTGGCATCTGAATGAAGTTCAGTGGGTTTGTGCTGGGGTTACTGTACAGAGAAGGTGGGGGTGGTGGTGTGGCGTACAACTCTGGAGGTAACAGTTGTTCTGCTGGTAGCTGAAATATAATAAAAGGGTGTTAGTTAGGTGATTTTGCTGTGGCGTTTGGGATGTGGTCTTTGTGTTCAGAAAAAGGAGCGATGTATAACCCAGGATAGTGCCCTTTTAAGTGTATTAATCTAATAAATAAAGGCTGCTACATACATAACGTGTTTTAATCTCGGCCTGAAAGGGACGACAAGTTTTGAAAATATCGTTTCATACAAAATGTATACGAAAGAGAATGGTAACTTGGCGTTTTGTATGAAACACCACGTCACGTCGTCCCGTTCCATCCGGTATTAAAACACGTTACGTTTACACCGGCCTTAATAGTTTTTGCATTAAAAAGTTTGAAAATAAGAGACTGAGTTTGAAATAACAATGTTATGTAGTCAGGGCAATTAATTATTTTGAAGATTGGCACCGCCAATTTGCCTTGAAAACCGACATATGACTCGACTGTCAGTTCATATTTTAACCGACGGACAAGTATTTATTTTGCTAAGCACTAAATTTCCTTTAACTTACATGTTATACGATTAAAAGATTGTCTCTACTTACCAAACCACTAGTATTCAAGGGCAACGCATTCTTATACTTCAACCAATCCTCATATACCTTATCATAAGGCTGTCTACGACAGTCATTGGGGCCAACATTCGGCATATGCAGACTACTCATTGGCCCCAAGCTCTGTATGCTGGGGCCAAGGTTTGGTATTTGCAGTGTTGGTATTCGGTATTCCATCGGTCGGACTTGTATGTATTGGTTGCAAGGTTCGATGTTGTGGTCGTAAAACCTGTCACAATTTGTCGTCATGTCGTATTTATCCGTCGTCTTTGATATAAGCGGTCTTATGGAACTGTAGTCGGTCTTAGAAGATTTATTTGAGCAGCTGTCACTGATCTTCCCGTCTACTGGTATTATATCTGGCGTTTTATCTGTACAGAGATAATACTTGTATATGTAAATGAATAAACAACAAATTATTTTTAGCGCACGTTCTTTTGTTTCTTTTTTATGTGAATTTTGTTTGAGCGAGTGTTTTTGATGTTGTGTTGGTTTGTGGCTGTAATTACAAGATGATTTTTGGTTGCTAAATTACTAGGAATTATTATTGTTATTATTGGTATTAGTTAAGTTTTATTTATTTGAGCTATTTTAAGCTCAGAAATAATATAATACTATTTAAAATTCTAATAGACGCAAGCGCTACTGTTGAGAATGAGGTTTCCAAGGTTCCCTAATACATGCCACTAAAAGATAACTAGCGAAACGATACATGATTTTATTTCTGTAAGTTGGTTTGCACAAACACTTTTACATGTCGATCATGTTTTTTAAAACTAGTTGTGATCAGCGTTTCTTATCTGACTTTTGAGAAATTCTCTTCGAAAGATGATATTTTATCTTTGAATATATAAAATAAATGGCAATGCATTTCTTATTTATAATACAGCAACATTCATTGAGTTTTTTACGTTTGCGAGATATATTTTTCAAATATATGGAGCAAAGGATTAGATAATTTTCTTTAAAATTCTTCTCATTGTGATAGAAAGTCTGATACACAATTGGGGTGTCGATTTATTCATTAGGAAAATAGTATTTTCTTCTAAGATGATTCTAAAAGGACATTTTCCAGTCATTAAACACAAAGTTCCACCCACAATTTCATCCAAAGGGGACTCATTTTAAGTGTTCTAACTTGAAACAAAAAACCAGAATACTATTCTGATAACACAGGATTGAGGTTAGTATATTTAAATATTCAGAACTGTTTCAGTGGCTGGCCAGGTTTAGTATTCATTTGTCTAGCTTATGCCCATTAGTTCTCAAGGGGGTTTAGGATACGGTCAGGACCAGTCGGGGCTTATGGTTTAGCGGGCGAGTACAGGTACATAGGACTTAGCCTACCTTGTATATAAAACCGTCTGGGATGTACACAGGATGGAAACTTGAAGAGGGTGGAAGAGAAGTTTCCGTTATATTGATGCTCATACATTTCTAGTTAAAGGAAATTTTATATGCACGGCATTTCGTGATGATCGATTAATTTGAGTGTAAGTGTTAATGTTACTCTGTCTATCAGACAGATTTGACCATAAAGCCTATATTGTCTATATTTAGTTTCAAGATGGTTAAATTTTTGGTTTAAGCAAGCAATTTTTTATTTTTTTTATAACCTGTAGGCTCGCGCTTGACCACAATCTCACCTGATGGTAAGCGATGATGTGGATTTCGATTTTAGTGCTGTTTGAATGCAGCATTACAAAATGTTGAAAAAAATATAATGATATATTTGAGGAAATATTGTTAGCATCAATATTAAGGCTACAACCCCTTTAGACTCCGTTCCTATTTTCTAACCTGTTTAACCTGCTTTCGTATCAGTCTATCTTAAACGTATGAATACGTATCTGGTACTGTGTTTGTCTAAGCATAGTTGGTACTGAGAAATGAGATTTCATGCTCACAAAGATAAGCTGTCTTGTATTCCGTTAGTATTCAGATTATTCAGTGGAATATGTGTGTTTAGCTAATAAAACTATGCATCTTTTAGACTAGAGTCGTCTACAACGACCCAGTATATTTGTTTTGCTTTTAGTCTTAAGTTTTTTTATAAGTAGAGTTTAGTTTGTTGTCGTTATTGCGTTAAAACAAGATGTTTTGGCTTTAAGATTCTATTGCCAGATGTTAACAGGCTTGCCCCTGTTTCTACTACCTACTAAGGAATTCTATATGGAAAACCCCAATAACACTTTTTACAACCCAGGACCACGCTCAGCAGTCCCACTGCGATCATTAAGTTCAAAGAGGCAACATGCAACTATTTCGGTATAAAAAAATAGGGACTTACCTAAACTATCAACGCTTTCCGATTCTTTGGTGCCAGTTAGCGGTATATTCGATGTTTCGTCCTGCTTATCCTGTTCATGTTTTTCTAAAAACAAAGCAAAAAAAAAACATGAAATCCTCTGTCAGTTAAAATTCTTGGCTTTTTTTTAAATTGATCTACTAGTTTTCTTTTGTCGGCTAAAAATAAATTCGTTGTATTAATTGCGCAAACTAAAAGGTTAGAATTTAAGATTTTTTTGGCATTTTATATTTTAATTATGAATAATGTTGCAGTTGAAATTAATATGTAGGATATTTACAGCTTCTGAATAAAACATTTGGCTTAAAGCGATATGATTTTACTTAATTTTAATGGTATGCGTAATTTTAATTATTACTTAAGATTTAATGATTGAATTAAGATTTGATGATATAAATAATTTCGACCCCAAATTTAATTACAATTAAAAATATTGCTTTAATCGCTGTATCTAGATTATTTTATGTTGTGATTGTTATCAAATTAGAAACCATTGTGTAGCTTCAAATAAATATAATCTACTTTTTCAATTAAACTACACACCAAGTTCATTTAAACTGCAAACAAACTTGAATTAAACTACACACCAACTTCAATTAAACTATACCCATACTCACTCTCTCTCTTCTTAAAGTACTTGCAGCAGAAGACGACAGCTGACAAGGCAGTCATGGTAGCGATCACAGCCACTGCTCCCAGCACTATCATCAGGACCGTGGTCAGCTCCACCTTGACGGGGACCTGCGCTGTGGGACCAACTGTGGCATTTATTTTTCTATTCTTACTTATGACCTTGCCATTTCATGTAAAAATGGCTAGCGAGAACCTCATTACTACGAAAACTTTTCGGGTCATTGGGTTCGAAAAAGAAAGGTAGTTCGAAAATGTGGATATAGGTACGTAAAGTTTTTCGTAGTATCGTGTTTCTCGCTAGTGATTTCCACACATCAAGGGTCCGAGAACTACGTAAACGTTTGATATTAAAACTTTTTCAATCAATATTTTCTGAGTAATTTGACTACGCCTCTATATTTTTTTCAATAGGTGATAACTCTTTTATATAATAAGACAATCACCAAAATTGGTACCTACTTTTTTCGATAGCGAAAAGATCAACCAATGTTTCGACTACTTTGCTCATATTCTTTTCAATAAAGCAAAATCACTAAGGCCTACGAATATTTAAAACATGAAATCATACCTGTATGCCGTTGCGGATACTTCAGCAACCTAGAAGTTAATGTCAGAGCTTCACTAAAGCCTTTCTTATTGAAGGCTCTCACTGACACAGCTAAAGAGTTGCTTGCCGACAGACCTGGTAATTCAAACTCAGGATCATCACTGGTGACATTCCGGAGAAGAAGACCTGTTGCCCTGTCGTAGATCTGTGTGGAAAATGGAGCATATCAGTGAAAGAAGGATTGGCACAACGAGAGATGCGTAATCAATAAGCAATCGGGCATGACGAGAGGAGAAGTGGTGTAATACGGAGAAATTATCCCAAATTTAGGATAGGTAGGTTAAGGATATTATTTTCAGACATAGATGAATTAAAATAAACTGCACGAACTATTACAAGTCTAAAACTTCCAGATACTGGACATGAGCCTCTCTAATCACACTCCATTTCACTCTGGTCTCGGCTAAACTCATCCAGTGAAGACAATCGCTCCGCTTACGCCTCCAATAGTAGCGATACTTAAATGTACTTACATCCTACTTATTATGGACAGTTAACCCTGCGGCCACATTGCTCACAAGGTCATATTATTACCACAAGAATAGTTCATGCTATTCGCATGGGTCGTTCTTACTCTAAGGAAGAAAAATAAGAAATAGAAAGATCACGGATTTTCCAAAATGATGATATAGGGCTTATAAATCTGTTCAAATAAAAATATTCTGCCAATGTTATTTTATTCCCCAGACAAAAGCGATACATTGTCTGTCCATAAAGAATTTAATGTCTTTCAGGATTTATTTATATGGAACTAAGTGACAGTAACAAGACGTATCGAAGCTTGTTGTTATCTTTAACATAATTTGTAAAGCCTACTACAAAAGATACTATGTTTCTTTTATTGTAAATAGATGATTTGTCTCTGTTTATTTTGATTTACATTATTTAGTTTTTTTGTTTATAAAAGGTATTTTAAAGAATTTTTATCACATACCTCCAACAAGAATGATTGGTGGATCCCTCCATCGTGCCCCGGCGTGCAGTTCAGAGTCAAAGAGTCGTAAGTCACGTTGGTGATCTCACATGCCTTGGGCGTGGATGGCTTCTCTGTACGGAATACAAAGAAACATTAAATAAACCATTGAAGAAATATATGCGTATTTTTTTACGATCAATGTTCGTAGAAAAATTTGCCCGTGTCTCATTTGACGAGATAGAGTTAACACAACAAATAGATTTTGCAATAAGATCAGCTTTGAAGAGTGCATTAAGGAGCCATTTAACGAATCCGGCTTGAACTTTTACAGTTTATAAGCGTGCAAAGTTGCTGGTATTAGCTAGAGTAGGCGTCTTATGAACATCAGCTTATATACGTATACTACCAGCAGCATCGTCTTATATATTCATTGTGCTTATTTAGATCTTGGTTTGAAAATATAATGATACTTTGACAATGTTCAGGTACCGTATACTGATTTATCAGTAATTTCATCACCCAGGGAATAAATTCTGTGTTGGTAATCATTTCGGCACGGGCAGGCTCAGCGAAATTTTATTGTATCATATTCTTTACTATTCTTTTTAACAGACTTTCCAAAAAGGAAGAGGTTCGATGTTCGCCTGTATGTTTGTTTTTTTTTGTGTAAGTTCACCGATTTCTCCGTCAATTGTGGAACGATTTTTAACTATTTTTTTATGAGTACATCCCCGAATAGGTCCCATTTAAATTTGGTGAAGATATGATGAAGAACTTTGGAGATATTAAACAGAACTCCTAAAGAATGACAGCAAATATCTCGGGATTTCAGCAATCGCATGTCTGTTTATTGTTTAAACACCATTTTATAACATAACATCAAGTTGGTGCGGTCTAAAGGGGAAGGCAAAAGAAGTAAAAGTAAGTAAGTTTATATGTATAGTAAACTCTGATACATTCTCATTTCACCGGTTATATTCAAGTTTTTTTTTATATGGGTTATTTATTCTGGCATAATTTTGGGCATTGTAGGTACCTTATTATAGAACTTGCCCATTATGTATACAACAAAAAAGTATAAAATTCTTAAAAAAAAAAACAACTTTAAAATAAAAACACTACAAATTGAAAAATAACTTCAATTTCGACTCGATTGGAGTTATGTTTCACTTTGTAGTGTGTTTATTTGGAAATCAGTTGTATTTTTTTTGTAAAAAACTCTTATTTTACTTTGTGATTGTTGCTGTTGTATTGTGTCCGTGTCACAATGCTTTCTGTTTTATGTACATTTCTTATTTTTTTAAACTAATGGGATTTGACTTAAGTTTTTCTGATCTAATAACAGATATTTTACTATGCCTTTTAAGATCCGGGAGCTTATAAAGTCGTATAATTAAGTGGTTTTAACCCTTTATATAAATATAGTTTAAAATGGCGTAGGTATTATAATAATATGAAACTCCTTACCAGCTGGTAGTATATGGAAGAGACAAGGCTTCGTCTGTTGCCCCACGGAGTTGGTTCCCGAGCACTGCACCCAGCCGTAGTCTGAAGAAGTATTCACCATGTAAATGTATGTACCTGAATAAGAAAATGTCATAGATTAATAAAAAATAAATAAGAAAAAGCGTTGCTAAAAGAATTTTGGTAATACCTAAGTTTAAGTCGCTTTTATTCATGCTTTTTCTCTGAGCATGTACTATGTAAAAGGGCCATCCATTCATACATCATAGGACATAATTTCAACGTATAATTTTTTTGCAGAATATCCAAGTTCAAGGCCATTATTTGGTGATTGCTGTTGCTACAATTGTTTGTAAGACATTACTAAGAGGACCACCGTTGAAAAAGTGATCAAAAGGTTGTATATTGTAGGCTTACCTGGCAAATTAGGCATAGTGGTCATTGATGATGTCGTCAGTTCTTGTTTACTATGAGCTGAGCTGTTGAACCACCAATGGTACGTCATTGGCTCCTGTGAAAAAAAGAGCAGACTTAAAGCTTTTTGACAAAAATAATGCTTAAAATATTTGCCACACACATGTTTTCATCGTTATTTAATAAATTAAAGGCCAATAAAGCAATATTTGTAACAAAATATTTGTTAATTATTACTGTAGGTAATATTTAAATTTTAATAATTAGGTAAAATTTTCTGGAAAGGTAATTGTCAGTAATATTAATTATTATTTATTTTGCATGAAACAGGTATTTTGTACTAAAAACTTTATTAAGAGTGACCTAGGTCACTCTAAGAGTACGCTGCGATCGGTTTTCAGTCATAACGGATGCAGCTGAATACCAGTATTTTACATAAAGCGACTGCTTATCTGACCTCCATATCCCAGTAACTGGGAACACGATACCAAGGGGTAGCAATCACATTCGGGATTCTGATTATTCCTATTGCTATAATATCAAAGATTTATAAATGACAGACGTGAATGGCAACGCCGCGGGAGGGGACGCCCTAAAAATATATACATAGAAAGGCCAAGTGCGCAATAGGTACTCATAACGGGCGCGCGTGCGTGTATGGCTACATGTATGAACGTGAGCGAAGCAAATGAAGTATGTAAGGATCGTAGCAGGTGGCGTTCTGATAGTTTCGTCCTATCCACATGAGAAAAAGGCATTAGTTTACGTATGTGTAAATGACAGCCGGGACCTACGGCTTGAAGTACTTTCCATAATACGCAAGAGTCTCATGTTATTGTTCACAATTACATAACTGGCCTAATATCAATGCTCGTATACTATTCTTTTGTAATATGAAAATTCAAATCGTCAATCATTAATCGCATAAATTATTCACAATAGGTTAATTGAGTACACATTAGTTTCAACACCCATAATTAATTGGTTTCCGAATCGACCCAATGACCTATTTTGGTCGAAAAACATTTCGGCGCCAGTTATTACAATCCTTTGCAACGAGATGCCATTTTGATTATTTCAATTTGGAATTAACTTGGTACGGCCAGCAAAAGTCAAGCTTATACTAAGATATTGTTTTGTTATTATTATACGAATTGATCAAACAATTATCAACATTTTTAATCATCAGTCAGGGAATTGGATTGATGAGAAGATTGACACTAAGTACATGGATACATTCTTGTGTTATAGCTACGACTGAAAAATTACAGTTTTGATTTTACTACTAAGTTTTGCCATGAAAGTACATGATAATTCATTCAAATATAATTCCGGTTATTATCTAAATTGTAAGGTATTAAGCAAGGATAAGGCCTATTTATGTCGTGCAGAGGACTGCTATTAATAGTTCGATGATGATGAAACGGAGGTGGAAACTTTTACTGCTTCTGTACCCTTGATGCATGTTGATATATGCGTATTACTGAATTGATTTGACGTAATGAGAGCACTCGTGTCTCGTTTAAAATGGCGCAAATGACATTTATATTTTTTAATGTTTGTTTTCTTTATTTATTTCAGGTTAGCTTACAATTGTTTACACATGACATTATTAAAATATCATATAAATACACGATATTCATTTATAAGTGCAATTATCATTTACAAACTACCACATGCACTTATTTGATTTGATTAAAAATATAAATTATTGCAATTTATTATGGATAATGATAAATAAAATAGTTTACGATTAAGCATACATCAAGGAATTTAACAAACAAAACAAGATTAATGAATTAAATTGAAAATAATTAATCATTTTAATTAATTATAAAATAGCAGATGAATAAATTAAATCAAACTAAGATTAAATATATGGTTTACATTACATAATAATAAAAATTAAATAACGTTAAATTAGTACATAAATCAATAAATTGGGTATCACTTATTTGTGCGAATAGTATTTAATAATTAATTTACATAATTTGTCTATGCTATCGTGATGCACGTCAATCAGGTTAGGTTACTGCAGCTATTTAAGATTTTCACATTCGCGGTGAGTTAGCACCTAGGACAGTTCTACGCAAGGGCGGGTAAAGCGGAGTCATGGGATTTCGGGGATAGCGAGTTGGGGCACTAAACTTGAGGCGACTCAAGTCCAGTCGCACGTGACACTACTGATTCAGTAGATATGACATTTCGTATGTAACGTGCCACCTACTGATTCAGGTGTTTTCACAGATATCAACATTTGACGTATTTTTTGTGTCAAAACTATGCCTATCCCAGTCGTACATGTACCAACAGATCTGACGCAGAATGTCCCATTCGCAAAATGTCACGGTGAAAAAGAATGTCCTATTCGCGAAACGTCCTATTCGCAAAAAGTCCCATTCTCAAAAAGTCCCATTCTCAGAAGGTCCCATTCTCAAAAGGTCCCATTCTCGAAAAGTCCCATTCTCAAAAGGTCCCATACTCAAAAGGTCCCAATTGCATAAACTCGTATATTATGTGTCAAATACAACCCATATGGCGTCACACGCCCTGTACGTCACTAGTCTCCGATTTTGTTGAAACTTTTTGAGGATATTGTTCTCAAATTGTTCTATTCAGTACCTTCAATGAAAAAAAGTGCACCTCTCGGGTTTCGCTAAAAAATGGCAAACAAAAAATGACGTACAGGGCGTATACGCTCCGTACGTAATTTTTTTTCTGTTAGAGTTAGAGATGCACAGTATAAATCAAATAAATGTTCCCGAATATAAACCTACGAATACTGAATATTGACTCTACAGCGCCCACCAAACCGCCACAATATTAAATTGAAAATCGTAAAAAAAAAACTTAAAAATTTTGGACCCAAAAAGGCATTTTGTTGAGATTTTTTTACCTGAAATAAATGTTCTCATTTAGCGCTCCACAAAAATGAAATTATATCACAGAAACATGCGATACTTTCAAAGATAATAGCAAATCAAAATTAAACTCAACATCACCAACACAGACATACAGATTTTTGCAGTGCCTAGATGTGGCAATCAAAATTCAAATTCAAATTTCAAGTAGGTACAAACTATCGTTGATACTATAATGACTTAAGTTTTTTTAATATTAATATCATAGTGATATGAGAACGCACGCCTAAAAAGCCACAAAAGCTTGTTCAGACATACGTCCTCCTTGGAAGCCAGCGCAACAGACGAGAGATCTACACTGTGAAAAAACGCACATCCTACCCCTCCATACTCCATCACTCCGTTAGAGAATCTGCCTCCTGGACACGAACTGCAGTGGCCAATCTGGAAATCCCTAAACCGATTGCGGGTACAGGTTGGTCGCTGCAGATAACATCTGGTGAAATGGAGTCTCAAACACAGTGCCAGTGTGGGGCCCGGTCGCAGGATATGCCCCTCCTCCTTGTCTGCCCTTCGTGCCCAGCCACCTGTATCTTTCAGGACCTGAACGTGGCAAATGACAGAGCGGTCCAGGTGGTTACATACTGGTCAGACAAAATTTGAGAATAGTTGAGTAAAAATTTGAGTTTCTCGGCACGAAAAGAAGAAGACTTTACAAGAAGACCTTACTATAGAACTTGCCCATTAGTGCCACAGCTAAAATGTGAAAAAAATTTAAAAAAAAACAATAAAAATACAACCGAACTCTTAATAAAAACAATGCAAAGTGAAAAATAACTTCAATTTCGGCAGTCGCTTTCTTTTTTAACGTATCTTTTTGATTGATAAACACATTACCCTCCTTCGGTCTCGTAGGTATAAAACGAAATCATTGTATGGAACAGCCGATTTCCTTTTTTATGACTGGTGCTCCTAGGACATTGTGTGAAAGGGACATTCTGCGAATGGGACATTTTGCGAATGGGACATTGTGCGAATGGGACATTGTGCGAATGGGACATTGTGCGATTGGGACATTGTGCGAATGGGACTTTGTGCGAATGGGACTTTTTGCGAATGGGACTTTTTGCGAATGGGACATTCTGCGAATGGGACCTTCTGCGACAACGGGACTTTTTACGAATGGGACATTCTGCGTCAGATCCGTACCAACATGTAGTGTAAGAGACGAGGATGACATATAACCACTCAGACAGCCGCCAACCCCGGCGCTCGCTACTTTAGGCTCCTAATTTTTATATCGGTGGCGGGGTAAACTACCTGAGGCGTAATTTTGAAAGCTTGTGTTATTAAAAAAAAATATGGGGCGGTGTGATTTAATGATTAATCTATGTAAAATAGGGTGTATAAAAAATAAGAAAAAATAAATAATAGCTTACCTTCTTTTTTCTATCTACTTTTGTAAAAGAAACCTGGGAAAATTTCGCTTCTGCTGACTTTACAATTTATTTAACAATATTTTACAAGTCCAAACTGAAAAAAAAACCATATGAAATATAGCTTATTTCATCACAATTTTAACAACATAAGTTTCATGTTCATGTTCCGTATGGTGTCGGACGTAAAGAATCTCACCATCCCATATCTTCCCGTGGGTGTCGTAAGAGGCGACTGAGGGATACACCAGAGAATGGGCAGCAGCGTTCTCTGTGCTCTTAAACAACAAACTGCGATCGCCAACCCGCCTGCCAAGCGTGGCGATTAAGGAAAACCCCCCCAAACCAAATTGATAGCACAAATAAAAAACGGCTCCGAGTACCCGGCAGCCCGTCTACCCTCGATTACGGTAGCGGTCGAGGCGATGGCGTGGCAAGGGGTGCGAAGAATCCCCGGAGTGAACCCAGCTACCCCAATAAACACCGACGACTGGCCCTGGCAACATACAACACGCGAACACTCCGGACCGACGAGAAGATAGCCGAACTCGAGGAAGAATTGAGCAGGTTGCGATGGAGTATTATAGGGTTATCTGAAGTCCGAAGAGAGGGGGAGGACTCGATAATCCTCAAATCCGGTAACCTGCTCTATTTCCGAGAGGGTGACCGGCAGTCCCAGGGTGGTGTCGGGTTTATCGTCCACAGGTCCCTTGTGAACAACGTGGTGAAGATCGAGAGTGTGTCGACCAGGGTGGCGTACCTTATACTCAGAATATCCTCGAGATATTCGCTGAAGGTCATACAGGTCTACGCACCGACCTCGGCACACCCCGACGACGAGGTAGAGACCATGTATGAGGATATCTCTAGAGCCATGCATGGTTTCAAAACTCACTTCACCGTTGTCATGGGGGACTTCAACGCAAAACTGGGCAAACGAGACGAGGATGAGCTGCAAGTGGGGCAATTTGGAGTTGGACGTCGGAACCACCGGGGTCACCTACTGGCCAGTTTTATGGAGAAGGAGGGCCTCTACATGATGAACTCCTTCTTCAGAAAGCGTGAGCATAGGAAGTGGACCTGGCAAAGCCCCGATGGTGCAACAAAAAACGAGAACGACTTCATCATGTCAACCAAGAAGCAAATGTTCAATGATGTCTCTGTGATCAATTCGGTGAAAACCGGGAGCGATCACCGAATGGTAAGAGGCACATTGAACATTAATATCAAGCTTGAAAGGTCTCGACTGATGAAGTCAACGCTCCGTCCAGCACAGATCCAGATCCAAAACCCCGAGAGCTTTCAGCTCGAACTCCAGAATCGTTTCGAGTGCCTAGGGAGCTCCGTGGACGAATACAGCGACGGGTTCGTGGAATCTGTCCATACGGTCAGGTCTAAGTTTTTCAAGACCCGCCGTACAGATATAAACAAAAATATCTCTGATCCTACTCTCAATCTTATGAAGGAGAGGCGTGAGATGATCCTGCAGTCTTCAGACGATGCGTTGAAATACCGGCAGCTTAATAGACGGATCTCAAAGTCCTTGAAAAGCGACCTCCGCCGCTATAATACTAAGCGTATTAAAGACGCAATTGAGCGGAATAAGGGCTCCAAGGTCTTTGCAAGAGATCTGTCATTTGGGCAGAGCCAGCTCACGAAACTGAAGACCGACGATGGCAGGATCATTTCCGCCAAACCGGAGCTTCTGAGGGAGATCGAGAAATTCTATGGGCAGTTGTACACGTCAACCAGTAAACCCGTCGCAAATCTAGTAAAGGACCCTAGAGCTAGATTGACCCGTCACTATACCGAAGACATACCGGACGTCAGCCTGTACGAGATTAGCATGGCTCTTAAACAGCTAAAGAACAACAAGGCACCGGGTGATGACGGCATTACGGCCGAACTCCTGAAGGCGGGTGGAAAACCAATACTTAAGGCCCTTCAGAAGCTGTTTGGTGCCGTCATACTCGAGAGGAAAACGCCACAGGCATGGTGCAGGGGTGTGGTAGTACTCTTTTTTTCAAGAAGGGTGACAATGCCCCATTGAAGAACTATAGGCCCATCTCACTTCTTAGCCATGTCTACAAGCTGTTTTCAAGAGTCATCACGAATCGTCTCGCGCGCAGGTTTGACGATTTCCAGCCTCCCGAACAAGCCGGATGCCATAAAGGCTTTAGCACCGTAGACCACATACATACGCTGCGGCAGGTTATACAGAAGACCGAAGAGTATAACCTGCCTCTCTGTTTAGCGTTTGTGGACTACGAGAAAGCCTTCGATTCAATCGAGACTTGGGCTGTACTGCAGTCTCTCCAACGGTGCCAAATCGACTACCGGTACATCGAGGTGTTAAAGTGTTTGTACAAAAACGCCACCATGTCAGTCCGACTTCAGGATCAGGCCTCGGAACCTATCTTTCTGCAGCGAGGTGTGAGACAGGGAGACGTCATATCTCCGAAACTGTTCACCGCTGCACTGGAGGATGTCTTCAAGGTTCTGGACTGGAGAGGGCTAGGCATCAACGTCAATGGCGAGTACATCACTCACCTTCGGTTTGCCGACGATATAGTGGTCAAGGCTGAGACCATGGAGGACCTCAGTATAATGCTCGATGACCTCAGTAGAGCTTCCGAAAGAGTGGGTCTTAAAATGAACATGGACAAAACCAAGGTAATGTTGAATGCCCATGTAACACCCACTCCTATCAAGGTTGGAGACTCTACACTCGAAGTTGTGGAAGAGTATGTCTACCTGGGACAGACGATCCAGTTGGGTAGGGCCAATTTCGAGAAAGAGGTCAACCGTCGAATCCGACTCGGCTGGGCAGCGTTCGGGAAATTGCGCGGTGTCTTCTCGTCCAACTTACCACAGTGTCTCAAGACGAAGGTCTATGACCAGTGTGTGTTGCCAGTGATGACCTATGGCTCTGAGACGTGGTCGCTCACAATGGGCCTCATCAGAAAGCTTACAGTCACGCAAAGGGCAATGGAGAGGGCTATGCTCGGAGTATCCTTGCGTGATCGAATCAGAAATGTAGAGATCCGCAAGAGAACCAGGGTTACCGACATAGCCCGAAGAATTGCCAAACTTAAGTGGCAGTGGGCAGGGCACATTGCTCGCAGAACGGATGGCCGATGGGGCAGAAAAGTTCTGGAGTGGCGACCGCGAACCGGAAGACGATGCGTTGGAAGGCCTCCCACCAGGTGGACCGATGACCTGGTAAAGGTTGCGGGGATTCGCTGGATGCGGGACGCACGGGACCGGTCAATGTGGCGACACTTGGGGGAGGCCTATGTCCAGCAGTGGACGTCTTTCGGCTGATATGATGATATGATGAAGTTTCATGTAGGGTTCCCATACAAAACTTTCGAGATAACATAAAAAGCAATCATTTTATTATGAGCAAAGAGTTGGTTGCCGGTTCCTTTCTTGCATTTAGATCTCAGCGAGGTGACCGCCGCGGACTAATAGAATTGAGTAGACATGGCTATAAACACAATGGGATACAAAGTCAGCTTTTAATAACAAAAGATAACAACACGAATGGGCTCAAAGCAGTGGCTCATAACATCTCTTCCTAAATAATAAATCATGTTCACACTCGTACCTCATACTCATTTCTTCCTGTGAAGAAAGGCAGGCCTTTGCCCTGCAATGGGACAATTCAGGCTGAAAATAATAAAGTTATACCAAGAATGTTTACACTTGTCCCACTGCACCTTTTTACTCTTTGACAAGAAGAAAATGCTATCAAGAATGTACTTTCAAGTTCACGAATTCATGTCTTAACTTTTATTTAAAGCCATTGTAATCTTTAGGTGGCCTTGAATCAGACTTCCTTTCATCAATATTTTTATCTTCGGAAATTATTTTCAGGGACGAGTAATTAATAAAGTCTTTTTGGAAGGAATTTCATGGAACGGTGTTACAGGAAAAAATAAGAGAGGAAATAAGGATTTGAGTGATGTCAGAACGTCTTTTCGCTAAACAAAAGTTATTGTAGCGAGTACATTCTTTTAGCTACTTAAGGAGTCACTTTGGTAGTATAATAACTTCTGCTATAATACAGCCAAATATTTCAAGTGTTAGTAGCTTGGCAACATGGAACTCACTTTAGGAATCCGGCTCCTTAAATTTATTTACGAAGAATTCATATAAGCTACCTACTATTTGATCATCATATTTAGTTTGCCGAACATGACTGACAGTCTATAGAGTATTAAGCATCCCATATGGCTTAGTACACAAAAGCATATCTTGTTCTGCAATAACTGGATAATGGATGTCATGCAGTCCGTCGCTCCATGTAACATACTGGCATTCAGCTGCATCCGGTTAGACTAGAAGCTGACTCAAACATAGTTAAGAAAAGACTTGGTAGATGATGATAATGCAAAAGAACTGCTTACCATCGGGTTAGCATCTAGATCACAGTCTATTTCAATCACTTCTCCTCTTGCTGCCCTCACCACGATAGGAGCTGATGACTTGCAGGTTGGAACAACTGTACAGGAAACATAACAGGATATATATAATGTAATAATACTTTTAATAACACCAGCCTGTCACTGCCCCACTGTAGGCCAAAGGCCTCTTCTTATACAGAGAAGGCACGAGCATTGATCACCACGCTTTCTTAATGCGGATTGGCGATTTCAAACTTACTTTATTATGAATATAAGTTCTGGTTCCCTCACAACGGCAAGAGGTGGCCCAGTGCATAAAACCTTACCTGGTTTTATGCACTGGGCCACCAAAGTTACCATAAATACTTGGCCAAAAAACAAGACGGATTGCGTGAGGTCTAAGAATAAGTTTAGGTATAGGACGGAATAGAATAAGAAAACGTGTTACGCCAATCTCAAGTAAAATAGGTCAAGGTCAGAAAGCTGATAAGGTACTTGGACAAATATTTTTTTACGGTTTCCTAACTGCACTAGTGTGGATACCCTGTTTGTATGTGTCCTGATAAGTCAGGATGAAAAACCATAACAAACTTCTCAGTTATTACCTAGTGGATTTTGGTTTCATAAAGTATGTTTTTTTTTCAAAATGGACATATTTTGTTGAACAAAATGATAGAAATGAACTTAACCCCAAACTGTACTATCTATACTTTCACTAGCTGAATTTACATCGCATCGATAGAAATAGCACACTACAGGGCCGGTAAAGACCGATCCAATTCTTATTCCTCTCCCAAAATGCAACTAGTATCATCCATTGAGTAAAAGCAAAAATAAATTCAGTATTCTAACATAAACACAAAGGAAGAAATTGTGAAATAAATATGGCTGGTACCACGACGTTTTTTTTTTCATGCCTCGGCGGACACTGCTAGAGGCAGCATTGGCAAAACTTGTTTAGTGAGTGGCACCGTTTACTCATAGAAATTTAAAGTGACCGAAGTAGGTCCTTGGAGAGGAAACTCCTCCGTGCCTCGGAAATCACGTAAAAACCGCTGGTCTCGGCTGTCCCTTATAAATCTCTGACAGTCGTCATGGGAAGTCAGATGTCACCAGTTTTAAGAATGATTATAGTTTTAGCGAGATAATGGGTTGCAAAGGCCAGATAAGCAGTCGCGTTTTCTTTTTTGGATATCGCTGCACATGCAGTGAGCCTTTTTGGTCTCGCACGGGGTTTTAATTTTTTATGATTGTTAATTTTTGTGCATATTTCTCGTGTCTTCTGTGCGGGTCACAAATAAATATTTTTCTTTCTTTCACCGTGTTAATTACCGGTATTCTACTGCATCAGGTTAGACTGAAAGACGACCCCATGATAGTTGGGAAACAGCTAGGCAGAATTATTGGCGTCTCTATTTGCTGCCAAAGCAACGACTCCATGGTCGGTGGGACAGGCCAAGGTAGATTGCGACATGAAAACTTATACTTTACCTCAAGTTTAGGATATAAATTATAGTATTTTTAGAAGTTGGAGAAAATAAATAAAAGTAATGTAATAAATGTAAGATGGGATTTAGTTTTTCTGATGGGTTTTAGATAAATTATTTCTATTTGCAAGCGTTGTATTGGGAGGTCATCGCCGTAGTCAGCCACTTTTGAGACATCATCTGTCACACAGTCCGATCATCATTATTTGGTCTTAATTAATTTGTTTCGTCGCATCCTCGGAATATACTGGCCCAAGAACATCTCTAACGAAAAACAGTTGGAGAGATGCCACGAGAGCCCGATCGACGATTGGTCACATGCTTCGGAGGGATTACCATCACATTCCTTAACAGACCATCGATTGAAATCCTCAAGGAAAAAGAGAGCATTGCCATCCCCGTCAAACCTGGGACGCACCGTTTTGGCTTAAGCAGCTAGCATCGGACTGACGTGAAGCGAGGTGAAGCGCGAAGCCCAAGACCGGTCGCGATGGAGGACTACTATTGACGCTTTCTGACCAAGCTTGGGGACAGGGAATCATAAGTAAATTTAATTAATTTATGTCTATTTAGTCTACTTACACTTGACATCCAGTATCAGGCCTTCAGAAGACCCTTCTCCCAAGCTATTCTTTGCGGAGCAGACGTAAGCACCAGCCGCCTTTCTTGATACTCGCTGCAGGACCAGGCTTTGGTTGGCTAGGAGAACACCAGGACCTGGTTTGACTACCACACCCTGGTGGAAGAAGAGAATAGTTATACGTGTAGGGTTGCATTTTTTATTGTGATGAGTAGGATTTGTTTACTAAGGCAAGCAGAGGGGTAGACAGAGCTGTATAACACACCCACAATTAACCAGGCAGCTTTATAGATTTTTATCGTCTACTACTAACTTACTACCTACTTGACCACTGAATCGAACTCGAGACTGATGCCTTGATGTAGCAGGTTATTTTTTTACATTTTTGAACCAGATCATAAACATGATTACACGATCAAAGTGTATGCGCACGCACTGCTGGACACATTAGGATTTGTTACACCTTCTTGTACCCACCTGTGTTCACAAATATTTTTTTTATTTTATTTCGCCAATATTCCTCATACAAAGGGCTATGTTGCCAACAATAAACAAACTCAAACAGTTACATAATAATTGTACTTAATACTTACATTATGTGTAAAATAAACATAACTGTGCCATGGGTTCGCTCGCACTCTGCAGTCTAAGTACACGTCTGAGCCCTCCACAATTTTGCTGGCGTCTAGATTAGCACCAAGCTCTAGTTTTGCTACCGGTAGATCTGTTAAGAAAAAATAAATAATAATAAATTCCTCATCATCATCATCATATCAGACGAAAGACGTCCACTGCTGGACATAGGCATCCCCCAAACGTTGCCACATTGACCAGCCCCGTGCGTCTCGCAACCTTCACCAGGTCATCGTAAATTATTTTTTATTATAATTCTTTATTTCTTAAGTTTATTGCACCGCTATTTTCCATATTATGTTTCCATCTATATGTGCATATTCATGTATCATGTTACACATGTTAAAACAAATAAATTTATCTTTATCTTTATTTATTCGGCTCCGAAATGTGGCGGGTATGGTTTTTGAAGATCGTCAAGTTAAGGCATATTTTGAAAAAGTTGTAATATTACTATTTTTTCTTTATACTTCAAAAATTTTTCCTTATCATATCTTTTTCTGGTGGTCGCGAGATTGATTGTCTTAACGATGACAACCCTCAATTTTTGCTTAGGTTTCTACAAAAATAATCTCTTTCTTCCAGTGACCTGCAGTGGGACAACCAATAAATAGGCTGGTATCAATAAATATCTCACGTTGTATCTCCATCTTCCACCCATCCTCATGAGTGGCATGCGGCAGACTCGGCTGCACAGCCCTGCAGGAGAGGACTCTCCCAGAGTCTTCTATAGTTGGCACGAAGCTCAGAATGCTGCTGGTGATGTTGCCATCCGTTGAGGTCTGGTAACAAAGAGCTATGATTAGTCTCTACAGGAACCCGTAGAGACGCAGTGTTAGGGTGCAGTCCCATCGAGAGTGTACTAGCTAGTTCTCTCTAGATCTAAACTAGCAAACAACATTCTGCTATACATATTTAATTGTAATTTCTGTCTAACCTTGTAGATCTAATTAACAGTGTAGCTCTTTCTGTACTTCAAAACTAGTTAATAGATCTCAATGGGGCCACGCCCTCAAAGACGGGAGGTAAAGTTAAATCCCGGACTTCTGAATAAAGATTTTTGATTTAATAATGTGTCACGCTCTAGCTGATTTAATACTAAAGTACGATAAATATTATGTAAGCAACCGTGGCGAGGCGAGGCTGAGTTTTTTACAGTTCATCACATTCTATGGGAAATCTTATGTCAACTAATTCGTATTAAAGTATAGTAAACAGTAGTAGCATTTGACATTAAAGTAGAATTTGACATGTTCTAAACATGTCACATACTGGCCCTTAGTTTTTATTAGGGTTCAGTACCCAAAGGGTGAAAACGGGACCCTATTACTTAGACTCCGCGGTCCGTCTGTCTGTCTGTCTGTCACCAGGCTGTATCTCGTGAGCCGTGATAGCTAGACAGTTGAAATTTTCACAGATGATGTATTTCTGTTGCCGCTATAACAACAAATACTAAAAACAGCATAAACAACAAACGTGATTTTTGTGCCTTTTTTTGCGATAATGGTACGGAACCCTTCGTGCGCGAGTCGGACTCGCACTTGGCTGGTTTTTGGAAGAAACGTCTATTTGGCAAAGTAGGCCCCGTCCCTCAATTATAACAGTTAAATCTCAGACCATCTGCAAATACAAGCCGATGTTTAAAGAATTCTGACGGATGACGATTCGGCGTGTACGCAGTCCCCACTACCAAAAATTACGCATCTGAGTTACCCACATTAGGTATAATCGCAGGGGTCAACCCAACCGCAGTGCAATGGTGGGCCTCGCCCTGGGGGAACAGCCTTATTGATCATAGTGTCCCCTATGCCAGGTAAGTATTATATGAATTTGGTACAGAAGCAGACGAGGGTCATTCGACGGCGGAGCATCTTAACACCGTGATTTAGAGATGTGGTGTAAATATACAGCGTCATCTTTCGTTTCGTTTTGTTTGAGAATACGGAACCGACCGCGTGTTTATCAGGAACGCTACTAATCCTCTATTTCCGAATAAAGAATTTGGAGTTGAGTATTTGTCAAGGTCTACTTTAGCCTAAAATCTAAATCTGTTAAACTTGCATTAAAGTAGGATTGAAACATTACAGTGCAGAATCTTATTATTTATTTATTATTATTATTTACTCAATTGTACACCACAAAAAACATACAGGACAAACGTTCACATACACAAGTTTACAATGGGCGGTCTTATCGCACTAGGCCATCTCTTAAAGACAACCTTTGGATGGACTGAATGATAGGAGAAGAATTTAGGGCTGCTATCATAATGCCATACAGACTATATTAGTAGCTTGTAAGCATTGCATCACACTACCGTCCGAAGAGGAGAGCCCCTTTAACGGTATTTACTCGGACAATAAGTAGCCTATACAAAATAACAATCCGTTTGTAAAATGGTCTGTACGTCAAATCAAAATCTGTACGTAGATCCAGACTTGGAAGTAATGAGTGCATAATTATATTCTGCCTAAGGGGGGAATATAGCCAAAAAACTGAGTATGTGAAGCCGAAATAGTGATCTAACATCTCAATATTCTAATGCAATAATTTGTAGAAACACGAAAGAAAATTTTGCAATAGTTTTTTTTTCAAAATTATGTTCAGGGTAAAATAAAATAGTTATCTTATACAGGAAAAATTTTGGTGTTTTCTTTTTAAGTTACTCAGGATTATATACATCAAAACACATTCGGCAATTTAAGTGCGAATTAATAGGATTAAGGCTAACAATTAATTACATTAACAATCTCTATATATTATAAAACAAATTTCCTGGTCCTGGGACCTGGGATTACTTAGAAAAAATACTCGTCCGATAAAATAAACTCTGTCAATTTACCTATGATCCAATTTATAATAATTCACTTCAGAAACGAGATATTTAGAAAACACAAACTCATAAATCGCTTATTAAGCAAATGTTGCAATAAAACAAAAAATAAACGTAAACTGACCTACCGATCAATCTTGATTTGTCTGTTTGGACTGACAGTTGGTCACAGTACGGAAGAGATGGCGCTGTTTCAAGTTCGGGTTATACGTATTAAATTTTATTGAAGTTAAATAAACATACATAGATAATTAATAAACGTAATTAAATTCCTACCTTAATAATAATAAAACAACAACGTATAATCCGAATTATAAAATTAACAAAGATTAAAGAGGACAGTGATTTGCGAATTTAGCATTATCTATGGTTAGATCTTTCTTGAAGGTCGATAGAGGTTGCTCAGTTTTTTGGTGCAGCAACTGACGCAGGAAGGACCCTTCCTTGCCAACCCTGTTGATTTCCTGAGAAAATGGACGAGATTTAACAGGTAAGCTATTGGAGAGGCACCAGCTCTGATGATCAGACTGTGTCCAAATCTCTCGAGGGGTGTTTCATGAGTCACGTTGTTCCAGTTGAAGCTGAACCTGTCTGGCTGCTTGGCTAGCCTAACCTGACACGACCGCTTAAAGTCGTGGCGCTCTGGTGTTGTTCCGTGGTCTGGCGCAATCAAGGTGATCCTGATCCCGAGTTCTGGGTGATCGGTGATTCGAACCCAAGTGTGCTGACAGACCCGGGTTTTGGCGGTTCTGAGGTTTGACCCAACGAGTGCAGGCAGTGAGGCCATCCTTTTCTATCGGAAGGCTCCACCATTCCGAATCGTGTGATTAAGCGTCGCCGGCTCCAGGTAACGATAGCGTCACCGAATGATTTACGGACTGTGCCCGTAGGCCGCGTGTTTCGTGCAGACTGCAGGGATTACTCTCTGTAGTCTGATGCCAAGGGTCCTCTGTTCCGCCAAACTGTGAGTTAGTTGAGAGATATGAGAACCTAGTGTTAACCACGTTAGGTGTAGCACCATAACCTTTGAGAGAGTGATACCAAGTGACCTTAGTTCTACTGAACATATATATATGAGGTCCTTTCAGTTTAAAGACCAGTGGTTATAAATTTAAAGTGTTTAGCTGTGTTTCCGGGTACTTTGCCCATGGTTATGTTTCTTTTATGAGCACAGCAAGAATAGGTCTGTTACATTCGATTGAGCTAGAAGTTATTAAGCGTTCACCTCACGTACTCGCACAAGCGACTCTGAGCTTGTTATCTAGTGTCTCATCTCTGCTCTGGTGTTTCCATAACACACCTTGTTAAGCTGCGTACGGACAGCGCGTTCCTGTGTTACGCGTAGTTGGGAAACACTGTCCACGCGTACATTGGATACGCGTACAGCTCTTGTACGGACCGCCGCGAACCTGTACGCGAGGTCAATCGATCCAGAGCGCGCAGAAATTCATAAAGTTTTCATTATTGATACTCGAAGAACACGCGTGTTTATTCATTTTGCCGTCCAAATATAGCGTAGCCGGCCGCGTGCGTCCTCTTTGACGCGCGACCAAAAACCGACTGACGGTGGCTCGCGCTGCGAGTTGGCTCGCGCGGTACGCGTACCCCAAGAGTGAACGCGTAGCTGCAGGTATGGACTAGGCGTTCCGGATACGCGTAAACTGAGTACGCGTACCAGGGTACGCGCAATCCGTACGCACCTAGGTGAACATTTTAGTTGTTTAAGTTTTGGGAAGATCTGAGTGTTAGTGGCTCGCCACAATTTTAGGTATGTGTACCTGCATGTTTGTTTATTACAATAAATCTTGTAATGTGTAATAATGTATTTGTTTAATTGGATCTTTCCCTAGTAAAATATACCCTCTAAATTTACTGGAGGAACGGTTAATCTGTAAAGAGAAACCGGGCCTTACAATCTGAATCAACTCATTACTGTTTCTCTATACAGGGTTTCTAAGCTATCTTTCATTTAATAAAAATAAAAATGTTGCAGCAATCGTAATCAAAAAGTCTTGAAAAAGTAATTGGCTAATTAGCGAGTCCTTTCTGTACTCCGGAAAGTATGTCGTACTTTGTAGACCTTTGTAGACAGTCGTTACCGTTGGCTACCGTTAGTTGGAAGCCAGAAAATCAGACTACAGTTTTGTCAAGGGATATTGTGTTGCCCACAGGCAGTCGCTCCATGTAAATCAATGATGTTCAGCTACTACTGGTTAGACTGGAAGCCGACCCATAACATAGTTGGGATAAGGCTAGACAGATTGATTTTGGTAAAGAAAAACTTGGCCACGTCAGAACGACATCCTTCTTTGAACACAATTTAAAAAGATAACAGTCAGTCCTACTATTGAATTAATCGATACAAAAGAAACCACGACTGATTCTCAATTCCGTCTGTAAGGTTTCAATAAACAACGCCTGACTAATGACAGCCTACCGTTGTGCTGTCCATGTCAATCTCGAAAGTCGTAATACTACGGAATTAGTTTCGTTAAGAGGGCATCGGGATTATGGCAACATCTATTAGGGACTAGGGTATTAATTAGTTTTATTTGTTTGTAGTTTTCATCATCGTCAGCCCAATGTTCCCACTGTGAGGACACAGGCCTCCTCTCTGTGAGAGCGAATTAAGTGAAGGAATATTTTTATCCGCATGGCAGCTTTGTGGCGAGTTGGTGGGTAGTGGCGATCCCACGGACCTGATCTCCAGGGGAAAAGTCTTGTTCCTAATCTCTAGCTTGTCTTATTGGCCGGTTGGAGTGAAAACTGACGGGGACCATGACTCTCACCTCTCTCCTGTCTTAATTGGCTTGCTTGATTCGAGATTCACAAGAGCAAACGTGCTCGGAGGAAGGATGTTAACCCAGTAAGGTGCTGGTAGGGATCTTGACCGTACTGCCGGGATTTTCCTGATACCCGTGGTATACCTCTCCACTCCTCAAGCACCTCCGGATATGTTACTTCCTTGGCGCTACGTCACTAAAGTACTAGCGACTCTTTATGGGGGCCCATTAATAGAGTGTGCAAGTCTACCCCTGCCATTTTATAGCCGTGTAATTAACAGTAGTGTGGCAGGGGCCGGTAGTCCTCCTAGAGTTTTGAGCAATCGACCTAATACACCTACAAAATCCATAGCCCAATAAAAACTTCTCCCTAATTTGTAACGGTCCTGCACCAATCGGGGATTGTCCTTAGGTGCTTGTTGCGTAGTGCATACAGGGATAATCGTCAGTTGGTGTAACATTTTCTGATACATGCCTAACGGGGCCTCTGCGAGTTGGCTTCGGCTCCTCGCACGCTTTTCAAAGGACCGGGAACCTAAGGTCCCGAGATATACAAAATAATATTTTACTCACTGTTTCTCTAACAGTCTTCAACCTGGTGCCTCCTTTCCACCAGGATATGGTGGGCTTAGGTCTGGCACCCACAGCTTGGCAGACCAGCTCTGTACTCTGCCCCGCCACCAGAGGTCGCTTGCCGCCTTGAAGACGAACCCAGAGTGGTCGTACTGTGGACAAAGGTATAATACGTCTTAGATTTTTAATTATACATTAATTTAGCTACATGTCGTGTTATTGTAATGAGTGTGTTTTGTTTCTATAAAAAGCATTCATTTTGCCAATAGCAGCCTACTTAATTATTGTCCTATTTAGCTGGCCGGGTAAAGATTTCTTCCCATACAGAGAAGACTCTACAAAATTATTTATCATTTATTTACTATCACCAAGTATAACATCTTTACAGTTTAAAATGTCTGTATTATATAGAAACAGAAGTACATATGTAGGTACATAACTTGTAGGTATAGCCTTTCCTAACGAATCGGCTATTATAAACCGCCGTACTGCTAGCAAACACACATTTGCGGTAATTTCGCTTAAAACAAAAAAGGAACATGCAGAAAGCTTTTTTAGCAACTACAAAAAGTAACCAATTCGCGCAGTCATCAATCATCATTGATGAACCCATTGATTAATAACATCCCAAACAAGGCAAGATCAGTGACAACAAAATTGAATTTTAATCGCATTTTCCAATTATTTGATTAAAAAGAATTCCATTCTTCCGCGCTTCGGAATTTAGTTTACTTGTGCATATCAAATATCAATTAATCAAGCTTGTAATGAAATTAAGGGTTGTTTTTTTTCAATTGTCGATAGGCTCGCATTAGACCTACCTTACCTCGCCTGATGGTAAGCGATGATGTGGCCTACGGTGAAGCACGGTTGCCTAGAAGTTACTTATTCACTCTTGATTTAAAGACCCCAAGCGTAAGCGTTGTAGCTATCAGGGAACATAGACTCCGGAAGGGAATTCCACTCCTTAGCAGTGCGCACAATGAAAGTATTAGAAAAACGCTTTGTGTGTATAATGGGTGGGAGGTCCACCATGTACCTATGGCGCATGGCCGTACGTCTTGTAGTCCGATGATGGAAAGGGCTAGGCTGAATAGGGGATAAACCAGGTGATGGACATATGTTTTGATTAAGATAACTAATTAGCAATTTATTTTAACTATGAATTGGACCTTTTGCTATTTATTGTAATGTTTTTTTGTTGAATTGATTAATTCGATCAGAGCGCATCTACAAAGTGACATTCTGCCAGCGATATCAAAAAGTCCAAAATCTGTGTTACTCACATGCGCTACCGGATTCACGTGGTCAATCCAATGTTGATGTTTAGCATTTTGGTTGTATAACTATATTCATCGCTGATATATTAATATGTCACACTAGAGCTTGGGTCCTAGTACTTTTCAAAACAAGGTTGTTCGATGTAGGGGTAAGCAGCATGCGTTTTCTAGCTGCTTTAGAGATAATTTTAGGTTTTTCGAAGATATTTGGCTGTTAGGCGTAATTTTTTTTGACTGATCTACTGCCGTAGTCTTAATTTTTATTTTTATTTTGCAACTCCTCCAGTAGCAAGCAAACGAACCAACAATAGTTTAGTTAAGCTACCACAAATTAATGAAAAATACCTAAGCCTAACTTTTATATGATTTACCGTTTTATAAATTCAATAGGCAAAAACAATAGCCCACTTGTGGTTCCCCACAAGTGGGCTAGTTATACAAAGGGCTAACTTAACTAAAATAATTCAAAAGAATTCGATTCCTTTGTTTTTGAGCACTGAAGACAATTAAACCGAGTTTATTGTTGGTTTAAGAGCGGACTCTAGTCAACAGGAATTTGAAAAATAGGTATTTGAAGAAACTATTGCCGTCGCGTCACCTCCAACCTCACCCCGTAAAGTGCAAAAGGGACAACTGCAGCTCAGGCTGATTTTACCTACAAAAACTTTGACTAAAAGACATTTTGTATTCTGCTGTTTTCTTCATGAAAACTGGTCTGATCTAAAAAATTCTTATATCAAAATTTAGAGGAAAAGTATATCTATGCTCCTATCATCTCCTTTTTTGTTAAAAACTTATAAATTTTGTCTGAAAGTCTTCTGAACATGGCGGTAAAAAAAGGCATTTTTTTCGACTTTTTGGATTGTCATATTTCTTTTTGTGATTATGTTTTGGAAAAAAAGAAATGATACAGGCACGTATTAATTAGACCTAGATTTTATGGAAAAAAATCATTGCTCTAGAGGCATTATCCACGAAGAAAACAGCAGAATGTGTTTGTATGGAGAAAGTCTCACTAGAGTTCCCTCTTAACCCTTTTTAGGATCCCGCAAGGTTGTGTCATCAAACTTTTTTGTAATGGGTACCAAAAAGCAACTTTAAAATTTTTGTTCTGTAATTGAAGAGAACTTTTTTCTTTTCGTCAAAAAAGTTCAAGCTAAGGATTACTTTTTTAGTTCTTGCCCTTTGTACAAGCTTTTATTTAGTTTCACCTGTCTCGTAGTCAGTAATCAAAGCTTGCTTCCCAGTGTTTGATATTTAGGTAAACGTGGGTAACGTTTGGTTCTTGCGGCAATGTAAAATTAAATATTAAAAAAGCTTGTTTCCTATCATTTGCTGTGGCTTACAGTAGCCATCATCTTCTAGTTTTAAACATTTTACCAATTAATTTATTTTTAAAAAACAACTGGAAACATGAAAGCTCATAATACTCAGCAGTGTACTTCAATATAGATGATAGCGAAGGATCTTTTTTTTGGGAGTTGATGATAATATTGCTTGGTATCTGTGAAGTACAGCCTTTTAGAGCACAGCCTTCCATCATTTTAATAACGAATACTACCGGCTACTGACCGACATGCCTGTTAAAACAAGTAGTATGATTTACATTCCATACAAAAGGCAGGTTTATCATTTAACGCAACGCCTATGAAGAATTAAGAAATTTTGCATGCAGTAAATAAAACCGATATTTTTTTAAAGCTACGGATCCCATGAAACAAAAATAAAATCAACTAAACTGTAGCTTTCTGTTAGAGAAAATTAACTTTGCATCACCTAGCATTAAGTTGAATTTTGATTGTGGGTAAATTTCACAAATCTGATATACTGTCACAAAAAAATGGACTTTAGTTCATTAAAAGAGGGTTTAAAGTCCAATAGAGTTTACCAATAAATGCAGATGCAGTGAAGTGTGAGAATATTTTCAAGTTAGTGCGAAATTTTGATTTTATTGTTTTAAGTACCGAGATACAATGAATTTAAATTTCTAAAGGTGTTTTTATTAAGTGAACAAACCCTTTTCTTGTTTTTGTTTGAATTTGTGTATATAGTATTGTAGGAAGCTGATTAAAATCTCGTGGTGTGAATTTATAAGTGAACCGTTTCCAGGTGTAAACTTTTTAAAAGGAAGGTTGTTTTTTTGGATTCATGTTGGGTTAAAAGAAAGTTACAGCAGAAAAACATCTGCTTTTAAGACAAAAGAAGAACTTAAAGTGTGTACTAATAACTTCTTGAATTCTTCCATCCTCTGATTCTGTCGATATCATCTATCAGAGGAAACACCTTGAGCTGACCTAGCGTAGTACCGAGTTCTAATAGAATGCGAGGCTAGCTTTGACTGGTTTTGTTAACAATCTAGTTCCCACGGTCTATAGGTATGAAAGTACAAACATAACGAAGTAAAAGTACTTTTATTCGCACATCCTATAGAGAAAATACCTACTACGCAAATAAACGTACCATAAACTCAAAGAAAACATTAAGAGATTATCATTAAAATGCAATATGGCCACACAAAGGACGAGTTAATTCTGTGGAACAGAATCCGACTCCATTTTCTATAATATATGACTGTTTATGTTATCTTGAATTAGGTGGAAACATGGAGAAAGGAAAGTCCCACTTCATTTGGGGGAATGTCTGAATAATAGCTTTTCACTAAGTTTAAAAAAAGCAGCCTATTAAATTTCTAGATCCATTTTATTGAAAAGTTTTCTTGCGTGCGAATTAAATTGTGACAGGCTGTTTTAGGAGTTACAAGTTTACAACTGATGAATCAAGAACATAGCATTTATTTCACCAGATACCTAATAAACACAAAATATACAAAAACACACTTAAGTAAAACAAGAAAAATAATCCAAAATTGCCTGTTAAAACTTGCAAAAACAAATAAATAATAAGCACTTTGTTCAAGTGAAGGTTTTTATCAACATGTCGGCCATTTTCCCCTTTGATCAACCATTACTAAATTGAAATTCAACCCATCTATTTCTTTATATTTGTACCCATCACTTAACTTTATCACAACTGGCCTTAAACAGTTGTTATACTTTAAAACGGCTGTCAAACATCAAAGGTAGAATGATTGGCATCTCAAAGTTGATCTGCCGAATAATTAAAGATGGCGGCTTCCAGGGTGAAGTAACAATCTAACTTTGACCAAGATGCACATATTTCAATGGTTTCCTTTGTCAAAATGGTTTTTTCCTGAAATCACAAGCAAAAAAGGTTTCTTCTATACCCGGGTGCTGAAAAATATTACCTAGGAGATAAAACAATGCCTGTGTGGACTGAGATAGTAAAAAGAGGGTAAAACGGTGCCTATACATAGTTTAATTCAAATTTTTACTACCCGATTGCAGGGAAAGAATTATGTTTTACAGAAGTCACAGCGGATCATTGTGTTTCTGTATTTAGGTTCTGCGAACCATTGTGCAAGAAACAGTATATCATTAAGTATACTGCATAGAGTAAGTGAGATAGAACTATGCGATAAATATAAGCGAGTGAAAGAGGCAGTTATACACTGCTATCTTCTCCTTCAACATTGACACAAAATTAGCAACTGCGCAGCCAACTTCAGCGACAGAACAAAGGTCCGCTGTGACTACTGTACTTTTGCTTTGTATGTCCTCCTATGGGAAATGAGAAGTAGGTATGTTTGAATGTTTGGGAATTTGGATATCTGTCGGCTGAACGGATTTGGAACAAAGGTAGTCCATGGCACTCTGTCTTATCTTTCTAACAGCATAAGCGGCTGAGCTCAGCCGACCTGCAAGAGATGTTATGTGAGGCCCCCATTGTAATTTGTCGTCTAGAGTGATTCCTAGGAAAACTGTTTGATTTACATAGTCCAGCTTTACTCCATTCAATATGATGTTGCATTAGCTACTTCTAACATTCGGCAATGTTAATCTAAAACATTTGTTTTTTTTTCATTTAGTACCAAATTGTTTGCCGTGAACCAAGTTTGGACCTGATGAATAGACTTATTCACATGATCAAGATTTTGTGATATTCGATCTATTTTAAATATCAAACATGTGTCATCGGCAAATAACACGATCTTTGGTTGATTTTGTAATAATTGGGGCAAATCGTTTATGTAAACTAAAAAGAGGAATGGATCTAATATAGAGCCTTGAGGAACGCCCATTGTCATTTCACACCCTAGTGATTTTACGCGGTTTACCTGAACTTTAAGTTGTCTAGGTTTCAAATATGATCTAAGTAATTCAAGGGCCGTATGTCTAATTCCATAGTGCTAGAGTTTCAACAATAGTGTCTCATGGTTAACGCAATTGAACGCTTTCGAGAGGTCGCAAAAGATTCCAATGGCGTCTTCTGCTTCTTCCCAGGCGTTATCGTCCTCACATCATCACATCACATCATCAGCTTATTAATGTTCCCACTGCTGGGACACAGGCCTCCTCTCTATGAGAGGGAATGGGCCGCAATCCACTACGCAGGCCCAGTGCGGGTTGGTGGATGTCACATTTCTTCAAATTTTTGATTCTAGGAGATGCCGGTTTCCTCACGATGTTTTCCTTCACCGTTTTCAGAGCAGTGGTGAAGAAATAATTTACTCAAAGTAAAGCGCCTGCCTGGGCTCGAAGCCACGACCTACAACTTGTAAGTCGCGGCCGATACCACTGGGCCATCGTCCTCACGCAAATGAATTTATTAATGTTTGTACTTATGTAAATATTGTAACAAACTTATTTTTTTTTAAAGAGTAAGTATGGAGTTTCTTGTGCGTTCTTCTCCATAACGAGCTCCTTTTCCGAATGCACGGTAGAATCAATTTTTATTACTTGTAAATTTTAACGTTCAAAAGTGCTGCATAATGGCCTACTTGCGTATAAATGTCTACAAGATAAGGGGCATGCAGAGAATGTTACGAGATACGGGCACCACAGATAATATAATACTAGCATACAGATGCCTCATCCCATACAAAGAAACCGTACCCACGTAACTAGCGTTTTTCATCTGATTAATCTTGTTATTTTTGTACGTACATCAATCGCGTTTGAACCCGTTTCACGGCAATAGATGGTGTTAGCAGCGATTTGCTATTAAAAGGGTTTACTAGGTTCGTGAATATTTTTTTCTTTAAATACAGTGAAGGTTCATTTTATAGTATTCTTTTGCACGTTTTTACAGTTTTTTTTTGCACCAAAATGTGTTACAATGCAAATTTTAACAATCGAGTGGAATGCCTCAGAAATTTAAAAATGCGCCATCTATTAGCATCAATTTTAAATGATCCGTTCAAATAATCGAAATGTGAATTAAGAGCCCAATATTCCATAATTTTGTACTTAGGAGAGTTGATTAAACATTAAAATTGTATGTTCATACAATTTTAATGTACAATTCCAGAAAATGTTAATTTTAAACACAATTCTATTGAATTGTGTGTACATGTTGCGCCATCTTGTGCGATTTATTTGAACCAAATTTTCTTTCATAGCAATGAGACCCCGTGTGGGAACTGAATTTGTAAGAGAACAAAAACGGTTTTAACTAAGAATATTAGGAGCAGAGAAGAGGAAGTTAATTGGCTAACAAGCAGGCGGCCTATTTGATGGATTCATCCTGTTTATGGACATCTGTTTTTTTCTTGTTTGAACAAAACTTTGCCCCACACTAGGATTTTTTTCTGTATCGGTACGATTACAAACATTTAAACTAACATATACAAACACCCAATATTTGTTTCGTACGGGAATCGAACCCGGAATATGCAGTGCAGCAGCCGATCTCCCTATCAATGCACCAACCGTGTCATCAAATGCCAGAAGCATCGCAGGTACAATTTAATACTTGCAGAAAATGTTTGAAAGTGCTGATGAGATTTCGAAAATGATTTCACTGACAGAAAGCTATGTTATCGCTGAGTGTTATGGCCGATTTTTGTCCCGGTAAAATGCAATGTTTCTGTGGAATAAGTCAAAGAACAGAGTCGAGGGGAAAAGCTAGTATTTAATGTGTTCGTAATTACAACCCAAACACTTCAAACAAGAACGCAGCAAAAATGCTTAGAGGCAGAAAAAGGTATTGTTGAAGTTCTTCCCTGGACCGACTAGCTATGGTTCCTTTAAAATTGGGTCAAATATCCTTATCCTAATAATCACTTTGATTCAAATTAAACTAAACATTGTATAGTGCCCAGCGCGTAAGTTGGCAAAGTTTTTGGTGTAGTGGGGATAAGTTCGCGCATATTCCGTGAACTGACCAACCACCATATAGAGCGAACGGAACGTGGACGCGACACGATTGGTCAGTCGATCCTTATGTCAACTGACCAAATAATCGCGCGCTCAAAACTGTCCAAAACGTTCCCCACGCCCCGTTTGACTAACAAAGATACCTAAAAAACAACTTCTGCCGATCTAACTACTCTTGCCAACTTACGTGCCGGGGATTTTAATACTCTATCTCTCAAAACTAACTTAAATTCTTAAGAAAACTGAAACTATAGTCCAATAAATATAAACTGTGGCGACCTGAGCACCGACCTTAAAGTGAAGTTGAATGAAAGTCTAATAAGCACCGTCTACTTGAGTTAAGTTAGAGTAAAGCTACCGTTCGTTGATTCAATGTTTCTTAGGACATTGTCTTGACTTTAAACTAAGGATAGTGATGTGCTTAGCGCTGATGTTGCAGCTTTCAGTTGTTTGTACTTTAAGTTGAGTTTTTAGGGTTCCGTACCCGAAGGGTAAAAACGGGACCCTATTACTGAGACTCCACGGTCCGTCTGTCTGTCTGTCTGTCTGTCACCAGGCTGTATCTCATGAACCGTGATACCTGTATTTTTGTTGTCGCTATAACAACAAATACTAAAAACAGAATAAAATAAATATTTAAGTGGGGCTCCCATACAACAAACGTAATTTTTGTGCCGTTTTTTTGCGATAATGGTACGGAACCCTTCGTGCGCGAGTCTGACTCGCACTTGGCCGGTTTACAGATACAGATACAACAAGTTATAATAAAAATAGCAAAACATTTGGAGGACATAATGGCCAAAGATCGCACGATACCTGAAGTTGGGAAAAAGGAAAAAGGAGATCGAGGCATTTATCTAGTAGTGGGAAGCAATGTTAGTTGTATTTCTTAGTCCTATTTTTATTGACGTGAGAACATGTATCAAAATTCAATAGGGAAATGATCTAGGTATTAAAAGTACTTACGGTTGACATCAATGGATACGTTTTCTGAGACGGGAGCTATAAGCGGATCTGTTACAGCCTGTGAACAAATATAATGATTTAGTAAAACAAAGAGAAGGGTCATAATTATCATTTCAGCCAAAAGACGTTAACTGCTGTACATAGGCCTTCCCCAAGCGTCGCCACACTGATCGGTCTGATGAGCCTCGAATCTACCGAACTCCCACAACCTTGACCAGGTTGTCACAACACTTCGAGGCCTTCCAACACTGCGTCTGCGGCCCAACGACCATCCGTTCTGCGAGCAACGTGCCCTGCTCACTGCCACTTAAGTTTAGCAATTCTTCGGGCTATGTCGGTAACCTTGGTACTCTTGCGGAAGTTTTCATTTCTGAATCGATCACGCAAAGAAACGCCGAGCATAGATCTTTATATTGCCTTTTGGGTGACTTTAAGCCTTCTGATTAGGCCCATTGTGTGTGAGCGACCACGTTTCGGTCACGATGGAGGAAAAGAGTACATATGTGAAAATTATAGATGGTCATCAATACTGTTGATAGACTGGTTTTGTAAGATCTTAACTGAAGAAAGTTTAAGCTACATAATTTTTAACAACCTCTTGTGTCGATCAACGAAGAAAAAAGTTTACCCGAAATATCATGAGTGGTCAATCACTAACACTGAATTTTAGACAATCGTTATCTCTGGTAGAATATCACTTTTTCTTCATTTTACTGTAACTTACCTGACAAGTAATATCAGTGCCGTAGTCAGACCTCTGCAGCCTAAAGGAGACGGTGGCCCTCGCTTCTGAGTTGGCGAGGAGTGCGTGTGACTTCCACCAGGATACCCTGGCGGTTGGACGACCTAAAAATACAGTAAGGTATTACATAAAATACTTTCGCTATCCGAGTAGTTATCTTCCGATGTGAATAATTGACTGAAAAACTATACCCAACTAAAAAAAAATTATAACGTCATTTGTCCTGTTAGTTTTTCCTTCTGAATTCCATTTTACTTACATATAGCCAATTTTATTAATTTTTTAGATATAAACAAAAGCTTCTAACATTTTTCTAGACATTCTCAGACACACCTTTAAAAAAAGTAAAAGGAAAAGTAAGTTAACAAACTCGCAATCTTATAACTAAACGTTTCGAAAAACAGCAATAAATATTTTCCATTAGCAGGCACCGAAAAATTTTCCTCATGACTTTAAAAAAATCTCCAAATGCGCACCATTTCCTTGCTTGTTCCCCTCTACGCTAACAAAAACCTATTCACGCACAAAAGATTTCAAAACAGCGGCCATTTTGATGCTACATAATTATGTATTAATTGTTAACTTTATTACTGGTGGGGTATAAAAGGCCAGACATATAATTGTATACTTGACATTGTGAGCGGTGAATGGCAAGAGTGAATAAAAAATCGTGAAAACAATAGCGGGCCCCTGTATACCCATGCCAAGTAAGGGTGCAGAGTGTGGTGCAAGGTGGGAGTAACAGAGGGATTTTTTTGATTAAAAGTAAAACAATGGGGATGATTAGCTATTAGTGGCGTTTTTAGAGGGATCACTTTTCTTTGGTGTGTATTTGAATACGATCAGAATGGAAGTCTCGGTAAAACTTCATCATTTTGACTTCTTTACAGGGTACAAGTTTAATAATAATGCTACCCGCTACCGCCTGTACCCTGACCCACGAGTAAATCGTGTGCGTGAATCGGACATTTTTCGTGAATATGGAACAACCTCTGGTGACGGCTGATACAGGTTGCTGCAGTCTTATGTCAACGCCACACACAGTGGAAGCTATGTGAGAAAGTTGGGCTGACTTGACATGTAAAACAATTTCTGAAATAATATAATCATATCATTGCTGTATCCATAGAATCATTGTCAGACGCCTGAAGTTCTGATAAGCAGTCTTAACAAAAGGTAAAGTGGTACCAAGCGGCTGAGTTGTGGACGTCAAAAAGGCAGTCGCTTCATGTAAAATACTAGCAATTGGACTGGAAGTCGACCACATCAAAGTAAGGGAAGTTGTTAGGCAGAGGATGATTAAAGTTGGCGTAATCCTTTTATTGCCTTTGCCCCCTTAAGTTACAGATGTGGACTATTCTTTAAATAAATAACTATAGGAAACACTTTATCAGACCACTTTACATATCTTTTTTGACGGGGAAGCTCAAACTCTGTACCGCACTGAATCAACAAGAAAAAGGAACAGTCTTATAAGACGACCTTTTTATCAGATTGTTGTTTTTGCTAGTAAACAAGTGTCAGTTGAAGTTGTTATCAAATGTCTGGGACCCATGCTGGGACTAAGCTTACATCTACATGTATCGGATGGCTCGTGTGATTTGGAAGGCGACGAATTGACAAAGGAAAATTGAATTGATGATTTGAATTTGGGGTAGGGAGGTGGAATTGTTTTGGATAAGGCTATATTATGAACTCTATTATTCAAAGATTTTCTAGAACTCCATTTGGAGTTAAGCTCGCCTTTGTAAATGAATTTTGTATTATCTTGTACTAAGTTACTTATTGTTTTAAAAGTGATGAAAGAGCTTAGAAATAATTCGAAGTAATAGACAACTCAAACTATAATCGTGACAATCTAAGAAGACCGATGACGTTTCCCATTTTACATGCCACGGTAACTTTTTACGTAAGAAATTAAAAATCAATATCATAATCCTGATAAATTACTATGTTACTAATACACTATATAAATATAACAACGAGTATCATTCGTAAAAATGATGTTTAATTATTATTAAGTATATTTCTAGCTATCAAATACGACTTCTTAGATTGTCACAACTATAGCTTGTAACTTTTCTAACAGACCCATGTCGTATAGGTACTGGCGCTCTCCGTACGTCAAACGTCACCCCATAGAGTTGTCTAACACACGTTGAACGTTCCCATTGCCTAACAATATCCTGTTGTTCAAAACACACCCCTGACATGTTACGCGTGTAATACGTTATTTAATAGGCGGAAAATTGAGGTAAAAATGTAAAGGAAAAGAGAGTGAACTGAGCATGTTGGAAGTGGTGCTATAGTGATGGGGTGTCCTGATAACTGTTGGTAGTTAGTAGGTTAGGCATCGGTTCATATGAAGGAAAATCATGAAGCTGAACTGAAAGAGTACGATAAACACTATATATATACTTGGGGCTATTTTCCATGCAATGCATGATTGTAAAAACCACTTAGGTATATTTTTATCAGTTAACCACCAGGCATATTTACTGAGGCTTTACTCAGACTTTTAAAAAATATCATGATTCCAATGTGAGAGAGAGAGACAGACCTATACAGGCTGAAGATCCCCTTTTAACAGCGGAATCATGACAGTGTTGACACGTTATATTACAGCGTCAGGCCGACTGATCTTGAACTTGTCTAGGCTTTCAGGTTTTTTTTTTTTACTATTTCATCACTATGGCTCCTAACGACAAGCGATGATCCGGTCGACAATGGTAGGTACCTACCTGCATGAATAGAAATTACCTATTCACTTCTAGCTTGTCTGGTCAGGTTTTAATTCTGAGGGGGTGGATCAGACGCCGCATAACTAATGTAGTTCCTTACCTCCCACAGCGATGCATGTCAAGTTGACTTCAGTTCCTTCATCATAAGGACCGAGCTCACCTCGGACCTCGTTATTCTCATGGTTCAGGATTATCAGCCGATCTGGAGGTACTGCAAACAAAAATAATAATAGTGAGTATTGTACTCAAATAAAGGGCACAGGGGAAAGTGAAGTTAAATTAAAGCGACACCCGCATTTCGCCAGTTATATTTTTGTACCAAATATAGGAGGCAGCCAATTATCATGACATAAATGCTATAAACTCAGACTCTAGGCAGCTACTGAATAATTCCTAATGGAAATACCCAGCAAACCGCAAGGCCCGGGCATCGAAACTAGGACCCATGTTTCGTAGTCGCTCTTCTGACTACTAGATCAATGAAGCAGTCTGAAAGGAACTATTCAAAAAGAATTCATAAACTTTCTGAAAGCCTAAGCTAAGAAACAATCTTCTGTAACAAAGTAATTGATTTTTCACAACATTTGACATTCAATGAGTTTTAAAAAACCAACAGCGGCTCTTATTCTCTAAGGGTAATTATAAAGATTATCTAGATCGCTTGTCCTTATACACACATTACACATCATCAGCCTATTAATGTTCCCACTGCTGGGACACAGGCCTCCACTCTGTGAGAGGGAAATTCAAACCTGCCAAGCGGCAGTGTGTCCTTACAAATCCAAGCTAATCTTCACAAACAACATACTTGGGTTCTACGTTACATACTTGGGTAACACTTGAATTACGTAAATACTTACTTAGCACGGTGAGATTCAGTCTGGTGTTCTTGGTAGGTGACTTGATGAAATCCACGCGACATCTGTACTGTCCACTGTCTTCAGGTCTGTGAAGAAAGAGCATTTATTAGTTTTATAACATAGCTAACATATTATAATATCAAACCTATTTACTCCGAAGTGTTAGCCAGAGGCATACAGACGCCCCAATTGAAGGCGAGCACATTGCCATCAACCAGGCACGAATCCAGACTTCTGGAAAACGCAGTAAAAATTTGCTCAACCTATGAATCGACACCAAGACCCCATGCTCTACAGTAGATTTGCTATAAAAATACTTGTGTTGATGATTACCTAAGTAGCTAGCATAAATGTACTAATCAGCTGGATTTCTTTTCGTGATGTCAGTACCACTATGAAAGTTTATTAATGAATAACAGGTTACCTTGTGTATCTACTCGTGGAGGCCCATATATATAGGGTCGTAGGTACCCCAATGACATCCTCAGGTGCGCCAGATGTATTTTAGTATCGACATTGATGCTATTTTGATTGACTTCAAAAGCCTGATTTGAATTGATGATTAAGCTTCGGAATTAGTGGCTTAAATGCCTTGCATTTACTTGGTGAATAATATTTAGGCAATTTCATCGAAACACAGACAATTTAGGTAAATTGCCATTGAAAGAATGAAAAGTTTTTTCGCGACAGATTACCAAGACCAACATTCATATTGACAAAGACACACTAACACATTTTTCGTTTTGGTTACTGAGAAATAGGTTTATCGAGGAACTAACAACAGAAAATTTAAAAATACCTTCACTAAAACATCACATTTTTTTTTTACAAATATAGTGTTGACAGCTTATCGATTAACTATCAAACGTAAGAGCAATTGCAATGATAACAATGTTGTTATTGAATCAATATCTCATATCCGTAGATACTATAAATTTTCTAAGCCATTTGGAAGCGATAAATTGATGAAACTAAACTGAACGTCGAGCAATATATGAAATCGAACGAAAATTGCTTTTAGCAATATTACATTATACATGTTACAAATATATGCCGAAGTTATGATAATTTAAAAAATGTGGCAATTGATTGACCAGATTTATGACAACAAATTCAAAATAATGTCAATGTTAAATTGTATTTTTGTAGTAAGCAAGTACTCTTAATTACAAAACATACATAGTTTGTATATTTTCTAGACAAAATAACCCACTCAAGTCATTGCAGATTTTTTTTTTCTGGCCCGTTCTTAAAACCATGTTTTCATTAACCAATTTCATGAACACAACGTTAAAACTTCAGAAAACCGCATATTCAAGACGTGAATTTTATAAAAATAATGGCTAGTGCTTCCCCACCTTCCGCAAATATATTTTCCTGTAGCCCTGTAGCCAACTCGCCGAGTGGCTAATATATCGCACCTGCTCTAGCCCCGTGACTAATATATCTTCTGCTTAGCCCCGAAGAAAATGCTAACGTAATCAACGATACTATGAAATGCATTTGTTTGTAATGGCAACAAATTGGCCTCTTTCGTATCAGCACTTTTTGGTTCAACCCAATTATCTCCTTGAAAGTCTCATACATTACATATGTAATAACTTATTGTAATTGATACCAATCAGTAATTGCCTCGAATAAATCACCGCGGAATTTTCCACATTTTAACTCTGTATGATTCCATACTAATCTAATCGGAATTATAAAATTGGTGTTTGAAAAGTGTGTTAATTGATTTGGTAACGGGTAACGAGTTGAACATGAAGAAAGTGTTTTTTCATTATTGTTTGTTTACACTAAAGCTCGTGAATTTTTGAAGGTTGCTGACCTCGATGACCTGGATAATGTAATAAAGTTAAGGTTTAGGCATTGTCAATTACCTTGTGTATTACCTAATTTGCCGAGTTGTAGAGGTCAGATTGATAGTCGTCCCATGTAAAATTTCGGTGTTCAACTGCGTACACTAGAATATACACTATACGCATATACATTAGAAGCCGGCCCAAACATAGTTGGGTAGATATGATAATCTTATTAGACACATTTTCAACACAGCATGAGATTGTTTTAATGGTTTCTAGTACTTAGTACTTGAGCACAAAATTTGAGTTAATCGATACGAGAATCAGAATAATACCTACTATTTCCCAAACATTAAGATCGGTGAATCACCTGAAAATAAAGAAAGAAATTGACTATTTGATACATCCTCTTTTTAAAATTAATTAGTATTATGCACAGACATAAATCTAACCAGATGATGCGATTGTATGTACTTCGCGTGCCAAAAAACGGAGTAAAGTTACGATAAATGCTCGTAATCTGGACTTTTCATTTAGCATTATCGACATCGGAAAGCCACCGAAATCTAGAAAAATGCCTTTTATGCCATATTAAGCTGTAAAGAATGTATAGAAAATGTTGGCCAAGGCATTGGAAATGTTTTCTTTCATTGGTAAGTAAATTTGTTTTCAAATTGTATGTGAAAAAGTGGCACGCTGGTTTTACATACAGATAAAATTTATTATCTATTAATCAATTTATGTCTGTGGTATTAAGGCCTGTGAGAGCCAACCAAAAAATATTCCAAGAGGTAGAATTATTAATAATCTAAATTGCAAATTTGCTGTTTGTAATTTGCAAAGAAATATTTCAGATGCCATTAAGTTTATTTTCTTCTTAATCTTCTTTAAAGATTTATTGGTTTTTATTGAGAGAGATTTTTAGAGAGAGTTTTCCACTTTCTGTCGCCAATACCGGCTAGAGTATTGTGTCAGCCTTGTAACATTTTTATAAATGACAATCACTTTTCACGACATAAATTATAAATATTAATTAGGTTAGAACCTATTACCCGACTGCCAAAGGGGGGTGATGTGTTTATAAGTCTTTGAACGTATGTAAGTATGCATGTATGTATGTTTGTTTGTTTGTTTTTTTTCTTCAAACCTGTCGTGTAAGGTATCAAAATAAAGGGTTTTAAAAGATTATTTCAAAAATAGATAACTCTTATATGTATAAATGTACCTAATTCGAAAAAAATAATGTTAACTTAAAGGTTATAATTAAAAGTCAGTAAATTGTTTAGTCTTTTATCTAAATTCAAACATATATATGTCGGGGTTGGCTTGCAGTCTAACCGAATGAAGCTGAATATCAGTATATTACATGGTGCGACTGTGATTTCCAGAATCCAGTTTCTTGCAAAACGATACCTTACGGAAAGAAAGAAATGATATGAATTCTACTGTTTTTAAAAAGCAACGATGCTTTTTACAAACAGTGGCATTCATATGATCATATCATTGATCCCACTAATATTATTACATGTGAAAGTTGGAGAATGTTTACGTTTTAGCAATCACGCCAAAATGGCTGCATAGTTTATAACCTAAATTCTCACTATAGGAAACTCGGTATAATGATCCCTAGGGATAATAAAACACTTTCCACGCTGTCAAAAGCTAGTATATATTATGTGTCTTAAGTAGAACGTGCGTCTGTTTTAAACATCTATAATTTTTCATGAAACTAAAATGAAGCTACACTCCTAAGTGGTAATATTATAGTAATACATTACACTAGTCTACACTCTCTAGGCTTTACAGGTCATTAGTCGGCGGCCATATTGCGCCCGTTGTGTTCCCGCCTTAATTAATACCATGTTTTGGGATATAAAGCGTCGGAATACGAGCCGAGTTATGTCCAACTGGGTTTTAGTTTATCTTTGTAGTTTGTGTTATTTATGTTTAGTAATGGAGGGATACTCGTTTTAGTTTAGATGGGATTTAAAATGTTTTAAAATGAAGAGAAGTTGTTTTATTGTGAGTGGAACAAATGGCAAATATTCTTTACATCTCTCATGTTCGGTAAGTAGGTTCTTATTACCTCCAAATGGGGCTTGTAAGTGACTAATTATCGCTCTGGGGTAATAATGAAGCTAGAAAAGCCCTAGGGCGGTAAGTAATTTAAAAAAAACACTTCTTTCTTTCAAAAAGTTCGCGTTCATCTTACCATCATACTGGCAATAGACATCATGCATTCAGCCCAATGACCAAAGAGGTCGCTTTGCTATTCAGCCTTGTCTTCGTGTGAGTATAATAGTCATCAATTTTAAATATCGAACGGTGAAGCTCAATTTAGTTCTTGAATTTTTTTTTTTTTTTTAAATGTTTAAAGCTGGTTTACGGCTGTCAGTCGCGTCCGTAAGCCGCGTCCGATAATTTGATTCCAGCTTTATTCTTGTAATGCTGGTTTTTAGGGTTCCGTACCCAAAGGGTAAAAACAGGACCCTATTGTTAAGACTCCGCGGTCCATCTGTCTGTCTGTCTGTCACCAGGCTGTATCTCATGAACCGTGATATCTAGACAGTTGAAATTTTCACAGATGATGTATATCTGTTGCCGCTAAAACTACAAATACGAAAAACAGAATAAAATAAATGTTTAAGGGGGGCTCCCATACAACAAACGTGATTTTTTTGCCCATTTTTTGCGATAATGGTACGGAACCCTTCGTGCGCGAGTCCGACTCGCACTTTGCCGGTTTTTTTCTACTTACCTCACAATCGAGATGTAAAGCAGAATAGTTAGCTCGGGTGTAAGCACCAATTGCACCCTCGAACTATATCTCGGGCTGCAATTGAAGCCTTACAGCCCTTGGCTACTAATCTACTATTAAAACTATTATGATATTGAACTTTGCCAGACAATACAGATAATCCATCACTGAAATTGAATAACATAATTTCTATCATAATCAGGAAGATTTAGGAAATTCGTCTGCTCTGCTGCACAAATGAAGCAATGTTTTTTTTTTTTTTTTTTAAACTTTGCCCCACACTAGGAATTTCTTCCTGTATCGTGGGTGCGTTTACAAACATTTAAACTCACTTGCACAACACCCAGAGCCGGAACAATGAATGTGATTCATTCGTCAAAATAAAAGGTATTGCTATATTACGATTCACAATATCATCATCATATCAGCCGAAAGACGTCCACTGCTGGACATAGGCCTCCCCAAAGCGTCACCACATTGACCAGTCCCGTGCGTCTCGCAACCAGCGGATCCCCGCAAACTTCACCAGAATATGATTTGTTATAACACCGTTTGGATGGTATGAAGCCATATTTAATAATAATAACAATAATAACAGTGCCGATACTTCGTAGTCGTAGATTGGCTGGCAGTCAGTAGATTTCTGCATGATGCAGAAATCTACTGAATGCGAGCCAATCTTATCGAATGGACTCAAAGCAAAAAGACAAATATCAATAAACTCAACATTTAGCAGAACGCTATACTTAGGCCTCTTTTAAACTGCACCATAATATTATACCGTCCTTGGGCTTCTTTATTCAGCAATAAATTGATATAACATAAAAACTGCTTACCTTAACTTAGTAAGGACCAGTACTGCAGGTCTGGTGTCGCTTCTGAAGGTAGCTCTGACTCCTAGAGTGGAATCCGCCCAGTGTGATGTCATGCCTTCTCGAGTATCCAGTCTGGGAACAAAGAGGATTTGTTAGTCAGGTTGACAGAATCATAAAGCTCCGAGATACCTGGTTGGCTGCTGCTAGAAACAGCATTGTCAAAACTTTTCATACAAATCAAGCGTGTCAATGAATATCTTATATTCCAACACTACTTTAAAAAGCTATTATAACTTTAATTAAAATAATTTAAAAGCATGATTTAAATAACTCAGTAGGTAGCTAAGGACTAGATTTTTTTGATGTAAATTTCATTTTAATAATGATAGCTGATATTAAACCTTAATGCAGATTTAATTTATGATAAAATCTTTCGAAAACTTTACAATAGAAAGATGAAGCCATAAATCTTCAAAACTAATATTAAAACTAATAACACACTAGTATGAAAAGAATTCTAACACTCCTAGATCAATTTAAGTTTTAATAAGCCCGTATGAAATCACTCACAAACGTTATTACATTTTGGGGTTCTTTGTTCGCAAACTCTTTGGGGACAAATGTCAAGTCTCCAAACTTTACTCTTGCTTTGGAACTGCTGTCGGGTCGGTTCACTTTTCACGAAAGAAACTATAAGTTTACTAGCTGCTCTGCCCGCGTGTTATTTATTACATGCCACGATCTTTATAAATTATAGCTCATGTGTTATTCTGACGTAGAAGTTATTGTATAGTTTCATCAAAATTCGTTGAGTAGTTTTTACGTCATCCTTCCCCACAAACTTTTAGTACATACTAGAAGAAAAAGCAGTCCGATTGAATTTAGTGAGGTGCAGCAGTCCAAACATCACTGTTAACCATGGTTGGAATAGGTAAAGTATTTACCTCAGCTTTAAAAAAAAAAGTAACATAGATTGGATAATACCTCATCTGAATCCCGGTATCATAACGTTTGTATTCATCCGGAATATAACAAGTACTATGTTTGTATTGGACTTGAACACGGGAACGTAATATCAGGATAAAACCGGCCAAGTGCGAGTCGGACTCGCGCACAAAGGGTTTCGTACCATTATCGCAAAAAACGGCACAAAAATCACGTGTTTTGTATGGGAGCCCCCTTATATATTAATTTTATTCTGTTTTTAGTATTTGTTGTTATAGCGGAAACAGAAATACATCACCTGTGAAAATTTCAACTGTCTTGCTATCACGGTTCATGAGATACAGCGTGGTGACAGACAGACAGACAGACAGACAGACGGACCGCGGAGTTTTAGTAATAGGGTCCCGTTTTTGCCCTTTGGGTACGGAACCCTAAAAAGTAACCTATGATCCAGGCTATGGTCTTATTTCTTCATCCAAATCCGTTCTTTTGCTGAGTCGTAATTGAACATACAAGCATGGAAGCTTTCATATTTATAATATTAGTAGGATAATCCCACTGAATATTTTTAGTAAGGGTTCCCTCTATCTGGCAGAATCTTGAAACTCCGAAATTTATTTGGCATAACACACTTGGCATAATCTTCTTTAAACGAATATTCTAAGGCATATTTTTTTTTTTTTTTTTTTTTTTTTTTTTTTAAAACGTTGACCCACACTAGGAATTTTCCTGTATCGTGGGTGCGTTTACAAACATATAAACTCACATACACAACACCCAGAGCCGGAACAACTATCTGTAGGTCATACAAATATTTGTTCCGTGCGGGAATCGAACCCGCGACACGCAGCGCAGCAGTCAATCGCTCAACCACCGCGCCAACCGTGCGCCCAAGTATATAATATTATATAATATAATTATTGTTTGGCCGAATGTTTCTATGTCCGAATTTACAATGGCTTACTTTTAAGATGGCAGAATTTTATTTGACATAATTTCACTTGGCATATTATGAAGATGGCAGAAATTCATTTGGAATAATTTTATTAGGCATTTTTATAAAATAGCATCTTTAACCTTAAATTAAAATTGAAATACTGTCTTAAAAATTCAATATGTTATGTTAGTGACAGAAACGAATCGCTGCAAAACCGGCTCCACGTAGTCTTGTCTGCCCTACCCCTAGAGTGTAATTTAAGTCCGTGTAGGCGCGTAGGGGCGAGGCGGCCAGCGAGCTGAGGAGCAGATGGTTTAATAACGGTCGCCGCCGCGGCTGAGGCTGGCCGGTGAAGCCGGCCTGCAAGCCGAAGCTGCGGTGGTGAGCGTTAAAACCATCTGCGACGATAAGCTCGCGTGGGACCGCCGGAGCCCCGCAGCGCCGGAGCCGTGACAGAAACCATGCCTGCTGCATGCTGCATGCTCACTTGCATTCTTGCTTGGATGTTGCAGGCTTGCTGCATGCTCACTCGCATGCTTGCTTGCTGCATGCTCACATGCATGCTTGCTTGGATATTGCATGCTTGCTTCATGCATGGTGTATGCTTGTTTGAATGCTGCATGCTTGCTGCTTGCATGGTGTATGCTTGTTTGCATGCTGCATGCTTACTGCATGCATGGTGTATGCTTGTTTGCATGCTGCATGCTTGCTGCATGCATGGTGTATGCTTTTTTGCATGCTGCATACTTGCTGCATGCGTGGTGTATGCTTGTTTGCAGGTTTGCATGCTTCATACAGCGAATCAAAACACAAAAAAAATGTGTTCGATCAATCTTTTATTGTGATAAAAAATACAAAATTACTCTAACTATGCATTATCTGTAATGTGGTAGATGAGTATTTGAATTAATATAGATATGAAATATATGCCAAAAAACGATTCTGATTGTGAACTTTCTGCGATATAATGGTTCTGCCTTTTAATGACTATCGATATGAAATTTATGCCTAAAGATGATTCTGACTTAAAAAATTATGAGTTTGAATGTATGCTAAATGAGTGTATGCCAAACGATTTTCTGCGAAACGATGTTTATGCTATCCGTTGTTATGCATTATAATATTATGACATAAAAAGTTATGCTATAAAAGGTAGACCCTTTTAGTAGATACCTATGATTCAACACACCCTTGGATTTTATCTAACAATATTAACGACAAAAGCTTTTCAGAAATCTGAAAATCATCATTATAATTCCCTTGATCTCAGACCAATTAATTAAAAGTCGACGCAATATGTCTTTTTATTCCAAAACTATTGTGAAAAAAACTGAATTCTGAGAGACTATTTGTAACAAAAAAGGAACTCAAATCTGTAGGTATTAGTAAATTACTTCTATATAGGTAATTATAATGCATGTGAAGGTAGAATGAAATATAGAACAATAAACCGGTCTTTGCTCAACCACCGAGTTTCAATGCTGTGTCCCTGCTTCCAACACAACATGGCGCAGCCGGTAGCTAAATAAGTTAGCAAGCCGTATATAGAACTAAAACCAAGTGAAATAAAAGAAAAAAGTAGATGACAAGTAGCAGTGATTCCGGATAATTCCAAGAAACAGAACAGTATTAAAAACGAAGCATACAATGGAGTCCATCTTGCAACCGCCGCAACCGTTCCTTTTTGAAAATGATATCACAAATGTAACATCAGGAAACTTAAGCAAAGAATGGGAAAAATGGAAAAAGGCGTTCAAGATATATTATGCAGCTTGTGAACTACATCATAAAGAAAAAATTGTGCAAATCAACATCTTGTTACATATCATTGGAGAAAAATGTCGGGAGGTATATGAACAATTTAACCGCGAGTACAAAACCATAGAAGACTTGCTAGCTGACTTCGACTCGTTTTTTTTGCCACGGAAGAACATAACCATAGAAAGACATACATTTTTTACCCGTGACCAACGAGAATTAGAGTCAATTGAACAATACGTTTTCGAACTGAAAAATATAGCGGCAAAGTGCGAGTTCAAAGATCTATGCAGTGAGTTGGTGCGTGATAAAATGATTTGTGGAATAAAAGACAGTGGACTCAGAGAAAGACTGTTAAGAGAGCCAGACTTGTCTTTATCTAAAGCTATAGATATCTGTAGATTAGCAGAAGTATCTCGAGCTCAAGCCAAAAACATAAAAAACGAGAATCAGGATCAAACTCATAATGTACATGCAGTTGCCAACAAAGAGAAGCAAGAAAAAAATGTTCACTATGCAAGAAGCTCGGCGCCCCGCCAAAGAAAATGGCGATCATCCGGTTCCAGTGGCGGTGATACTAAGACCTACCGTCAGGATCGTGACCCGAGAGATGGACAGAGGTCAAGAGGTCACACACACGAACAACCTGGGGAGGCTCGTCGAAGATCACGTGCAGTATGTGGAAAGTGTGGGGAAAGCCATGACAAGTATAAATGCCCCGCGTATGGTCGGCGATGTAGTCAGTGTAGAAAAATGAACCATTATTCAAGAATGTGTCGTGTGTACGAGGTACGAGAAGACTCCAGCGATCAGGTAATTCACGCTGTTGATAGTTATTCTAGTAATGAGTGGACGGTAGCATTATGTATTGGAAATAAACATGTAAATTTCAAACTGGACACTGGAGCCGATGTCAATGTTTTGCCGAATAAATATCTAGCTAAAATTAAATTAACGAAAGATGATTTAGTTCAAACAACAATGAAGCTACAGGGTTATTCAGGTAGTCAGATTAAAGTTATTGGTAAATGTTATCTCAAAATAAAATATAAGAATCAAACATACATTTTACAATTTATAGTTGTTGACACTAATTCACCACCCATTTTGGGTAGGAGTTCATGTGATGAATTAAAACTATTGAAAAGAGTAATGAGTATAAAACAGACAGATAAAACATGTGCAAGTATATTGGATGAATATCCAGACATATTCACAGGAATGGGTTGTTTACCAGGGACATATAAAATACAATTAAAAGATGGGTACAAACCTGTAGTTCATGCTCCACGTAAGTTACCTATTTCGTTAAAAGAACAAGTAAAAAAGAAACTAATGGAAATGAAAAAACAGGGTATAATCGAAAAAGTTGAGGGACCCACCGATTGGGTAAATAGCATGACGGTTGTAAAAAAGCCAAACGGAGATCTCCGCATTTGTTTAGACCCGCGTGACTTAAACAAAGCAATAAAGCGGGAACATTTCAAGTTGCCTACTCTAGAAGAAATAACCCACAACCTATCCGGTGCCAAATATTTTAGTACATTAGACGCTAAACAGGGCTTTTGGCATGTAAATTTACACCCAGCCAGTACAGACCTCTGTACATTTAACACAATTTTCGGAAGGTTTAAATTTTTGAGAATGCCATACGGAATATCATCTGCGTCAGAAATTTTTCATAAACGTTTATATGAACATTTCGATGATATAGAGGGTGTAATATTGTTTATTGATGATCTCCTTATTTACGCAGAAACAAAGGAAATACACGATCAGAGATTACGCGCAGTCTTAAATCGATGTAAGGAAATAAACATCAAATTAAATAAAAGTAAATGTAAAATAGGCTTAAGTGAGCTAACATATTTAGGCCATAAAATAACAAAAGACGGCATCTGCCCCGATGAGTCACAGGTATTAGCTATAAAAAATATGTCAAGACCACAAAATGTAAAAGATTTAGAAAGATTTTTAGGCATGATAACCTATGTTAGTAATTTCATTGCCAATTTTTCTGAAAAGACATCTATTCTTCGTGAGTTATTAAGAAAAGACGTAGCTTGGCACTGGGATCATACACATGACCAATGTTTTGAAATGTTAAAAAAGCAGTTAACTAGTCCACCCGTGTTAAGATATTACACACTTGAGAAACCCATAGTCATCTCAGTAGACGCGAGTAAAAATGGTTTAGGTGCATGTTTAATGCAGGACAACTATCCCGTATGTTACGCTTCGAAATCGTTAACAAAAACAGAACAGAATTACGCTCAGATTGAAAAGGAATTATATGCCTGCGTATTTGCATGCGAGCGATTCTATACCTACATATACGGCCGTAGCGATGTGACAATAGAAACAGATCACAAGCCATTAGTTAGTATTATTAACAAGCCTTTGGTGAATGCACCAGCACGCCTACAAAGAATGTTAATGCGACTACAACCATATTCGTTTACCTTAATATATAAACCAGGTAAATATCTTTACATAGCGGACGCATTATCACGAGCGGCGTTGCCACACACCGATAGTATCACTACGCGCGATCATCTCGAGGCACAAGCACAAGTGTGTGCCATAACAACGATGAATCCTCTAACAGACTCACATTTTATAGAAATACAAAAGTGGACTAGGGAAGATAATGAAATGCAGGGATTAAAGAAAATAATAAAAAAAGGATGGCCCATGCATAAAAATGAAATTAGTAATGAATTAAAACCTTACTGGGATAGCAGGGATGAGTTAACAATAAATTATGGACTAATATGGAAAGGAAATAAAATAATTATACCAAACCATATGCGTAGAACAATGTTACAGAAAATACATATAGGGCACTTAGGTATAGAAAAATGTAAGCTCAGGGCTAGAGAAATCATGTACTGGCCTAATATGAATTCACAATTACAGGATTATTTGTCACACTGTCAAGCCTGTTTAACATATAGAAAAGACAACACAAAAGAACCGTTAATTCCGCATGACATACCCGACAGAGCTTGGTACAAGTTAGGCATGGATATCTTCCACTATGGCACAAAATCATACTTGATAGTAATAGATTACTACAGTAAGTTCATAGAAGTCGTTGAATTGTGTTCGACAACATCCTCAGAAGTAATTAAGCAAATAAAACATTTATTTAGACGTCATGGAATACCACAGACAGTTATGTCAGATAACGGCCCGGAATTTGCATCCAATTTGTTTAAAGAATTTTCATTGAACTGGAGTTTTCAACACATAACGTCTTCTCCTAGGTACCCACAATCAAACGGACAGGTCGAAAGAGCAGTCCAAACAATTAAAAATATGATGAAAAAAACTACATATCAAAACACCGACTTCAGTTTGGGATTGTTAGAATATTTGAATACGCCAATAAGTAATGAGTTAAGTTCACCTGCTGAATTGTTATACAATAGAAAATTACGAAGTATAATTCCGTGTTCTCCACAACTTCTTCAACCGAAATTACAGGAGAATATATCAAATAAACTAGAGAAACGTCAATTAAAGCAAAAAGAATACTTTGATAAAGGATCAAAAAAGTTAAAACCATTAACCAAAAATCAAAAAGTTAAAATTAAAATGCATAATCATTGGACAAATGGAGTTATTCAAAGTTTGTTACCAAACCGATCTTACTTAATACAAATGAATAACGGACAGATCTTAAGACGAAATAGAAAACACATAATCATTGATTCAGATAGGCGTAATAACAAACAACCGTATGAAAACTGTAGAAATTCATTTGATGATATAATAATAGACAGCCCGCAAAGTCGTACCATACCATTAGATGAGTCACACAGCGGCTCCAGTGCTCCAACTACGATGATACACGCAGACCATAACAGATGCACCACTAATTATTATAAAACACGTTCTGGCAGGACAGTGAAACCACCTGATCGCTGGGGACAATCTACGGAATCTACCTGAACCACTCAAAGGTCAAGCCGCTGATTTAAATGTATATATATAATATTATAATAGTACTAGTATGCAAAGTAAATAAAATAATAATAATAATAATTTAATATTATGTAAAATAAAATAATAAATAAAGGGGATATATACATGTAATACTATTCCAAAAATATATAATGTGTGTATGTAATTATTAATAATTGTTAATATTGAATGATAAATTATTAGATTGTAAATTTGTAAAATTATTGTAATAAATTATTCTAAATCATCACTATTTAAACAATGTTTAAATAGTGAGAAGTTGTGTACCATTAAGCTGATGTATTTAAAAACAATTGAATAGTTTATTTTCATTTCTTTCTTTATTGTTAAAGATCAGAAAATAGAAAATATTTATTTATTTATTTATTTATTTATTTATTCAAAATTATGTAAGTAACACCTTAACAGCTATATCGCCAATGCGATGTTACTACCACAAATATATTAGAATTATAGAAATACAATAAAAAATACCATTAAATACAATTAAAAATACAATTAAAAATTACAATTAAAAACCCATTAAAATACAATCAATCATACAATTAATCATACAATTATTAATACAATCAAAATTTAATTATCATACAATTAAACACAATAAAATACAATTAAAATACCATTATAATCCAACTAAAAATTTAATTAAATCATTTTTCAAAATTTTCAATGCACTTCAGTGCTACTTTCGTGAACATCATCAGGCTACAGTGAAATATATCTAACTCTTTTGCTATAATATTTAAAAATCTTATGGCGCGTGACAAGGGGGCAAACTTGTTGAGGTTAGTCCTATAGGATTGCTCCAGTAGGGTTGGCGTGGGGCGGCGCGCGCCCCCGCAGCCGGGTGGCACACACAGCCCCAGCTCCGCTAACAAATCAGGGTGGTGAAGCCAGCCGCGCAGCACCCGAAACACGAAGCTACACAGAGCGATGTCCCTCCGCACCGCCAGCCTGCTGTACCCTACCATACCTATTACGAAGAGACTAGGGTACATGAGTGGGAAGAAGGGATAGACACCGTACAGCTTCAAAAACAAAAAACGAGTGAATTTGTTTTGGATTCTTTCCACCATGGTACTGTATTTAGCCTAGTAAGTAATTATTGTTATGTAATAAAATAATGGAATGTATAACTTGATTCGTATTAATAAATAAGGGGGTTGTAGGTATTAGTAAATTACTTCTATATAGGTAATTATAATGCATGTGAAGGTAGAATGAAATATAGAACAATAAACCGGTCTTTGCTCAACCACCGAGTTTCAATGCTGTGTCCCTGCTTCCAACACAACAAAATCTTCTACATAAGTGGGGTTGAGGGTAAAAACTTTCGTGTGTTAAATACGTTGATCCACGCGATATATTTCGGCTTTTGTTTTGTTTCGGCATCTGAATGAGTCACGAGTATGATAACAGGCACCTGATGCGCTGTCTTATCTGTATACGTCCAGTCGTGCGATACGTAATTACACCACTAAAATCTGAACGATTCCATTTAAACCCATGTCCCACATTACACCACATAGCAACCATAATTAAACCAATACGTTCGTTAACCCAAAAATGCCAACTTCATTTAAATTCAAATCTCTTGATCACAACTTCGACAACAGCGGCAGAAAACGGTTAACTCCATAGACATAGGATTCAAATTGACAGATTATAAGGACTAACGTGTGAGAATATACAGCGCTACTTGAGTTCTGTTTATCAGTATTTTTTTGTGAGAATGGGATAAGAAGTGTTTAAAAATGTGAGTTTTTATTAAAGTTTGTGGAAGCCCGTTAGTCATTGGTTTTTATTTTCCGTAAACCGTTCCGTAGATTGGGGATTGAAACTGGTAACTAAAAGAAGAGGGACATTGGCTTAAATTAATGTTGATTTTTAGACTAAAGCACAAGGGTGCCTACCCTTGACAACTTACTCTTACCCTAAACAGCTTCACTTGCCACCAGATAGACCTGCAGACTTGCTAAAGCCTGTGCCAACTCTACCGACGAATTTAGGTAGACAAAAGAACAGGGTAGGCGACATATCGAATAATTAAGTCTGAAGCATTCGATCTCGTTTCCTATGATGTGCTTTGGGATAAGTTGAGGGACAGAGGTGCACCTGCTGAAATACTGAAAACATTCCAGTACTGGTATGCCAATCAAAATAACCAGATAAAGTGCTCCAACACTCTCTCTTCAGCGTATAGATTGGAATGCGGTGTGAGACAAGGGGGTTTGACATCCCCTAGACTGCTCAATCTGTATATTGATGGCCTCATCACAGAGCTCAGCAGCATGAATGTTGGATGTGGAATAAATGGGGTGAGCGTCAATAACATCAGCTACGCGGACGACATGGTGCTGCTGGGTCCGAATGCTGGGGCTATCAGTAAATTGCTCAAAGTCTGTGAGACTTATGCTGCCTCACACGGACTTAGGTATAATGTCACCAAACGTGAATATATGGTTTTTGGGGCCGCTGGTAGATATCCGGACTCTGTTCCTGAGATTATAAAAATTAATGGACTACAGTTAAACAGAGTGTCCAAATTTAAATATCTTGGACATTTTATCACCGACGACCTTAGGGATGATATAGACATTGAGAGGGAGCGTAGGGGACTGGCGGTCAGGGGTAACATGCTGGCGCGTAGATTTTCTCGTTGCTCTGACCTAGTAAAAATTACTCTTTTTAAGGCCTTCTGTCAGAGCTTTTACACGGGTAATCTATGGGTCAACTACACCAAGCGTTCGCTGGATGTCCTGCGTGTGAAATATAATAATGCTTTTAGGATGTTGTTGCGGCTGCCCCGTTTCTGAAGCGCATCGGCAATGTTTGCTGATACCCACACAGATGGTTTCCAAGCCATAATGCGCAAAAAAACTGCGTCGCTGCTGAGCAGAGTGCGGAATAGTCGCAACTATATCCTGAGAGCTGTGGCTGAGAGCTATACTCCAGATATCCGACATTTTGTGCGGAGAGTGATTAGATAGGAAACATGTGTTCCTGGCTAGTCATCCTCGGCACGCTGTGTTTATAATGTAGACTTTAAATCTAAATTAAATTAAACTTTAAATGATACTAACAATAGAATTTAAGCTTTTTTGTAATACTAACCCAATATGGATCTCTGTTGTCCGAAATAAATGCATTTTAATTTGAATTTGAAAAGTCTCAAGCACTTGTTCTTGTACAATTCAAACTGGAACAATAGACGGCAATACCCATAAAATGTTCTGGTACATTAGAACATTTTATGGGTATTGCCTAGCTAGGTAGCTACAACGTGCCAAAAGTTCAACCTAAATAAATTTCAACCTACCATATTCGAACTAACAGCGAGATACTACCCTACATTACACCACAACTTGGCATCGCACGACAAACAAAGTAACAAAAAGCACTCTTTTGTTTTGTTTTAATATACCAACTTCTGATCGTATGCCCAGAATTTTCAATTCGTTTTTATGTGATTTCCAAGTTCTGTTTATGATGCGTTCTAAGTCGGGCCATGGGGTTTGCAGAAAGTGAAATAATTGTCTAAGTTTTAGGTAAAGTTTGAACTTTGTTTTGAACTTGCTTGTACTTGCAGTTTTAGTCGCATCTGCAGAAAACTACATCATGTACGTACAGTCAAGAGTCACAAGTACAGTCGCAATCGCTCAAAGCTAAAGTGCCTACCATTGTAGAAGAAGGTTGAGACTAGTTTAATCTTTACTTTAGATCCTATATTATGGATTAAATGATGTGAACCATTGAACACTTTCTACAAAGAAATTTAAGGCTTTTTAGCTTTGTTCGAGTGTAACTTTTGACCCTTGTCTGTATCTGCATAAAGGCGCTCCATCCCGAGTGATGGACGTACATAAAAACTTCTTAAGCAACTATGGTTACTCGTAGAAGCTTCTTTAATCTTTGTCTTGTGTATTCTTCATCCCTGCTAAGGCCTGAGTCCGCTATGCTTACTCGCATCCCTCAGCTGCATCCTAGTAATTTTGGTAGAAACACACACCCATGCCGCTCGGTGACAGAAATATTCAAAGTAACTGTGCTATAAAGAAAACGGGCGAAAATCAACTAATGCTTCAGTAAGTAGTAGAAGTATTCGTTGCGGCGTTTTTGATGCACGATTCAGGTTAATAGAGTATTAAAAGTATTAGATCACATACCGTAACGAAGTTTTATGATTTCAAATCATTAGTATCAATAATGAACTTATTAGGCATATCGCAACAAGTAATTATGTGATACCTAAGTAAAGAGTATTTGCGGTGAAACAATTCATCTAAATTAGATGGTGGATGGATGGACGGTCGGATAAAGAAGGGATGCTGCTATTGACTAGCTGCTACTTATTACTAAAAAAGGTTCTAGTACAAAAACTACAAAGCATCCCCGAAGTATATGAACATTGCCTTAGATATGTATATAGAATACTCGTCATTGTACTGAAATAATATGGCTGATATTATTAGAAACGAACTTATTGCTAGGCACAAATCACATTAAAAGGCTGATGATGAAATGCTGGTGAGGCAAGGTGGCTCTTTTCCGAAGACAGAAAACCCAAGTCACGTTATCAAAAATAGATAAATATAAACTAAAATTAATAAAAAAGATTATAGATGAATAAAACTATGGGTCAGCTTCGCACGTCATGGTCAGCTATCCAGGAGCAGGTCGGGCAGGATGATGAGTAGGCGCAGAAATCTGCGCGGGCTGAAACGGGCGCGCTGTGGCCGCGCGCGTCTCCGTAGATCTGTCTGCCACAGCTCATACTCCACGTGCAGTAGATAGACAGCAAGGTGTGTCGGGGAATCGGATTGTGGCGTTTCACGCCGTAGATACGAAGGTATACGATAGGTAGGATTCAGACAAATGATACTCAGTATATCACACACAATATATATTATTGGAGCACTTCAGATAATATAGTTATACATGAGCTGGTAACTCACAGTTTTTAAGAGTTTTAGAATAGAAAATACACTTCGTATACGTATCACAGACTCTTGGCGTTCAAACCAGACACTAGACAAAAAATAAATCTGAAGCCCGTTTTTCATTCGTTCTGCCATCCCTTCTAAATTTCAAATCTCAATAAGACCAGAACGAATAAAAACGGCTTTACAAAGGCGGGTCAGTCTGCACTGACCTTACAATAATGTACAACTAGCTTAAGGAAAGGTCTAGGTAGTCCATGGTACCTATTGTATGTCTATGGATTTAAGAAAATAAAATAGGCAGACAGATGTCATGTCAGATGAAAATGTCAGAGTATAAAAAAATCCTAAATTTTGTAAATAAGTAATATAAATTAAGTTAAAGAATACAAATTAACTAGAGATAACTAAAAGTATGTTTTACAGGTAATAAGAATATCAAAGAATACTTATAAAAGAGTTACAAAAATTTATACAATATCAAAAGATATGAAGATGGTTTAAAGAGTGTTGTGAAACGTAAGTAGATGTGGAATAAATACCACACGAGACAATAGAAATAGTATCGCTACATTAAAATTATAAATTAAACAACGTTTTCTAGTGAGACTGGTCGAACGAACTATATATTTTATCCTTCATACATTCAGTACAGTGACTGTTCAAACACATAATAGGTGGCGTTACTAGTCTTATTTTGATACATCACTAACACCCCCACTTATCAAAATAATATAGGTACACAGTAACTTATCCCTCTAAATCAAACAAAATAGTTACAAAACTCTTATATCTTGTATTCCTAACAACTGCATAAAATAATAATGCTTGGTATTACCCAAACCTTTTGTAAGTAAGTCTGCTGGCATTTCAGCTGTATCCAAATACTTCAGGTTAATAATTTTATCAACAACACATTCTTTACAGAAATGGTAACGAATATCAATATGTTTGGTCCTCTTATTAAAACTATTATTTGAAGACAGCTTAAGTGCACCCTGGTTATCATTATTTAATACAATAGTATATGATTCATTAGTAATTTCTTTTGACAAATTATGCAAATAAATAGCTTCCCTACAAGCATCAGCCATACCCATATATTCTGCTTCTGTGCTTGAGAGGGCAACTGTTTTTTGCTTTTGTGCCTCCCATGAAACTACACTTCCAGCTAACATAAAACATAGACCTGTGTAAGACCTTCTGTCTATAATATTATTTCCCCAATCTGCATCGACAAACCCTACTAATTTAAAATTACCATTTATAGTATATTTTAACCCAAAATATTTAGTTTTCTTAAGGTATCTCAAAATTCGTTTAGCATATGCCCAAATTTCAGTATTATAACAATTATTGAACTGACTAAGGAAACTTACTGAATATGCAATATCAGGTCTAGTTAGAACTGCTAAATACATAAGCCCACCAATCAGTTGCTGATAAGGTATTTGGCTGTCACTATTTTTATTTTCTAAGATAATATTCAATTTAGACTCTAAAGGTGTATCAGCTGACTTACAATCTGTCATGTTGAATCTATTTAATAACTGATCAACATAATTTTCTTGACTTAATGTAATTGTGCCATTAACTTTATCAATATTAACAGACATCCCTAAACAATTTTTAACCTGTCCTAGATCCTTTAGTTTGAACTTTGATGACAATACCCTTTTCAAATTATCACATTCAATGTTATCATTAGTAAACACGAAGAAATCGTCGACATACAGTGTTATTATTGTTCTCTTTGTATCCTTAATCTTAGTATACATAAAGCCCTTAGCTACTAAACGAGCACGGTAACGAACACTGTTATCACTGTCCAGTTTTTTACGCAACACCCATTTACAATTCACTACAGTTTCTCCATTTTTTGGCATATCTACAAGCTCCCATGCATTATTGTCCTCGAAACACTTAAATTCTTCTTTCACTGCCTGTAACCACTGTTCCTAGTCTGCTCCTTGTAGCGCTTCTTCAAGACATAGTCCACTAGCATCATCAAACACTTCTTCAGGAATACACATATTTGACATTCCATACCTTTCTGGTTTCTTTCTGATTCTGCTAGATCTTTCACGCTGCTCAGAGGAATCATATGCATCCTCATACTCACTAGGAACATAAGTATCGTCTGAACTATTTGAAGTTTCAAGCAATGTATCTTCATCTGTGGTTACTTCATTTGAAATTAGTGAATCCTTGACAACTGTATCCCCCACTGAACATGAGTCTTGGGGTTTCTCAATAATTGGTATACTCATCTCAAGATTTTTCTCATCTTCCATGACAATAACATCTCTACTCGTTGTCACCCGTTTTGTTCTAGGATTATATAATCTATAACCCTTTATGTTATCTGGATAACCCACAAGTATGTGCTCTTCAGACTTACGGTCCCACTTTTGGCGCTTCTCTTTAGCCACATGTGCCATTACCTTGCTACCATATATACGCAAGTGACTTATGTCTGGTTTGCACCCAGTCCAGATTTCATAAGGAGTTTTTTCATTTAGAGCAGGTAGAACGATACGATTTTGTAAATAAACGGCAGTATTGGTAGCCTCTGCCCAGAACTCCTTCCCCATATTGGCATCAAATAATAAGCATCTGGCCTTTTCAACAATTGTACGATTATTCCTTTCTGACAGGCCATTTTGTTCCGGGGTATATGGGTTACTTCTTTGGTGAATGATACCTTCATTCTTGGGATATGAGTCAAATTCTTTATTACAGTATTCACACCCATTGTCGCTTCTCAAAATATTTATTTTCTTATTAGTTTGTTTCTCGACTTTTGCTTTAAATCCTGCAAAACATCTCAATGCTTCACTTTTATGTTTAATAAAATACACATGTATCATACGACTATAGTCATCAATAAATAATATAAAGTACCTGGAACCGGCCAATAATTCATGCTCCATAGGTCCACAAATATCTGTGTGAACTAATTGAAGTAATTCTTTGCTTCTTGAACCCTCAGTTGTGAATGGCAATCGACACTGCTTACCTTCACAGCAAACTGTGCATGTTTTGGTAAGATCAACTTTTTCTTGAAGATTCATACCTTCAACAGCACTGGTCATTTTATTCAGGTATTTGCTATTAACATGACCCAAACGACGATGCCACGTAATACCTGATTGTAAACGTCGGCGAGCTTTCACGTGGTGATTTTAGAAATGGACACTTCCCACGCTAAATTCCTTAATGCCTGTTTTTATAACTACACATTTTTGGGTTCTTAGCGAGTCTATGAATGGCGGCCTTTTTCAATGTTATAAAATGTTATTTAAAATCAATGCTTAATGTTTCGGGCTCGACCGTAATTAAAATTTGTATGAAAGGATGGCCACATGGCGCGAAACGGCGTGAGAAAATAAGACGAACTCCGTCCCTTGTAATGTATCTACCTGATAGGGCCGGATACAATGTACCGTAAGCATTGTCTCTTAGCTTTCTTGTAACTTAGAAATTAACACGTGCATATTTAAAGTAGGATTGACGTAGGTGCCATGTGAGTAAAGCTATCTACACTTGTAATGATTTAAGAACTAGAGAAAAGGTAGATAGTTAGTTGGGATTGTCTCGCAGTTTTCTTCTTTGTTACAAAAATAAATGACCACGTGTTTGACCACGTGTGTAAAATGTCACATGTATGAATTTTAGAGTAGGAGTATAATAAAACTTGTAATATACATAAGATTTAGAGAAAAGGGAGCTAATTAGATAAGATTATGTATATTGTCATAGTTTAATACTTGGAGTAAGGAGGAATCTAGATTAAGACTTTTGTGTTGACCTTTGTACACCTTTTATATTTTTCCTATGTAGAATTAAGTATGTAGATTAAGGAAATGTATAACTTGTGTATGTTTAAGTAAGATAAGTTTTATAAAATCGGCATTTCTGTGGTGCCATGCTTGAATACAGTTGAAAAGTAGGGGCGCCATTGTTCTCGCCGAGCGGTTTTTGTATAAAAGCCGGCCCGCTTGTAGGCAGAGACACAGTCGGTCTTCCACTCTACAAGGAGTAACAAGTAAGGAATAAATTGAAGATACGAATCACGATAGTATTTTCATTTCCTCAACGAGTCTACAACCGAACAACCAATACAGTCCACTTCACCTGATGTAGCTAAATTAGCAACAACACTGTCTGGTATTATCAACTTGTATACTCCATTATTCAAAACAGCTGTGGCCACCAGTTCACTGTTTTTGTTGTATACTTCACAGCCATTTATCGTAAACTGAACTTTATTACCGGATTTTATTAACTGGCTCACTGACAGTAAGTTGGTAGTCAATCCTGGAGCACATAAAACATCCTTGACTGGAATTTCAAATCCACATTGATCAGTTTTAGTTATAATGGTCACATCGCCGGAACATAATACTTGCAACCTTTCACTATTAGCAACACATATATCTTTCATTTTGGTATAGGTAGCATTCTCAATCCACTGCTCATTAGCTGTTAGGTGTATGCTCGCGCCTGAGTCAATATACCAGTCGTATTTATTAAACTGACCACTTAAAAACACAGCACTAAATGCGTTACTTTGTTTACGTTGACTATCGTTCCAGTTTAAATTCGTATTATCACTATTTGTGCATTGATTCTTGTAGTGCCCTGTTTGTTTACACCGGTAACATTTGACGTGACTTTTATCGCCGCCATTGACATTTGTCATCTTTTGGTTTCTGCTCTGCGCGTTGGCCATAGACAATTTATTTTTCTTGTGTTGCCATTTCTGCGTGCTGCTAAATGCACTAGCTTCATTAGATTGAGATTGACTATTTCCGTTCCCTTCCGTTTCCATATCCATGAGTTTGGTTCTAATGGCGTCGGTTGGAATTTGTATGCCAGAATGCTCGATCGCCATTATCATCGGCATGAACTTTTCCAATAATCCCGCCAACAACAAGCAACCAATCCACTTATCACTGATATTAAATCCTGTCCCACTTAACTTTTGTCCATTTTCGACTATTTGCGTTACGTACGACTGCATAGAAACACAATTTTCCAGGCGAATTGATATCAAATTACGTAACAGGGATATTCTTCGTGTAAAACCTGAATCATCAAATAATGCCTTTAACTTGTTCCATAGCTCCAACGAAGTTTTCACTTCTTTGATATGTACATACAACGCACTATCTATAGTCATAATTAACTTAGCTTTGGTTCTCGCATCGTCTGCGTCTTCTATCATCTTCCCAGAAACTGGTTTAATGCAGTGCACCATATTTTCTAGGATTAGAAAATTCTCCGCGGCGAAGATCCATTCACTGTAGTTCTCCCGGCCTTTTAGTTAAGGAACATTTACTAGATAGTTCGCCGCCATTCTTGCAAACTTTTATTGCACACACTGAATAACACGGCCCTAACTATGTTTCACTACTTTAAAAACTTTAACTCGAGGAATAACTACTCTAAAGAAAAAAAAAAACTAAGAGCGCTGGGCCCATAACCTATAAATTAAACAACGTTTTCTAGTGAGACTGGTCGAACGAACTATATATTTTATCCTTCATACATTCAGTACAGTGACTGTTCAAACACATAATAGGTGGCGTTACTAGTCTTATTTTGATACATCACTAACAAAAATCAATACTGTTTATACGTGAGATAGACTTACGACAAATTTAATACAAACATCAAACTCTCAGATATTGACACAAAATACATCCCAACACTTCACAGAGCATCTCACCTTGAACTGATCCGTGTAATGTACGCTCAGTACTGTATCCACGTATTACTACAGTGACGCTACCAATCAATATCGGAGCTGTCACTAGTAATTGGTATTAATTTTGTCGTCACACATTATCAGCCCTCGTTACTTGAGGATAATGGAAAATTCAGGGCAGAAAATCAACTTTGACACATACTTGGCATCTAGCATAAGTTTGCCGCGTCAAATGGTTGTCAGTTTGGATACAATTTTGTCAACGCTAGGAAACCGTAACTTTTACGTGACGTCATTGTGCGATGAACTAACGCTATATTATGCGAAATCACCCTAAATGTGTATCTGCATAATTGTACGTGTTAATTTTATAAACAGGGTTAAACTTAATTTACAAAGCATCTAGTAAAGCTACCACGACTTTAGTGCAAATGTTTATACCTAGTCTAATTAAAACGTGTAAGGAGTAACTTATGTATGGTTCTTTAGTTAAGCCACCGGTCTCCTTCTTTCTTTTGACAAAGCTTTTGTTGAGTATTATACTGCTAAATATACACTCTACATAATTATTATACCAGCTTTTCCCGAAGTTGGGGCACAAATGAATAGAAAATAGTGTTTGGCCTTCTGCATTTTCCTGCATAGTGGCTTACTACGAGTATACGTATCTATATGAAGGCAAGGCAGGCGTTTAATTTTGATGTTTATTGAGTCTCATATGTAATTTCCTAGGATTAATTAAGTCTGTACATCTCAGACATCTTCAGTCTATATCTACTGTTTAGTATCACGATGTGTTTACTTAATAGAGGTAAGTAGGCGTTGACGTCATATTAGTCCTTTTAATAAAGTTATTCCTATAGGCTAGACCTAAACTAACACATCTTTCTGTATTGTGAATTGGAGAAGGGTAAGAACAAATGTGGATGCTTTTTTTTATTATCGATAGGCTCGCGTGTGACCACTACCTCGCCTGATGGTAAGCGATGATGTGGCCTACGGTGAAGCATGCCCATGATAAAATACATTGAATGATTCGCTTTTTTATGCATTGAACAAGTCTAATCAATACCTCGCAGTTTTAAAGGCTTTACCGTGGTTTTAGGTCCGAGAGTAGCGCAATACAATAAGTACATAACATCACGCCTGTATTCCTCGAAGGGTTAGGCAGAGGTGCATCTATAGTACATCCATATTTCGCTAGTTATGTTTAAGCGCCATGTAATAGGGGACGAGCCTATTGCCATCAACGGGACACAAGTGTAGAGTCCAGGCTGCTACTGAGATATGTTAGAGAGGAAAACTTAACAGCACTTTGCCCGACTCGATCTCATGACCAGCAGTAACGCTTGCGACCACTAAAACAACGAGGCAGGCAGTAGTTAAATCAAGATATCTATAAAGACGATATATAGCTAGTTTTCGTCAATATCATAATCCTATTTATGCCACTTTCAAGTACCTGAAGCTTTAAACCGACGTATTGCTTCGTCATTGAAACAATAAATAATTACTAATCAGGCTGAGAGTACTTGAAACTGACGTCCAAGTACCCCGGATCCACTCGTCATGATTAAAATGAAAATATACAGGTGACTGGGGGATTGAACAAGTATTATTTTCTTGACGTTTTGTTATCTTTTAAATACTGTTGGAGAGGACTTCACTCAATAAGATGTTTTAGGGTATAAGCTGTTATTATTGTCCCTTTTGCTTTGCAACGAATGTAAGATTTTATTTATATTGTCAAACGATCGTACGAGTACTTGCTTTTACAGAAAATGTTTGCCGAAAAGCAGCTCTGAATCAGTTACCAGTGATTATTTTTATTTGTTTGACCTATAATTATGTCTATAATAAGCAACGTATCAACAGCCTTTAGTGATGATGCTGGTCTTAATAGACCTTTGCCAAAGTTACGAGAGAAGTTTAAAAAACTCTCCCGACAGACTTTTCTAAAACTTCTAATACTCACGTATAAATAGGCGACTCATGGCCCTGCTTGTACCAGATGACGAGTCCCATGCGATCGTCTGGTAGTGCCGGAGTGACGTCACACGGCAGCTCCACACCGCCCCCTGTCGGCGCGTGCAGGGACTCGATTGATGCTGCAACAAACGAGAACAGTAGATTAATAACAATCAGTGCTACAATGATACATCTTTTCAACGTTGCACCGCAGTCGGGTAAAAAAAAACAGTTTTATCTGGTAGGAATTGGAATAAATTCGGTTTTATTCCAGCATTGTATATTCAATAGAGATTAAATGAATGGATTAAGAAATGTAAATCGTGGATCAAACTGTCTCTTTAGAAGAAAAACCTCTTATGACAGACGGACAATAAGGAGATATTATAAATTATAATATCATTCCGATGTCTTTTTAAGATTGAAACAGAAGACGAACCACTGATCGTCAAATCTTATCTTCTTTTTACACTAGACGTTTTGATGCGATCGACAGCGATTAGTATGGGGTAAAATAAACACGCATATCAGTATACAGAGACACCGCAAGATTACAGTAGCGCATGATAGCCCAATTTGGAATAAAATGGTGGAAGCCTCCCCAAGAATGGCCGCTCGCAGGCAAGATAGCCGAACGCATTTTGTCAATAATTACTTGTTTATCTTAACTATTGAATTATACCCCGCAAAGAACTACTCATCACTTGACACGTCATTTTATATCGATTTTATAAAAATATAATGTAATCATTTTATCGAATTACCCCCAAGCTGTATTGCAGATGGATGTGCAATAATCACAGTGAAAACATATCAGTAATTTTCAACTGTTATTTTATCGTGATAAAATGGCGATTTATGAAGAATTATTGGGATAAATTTATACAGCCGTGAGAAATTGGTATTATATTAGTTATTGCTTTCGGGCAGAAATCGATAGTCGAATTTCGAATTATGCTAAATAGACGACGCGATAACAAAGTGCATAATGCAGTTTGGTTTCTTGTGGCCTGAGGCTCTAGACAAGTGACATTCTATCATCGAAAGCATGGCGATAGCTATTCGAAAACTTACAGAAATGCGTGTGAATGTCAAACGCCCTTACATTTTGGCATTTCGACTAACGCCATCGCTGACATCAACATGTCACTTGTCTAGAGCCTCTGTAATGTGTTGGAAGAATAGTTGTGGGAGTTTGTAAATCATACAAAATTGTACTTACATATGAAAACATTCAGTTAATAATATTTTAAACAACATGTAGGCAGGTAAATTAACAAGTACAAATACGACTAATCAAATATTAATTAGAGTAGTTTGTTTGTACTGAATAAGGGCTTCGACAAATTGGCTTGACGACGATTCGATCACGTGCATATTTAATCGGATTTAGTTTGTTGATTATGTTCGGATTCAACGCTGTGATAGCTGCCGACATTTTCGTGTGGTTTTCGGGACAAGCGAAGGAAATGTTTTTTTTTAGATAAAGACGGATGTTTGTCATTGGGACCTAGTTTCTAACGCTTTTCTCTTTTGTTGGGTTCTGAGACTAATTTGCCAAGACGTTGCCAACCATAAAGAGGATTCAGATTGTAGTGCTAAGTTACTTTTAACAGTCTTCCCAAGAAGAAGAGTAATATTTTTTGAGTTTACCTAAGTATTTTTAGGCTTTTTACTGCTTTCAGTTTTTTTAGCCAGCATAGTGGTAAAGGATCTGTACGTAGAGTGCGCTGGATATATATTCTACATCCTGCATTATACGCGCAATTTTATTGCTCATATGCGATACTTACTATGATACATAATGCCTCTACATCCACTCTTATAACTTGGTCCCTTTGTGTCGCGTCAAGGTCAATGCATTGCCCCATGGTCGTCACTAAACCTAGAGGGAGGTCTGCCAACATAAGCGTCTGCCGGTGTTAGTCACAGAAATGATTCGCTGCAAAACCGACTCCACTTAGTCTTGTCTGCCCTACCCCTAGAGTGTTGTTAACTGTTATTCCAGCTCCTAGAGGAATAAAAGTATGACAACAAAATAAAGGTACAGATTCATATATATCCGATCTTCTGTATCTATCTATTCTGTGTCTCAAATGAATACAACTGGGATGATAATCAATTTGCATGTTAATCACTCCGGCTCATCTTTACGCAGCCTGCCGTATCAGATTAATGCAAGCTAATCTTACTAGTTATTAATATAAGTGGGATTAAAAAGTAATTAAAATTAAACGGTTCAATTGATTGGATTTCCTGATAACAATTAGATTAATAAGATTACGGGATGGAAAAAACCCAGATTACGGCACGGTTCCTGTAGGACTGGCCACGAAAGCGAAGCCACGAAAAAAACCAGCGGCAGAAAGAGCTAGTATTCACAATAATAATAACTTCAGTCTCGGTAATAATCGTAAAATGCGTTCGTGTGTTACACCTGCCAGTAGTTTGCGTAGAAACAGTCTAATTGTTTTATCAATCCTGTTTCAAAAATCCTCAACAAGGTTCTAGGGTCCTGGAGATGATGCCTGGGTCCTAACAGTGGGAACATAAAAAAGGCAGATCATGATGATAAAGAAATTAACATAAATAAAATATATATTTTGCTCACAATTCCATATGTTACTGTGTGAACAATTACGGATTCCTACCACGGAAATCAATTTGCTGGTCAGACGGCAATGGTTGGAAAAAAATTAAACAAAAATGTTTAATTGCCTACCCCTCTCATAGATTGAATATCAATAAAGGAAACACATTGAGGTTTCGCGGCTACGGATTTTAAATTTAATTTGCGATCGAAGTTTTTTTTGTGCTTTTTATTTGTTTCGAAAGTGCGCCTGTAACATTGAAGACTGTTTTATAGATCATTTGGTGAGCAAGCTTTTATTTTATTAAAGTCTTAACTAAGAACTTTTAAGAATCACTTTTAAAATGATTGTGATAATTGTTTTAATAAATTGTTACAAGTTTACTTGAACACGCTTGTATTTTATCTGCCTAAGAAAGTAAATGCTTTGTGATTATTTATCAAATGATAATACACAGTGAATTTCAGAAAACATTTAGTTGTAAGATTTTATATCTCAAACTGTAATTTATCTAATGTCGGGCAGAGCTGTATTTGATCTATGTAATAAATTCTTTGTGATTATTTATCAAATGATAATACACAGTGAATTTCAGAAAAAATTTAGTTGTAAGATTTTATATCTCAAACTGTAATTTATCTTATGTCGGGCAGAGCTGTATTTGATCGATGTAATAAGGGGCGGTTCTATAGCCATCGAGCGGTCACAAACCCAAATTTTAAAAATGAACACTAATAAAAACAACATCAACACGTATTATACTGTCTAATAACAATTACTGTGGTTTACCGCTAACTGTTCATGCGAAGCTTTGCGGCAGTTAGCAGGTGTTAAATAATTACCATCGCTACAGAGTATCTATTAATGCTGTACGTGATTAATTACTCGATTTATGCTTGTACCGAGAAATTTTCAATAATTAAGATCTTACGATTATGTGAACATGGGTAATGGCAGAATCATGGTTTTTCTGGGGGAAAATTCTTACGAATTTGCAGTTGCCGTGAGACATCCATTGGTAACATGTTTCTCTCCCAAATTCACATAGGACATGTCAAGTTCATTGGGAGCATCAGTGCAATGCTCGATGACCTCAGTAGACCTTCCGAAAGAGTGGGTCTTAAAATAAACATAAACAAAACCAAGGTGTCATGGTGAATGCCCATGTAACACCCACTCCTATCAACATCGGAGACTCTACACTCGAAGTTGTAGACGATTATGTCTACATGGGACAAACGGTCCGATTAAGTAGGTCTAACTTCGAGGAAGAGGTCAACCGTCGAATCCGACTCGGCTGGGAGACGTTCGGAGAGTTGCGTGGTATCTTCTCGTCAAATTTATCACAGTGGCTCAAGACAAAAGTCTGTGACCAGTGTGTCTTGCCAGTGATCACCTATGGGACCGAGACGTGGTCGCTCACAATGGGCCTTATCAGAAAGCTTAAAGTCACCCAAAGGGCGGATGCTCGGAGTTTCCTTGCGTGATCACGTGAGAAATGAGGATATCCAGAGACCGCCCATTGTACACTTGCTTTTATGATTTTCTGTCCTGTATATTTATTTTTGTGGTGTACAATAACGAAAATAATAAATAAATAAATATCTTCTGGAGAACCAAATTTATCGACATAGCCCGAAGATTTGCCAAACTTAAGTGGCAGTGGGCAGGTCACATTGCTCACAGAACAGATGGCCGATGGGGCGAAAAGTTCTGAAATGGCGAACGCGAACCGGAAGACGATGCGTTGGAAGGCCTCCCACTAGGTGGACCGATGACCTGGTTAAGGTTGCGCAAAGGCGCTGGATGCGAGACGCACGGGATCGGTCAATGTAGCGACGCTTGAGGGTGGCCTATGTCCAGTAGCGGACGTCTTTTGGCTGAAATGATGATGAATGATCATCAAGTTCATTTTATCAAGATATAATGCTAGGTTTTTGCCGAAATATAACGAGTTATAAATTTCAAGACGTTTTTAGCCTTTCTTAAAGAGGTAGAGAAAAGAAAGAAAAGAATGATAGACCCTTATGAAAAACACACGCTCAGAAGTCGAGTTGTGGCAACTAGCCCTATCCATAGGATACTCATATTATGTCGCACTCATAATGACGTTCTCAGTTTAATATTAAAAAATTAAATTCAGTAGCGATCATTTGATCTACGAAAGCGATTGTTGGTATCTCATTTATTACCATTTACTGAGTTGCCAGTTTAGTAAACAATTTTGGAATTTGGTCCGAACATTTAAGTATGGCTTGATTTAGCTTTAAACGCCTAAGATTTTATTTATGTAAGTGTTTGTACAAACCAATTTACAGAAATAAAATCATTTATTATTTAAGTAGGGCAATAGCAGTCTTTTTGTATACATTTCTATAAAAAGTACAACATAATTATGTTCAAGCACTTTTAGTGCAGTTTACTTTTTCGTTTCTTTTACTATAAGAAACGAAGTTCGTAGCGTGAAGACGCATGGCGGGCGTTTTTGTGTTTGTTTTTTCTTGTAACATAAAATGTTTTTTTTTGTGATGTCACAACTCCTTACGCAGCGTAAGTCCAACATGTTAATCTCGATCATAGTGATGCATTCGATCTTCTTCATGTATACAACTTCTTATTTATTACTTCCCTTGGTCACCCGCCGCTAGATTGGATACATTTAAATTGTAGGGTGAGATTATATTGTGAGGGATAGTTTTTAAGGGCCTACATACCCCTTAGTGCCGTAAAACGGTAACATTTAAAGCGTTCTAAAGCATACTCCTTAAGTTAGGCTAGGTTAAAAAAAAAATATATGTATTATTGACTAGCCGACCCCCGCGGCTTCGCTCCCGTCAAAAGTATAGCCTGTTACTCGGGAATAATATAGCATTCCATAGGTGAAAGAATTTTTAAAATCGGTCTTGTAGTTTTGGAGCCAAATAGTACAAACAAACAAAAAAATATTTCCTCTTTATAATAATCAGCATAAATTTGAACACAAGATTTTTTCGTGTAACGAACAGTTTTGCTTTAAAAAAATAATTAACAACACGATATTTTTTCGCAACTTTTGGAAACTCCTCCAAAACGACTTGGATGTTTAAAAATATTTTAACACAGAAAAATTGATGGCTACAATTTCTTCATAACTAACATAGCACATGTAAATCAAATAATGTTTTGCAAACACAACTTTTCAAAAGGAGGTTCAATATTGATATTTTGGCATCGAGCGGGCGCACGGCCAGTACTGCGTTTACATTGGGGCGAAATTAGCGCCTTAAATATAATGTTGCAAATGGATAAGAATGGGGGACGATTTATCATCATGATTTTGCCATTATAATAATATAAAATTGATAGATGAATTAGCACAATGGTAATAATGTTGTTGACTATTTGTTGATATACTTTCACATTACAGATTTACAGAAGCATTTTATAAGGGTGTGCTGCTTGTATGGACAGGGTATTTAGATTCATACTCAACCTAACCATTTTTAGAGAAATAAATATTTAATTTTATTGTTATTTTTTATAGACCTATATGGCGATCGAGCGACGATAATTATTGCCCTAATAACGAATTATCGCATAAATTAGGAATAATTATTATAAAAAAATAAGGAAATTGATTAATATGACTTACTTCTCGGTTGTGTAATTCAATTTAACAAGCTGATTCGTCCATTATTTAAAAATATAACTTTAGCCACGTCTCTCTTCATAAAATACGACAAGAGCTTCTAAAAATAACATGCTCAGAACAATGTGGAGTAAGAACGTATTTTTCAACGGTTTCACATCGATGGCTGACAGGCAAAAACTTCTTATATTTAGTTTATTTTTATCGTTGGGTGGAGGTTAAGATTTAAAAAGAATGAATAATTTATGGTGCGCGGTATTGTGTTAATTCTGAGCGAAGTTTTTTTATGTTGGTGACAATGTAAACAAGGGTTTGAACTTTACAAGTATTTGCAATTGAGCCTGTCAAATAAATCCAGGTGTAAAACGTAATTTTAAGTTATTTATATTTCTCTAACAGTTTCACAAAAAACTATTAAGCATTACATATTAGTAACACCAATATAATATTGCTGCAATATTTTAGTGCGCTTATGATGTTTAAGACTAAATGAAAAATCCTTATGACGAGCCTGTTTCTACTAACATCGTTATTACAACAGTATAAAACAGAAAATCGTATTGTTTTCTCGTTTTCTCCCAGGCAAGCTTTATATACAAAGCTCATCCTATTATTTTCGCTACACAAAATAATATCAAGTGTTCTTATTTTGGCGTGTTGAAATATTGAGTATTTCCAGATGAGTAATAATTATTAATTGTGCTAATTTTAAATGTGGCAATGCGTTCTAAAGTGCTTGAAATGGCTGACTAATGTTTAAATATGGTTCAGTTTCGCTATTTGGAAGCAGTAAGCAATTCAGTTACAATATTTAAAAAACATCAGCCTGTAACTGATCCACAGGAGTTCAAATAACAATTCTTTTAAAGATCCGGATCTAATTCCCTCCCAAAACGGATTTGAATGGTCTCATGATATTCATCAAATGTATTGTGTGCCAAAGTAAGGGGTATTGTTTGATCCCCTTTCATACGGACTAGATCTGTTTTCTCGACAGTATTTTGTGCATAATTGTGCGTATTCGTAGTTCAGCATCGTGGCAGGAATGCTTTTGTAGTTAAATTTTACGATCTTACGGTCTATTGTGTAGGAAAGTGGGTGTTAATTAGAAATTAGGCGTCAATATTGATAGATTCTTAGTTATTTTATTTTCGAGTTAAATTGTTACAAGAGATTACATTGTGAGATGGAAATTCGATAATAATCGGTTCATCGGTATTATATAATCGGTTAATAAACGGTGATTATAAAATGCTAAGCTAAAAAAATACTAATGTGTCATGTGACATGTAATAAACAGAATATAAGTTTGCATACGTCTCCTATTAGAGGTGACATTATTGCTGACTTATTATAAGTCAGCAATAATGACACAAAGTATGACGCAATGTATAATGTCACAATAATTAGGCACAAATTATTCGCGTCAGATTTTTCTTACAATAATAACATCAACAAAAATATCGAGATCCCACCCTTACCCCACCACTAATAACCATAAACGAGCAACGCCAGCCCGGCGAGCATGGCCTACTGTGACATCGCTTAAGTCACACTTTTAATCACAGTTTGGGCGATAAACTCATTTTGTCATAAATGCTAGCACGGCGGCGTGAGATATTTTCTTGACTTGTGGCATAACTTCTTGACGTTTATTTTTTTCTTTTTCGGAAATTTTCCAATTTTATTGCAGTTTCGGTTTAACCTTGGCTATAAAAACCATTTATGTTCTGAGAAGCATAGCCCTACGACGCACTGTTTCCGAATTATGGGCCTCCGTATCTTATTTTATTTTGCATAAAACGCTCTATATTTCTAAAATGATATCTCGAAAACGGTATGTCCTAGGCAAAAAATAACCAAAATTTAGCCCCCCCTTTGCTTCCACCATATTAGCCGCATCCCAACATGAATTATACGTTTTTTTTTTTTTAACATTGCTTGGTTTTCGACTTGAACTACGGTCATGACAAGTTATGATAGAATATGTCATGTCTTACAATTTGTCTTAAATGCTAGCAATTTGAATAGACGACCAAATAAAATAATACGTAAAAAAGTATGCCGTTCATACAGCCAAACAACTTTTTTATTTTTCTTTGTTTGTTTGATAACATATTAAGTGTTTGTTAGAAAGATTTACTAAAAAATATAATAGTTTGGACCAATACCGGTAGGCCCCTATTTTTTATATTTTAAATGTTTTTTGGGGATTTTATTTAAGAATCATTTAAAAATGTAGAAAGTAAGAAGAATATGGAATAAAAGAAAAAAAAAATAAAAAATAAATAATCAAAATAAAAATAACACTTAAAAATAAGAATAATATAAAATTAATTGTAGATCCTATAACATTTCAATTAATTAATAAGCATTGATCACCACACACAAAATAAATTTATTGCCATTTAGTGCAGTAATTAGAAGGAAAATATTATTTTTTTCAACTGTACAATTTTATCACCACCTCCGAACGAAAGTGATACATTTTTCTCAATCATCTGACAAAATGTGACATTTGTGACAAAATGGGTGCGCCCGTATTAGCAATTAAGACCCGATGAGTCCCAAATAAACGTCGCGAAATTTTCTCACGCCGCCGGTACTAGTATTTAAGACAAAATGACTTTATCGCCCAAATTGCGATGAAATGTGTGACTCAAGCCATGGTACAATAGGCCGTGCTTGCCGGGAAGCAACAAAAAAGACATGTCGCGCCTTTAAAATATGTCACATGTTTGACCCGTGCTAGCATAAATGACAAATTGTAAGACATGGACAAATTTTATCATGTCTTGTGACAAACGTCTTGGGTTTGCCATGCTCGCCGGGCAGGTGTTTTCAAACTCTAGGCCAGATTCCTTCTCGACAAAGAGCTTAATCATTTCTCGTATAATCTAGCGTTCGTTCTTCGAAACTGAGATAATCGACTACGTAAATTCGATCCATTATTCGATTATTTTGTGGAATAATAATGAATTGCCATTGACACCTACCTGCCTGTAAAAAAAAGAAAACGAACACGGTCGCACGTCAAAGATGCTTTGTGCGTTCCCGCGCATTTGTTGTTGTTTTTTTTTCTTGGGTTTCGTTAGAAATATGTCTTGATTGTGTCCCAGATATCTAAATAGATTTATGAACTTGAATTTATCGATGGATAGGTTTATTTGTGTTTCCTTATTTCACAGTAAATGTTGTTGCAATGATTCGGGCAGTTATTTATGTGACAGCTATTTAAGTAAACGGTTCCATTTTCACCAGCTGATATTTTTATTATGTTTTTAAAGCCAGACGAAAAAAGTGGAATGTTATAAGTTTGACGTGTGTAAGTGTGTGATTGTGTATTTGTATCATAGCCCATAGCACCTAAACGGATGAACAGATTTTAATATCCAATTCACCCAAAACGACGCAGTCGCAATAAAAACGATTTTTTTGCGACTTTCCAGTAGATAACTTGACTTCGAGAAAATGATTTATCTAGAACATATGGGAAAGATGGGACTTTACTCAAATTCAATGTCAAACATATGTATTAATCTTAGTTTGTCTTGTATGTTTGTTTTAATAGAAAAAAAAAAAACAAAACGCTTGAAGACCAGACTTATTTATGGAACATTCAGTTGGCTTGTGTTTTTACGTAACATAACATCACGCCACGCATCACGCAGCGTTTGAAGGCCTCCCTCTAGATGGAGCGGCCACCTGGTCAAGGCTGTGGGCTTCGGTGGATGCGGAACGCACAGCACCGATCAGTGTGGTGACGTTTGGGGGAAGCTTATGTCCAGCAGTAGACGTCTTTCGGCTGAAGTGATGATGACGAACATCACGCCAGTATTCCTCGAGGGTATAGGCAGAAGTACCTATAGTTCACCTTCATCTCCAGTTATATCTAAGTTCCATGTTACGGGGTGCGAGCCCTTTGCTATCAACCAGGCTCGAATCCAGACCCCGTGTTGTTTCTGAGAAATTTCAGATGGAAATACCAAATAACACTTTTTCCGACCCGGGAATCGAACCCTGAACCTTCTCCCTCAGAAGTAGCGCATGCGGCCACTTGAAGCCGAACGAGGCCGTCAGTCTTGTGTTTTTTTTTTCGCAGTAAGTTTTAGTTTAGTTTTCCAGCTGGAAGAAGATCACTGTTGAATATAGGCCTCTTCCAAGTGTCACTACATTGACCGGTCCCATTCATTTACATATTTTACGAACCAAATAAACCACGATTCAAATAACATCAAAACTTGCTCTATTTACCAACCAGTAATTCAGTTTTATATCATTTAACACCACTTTATCCAACTTTCAATACTATTATTGTGCGAACTGGTTTGACGCCCGTGTTCCTAACGACGAGGACCACCCTATCGACACCTATGATTGTTGTGCGATTGAGGGTAAAGGTATCGAATAGACCACCACGAAGTGATAATTATTAGATAAACATGTCAACAGTTTTTTGTGAATTCATTTGTTGAGTTATCATTATGATGTAACGGACTGGTAACATTATGATGTAACGGCCTGGTTATAAAAAAAATCATCATCATCATCATATCAGCCGAAAGACGTCCACTGCTGGACATAGGCCTCCCCCAAGCGTCGCCACATTGACCGGTCCCGTGCGTCTCGCATCCAGCGGATCCCCGCAACCTTCACCAGGTCATCGGTCCACCTGGTGGGAGGCCTTCCAACGCAACGTCTTCCGGTTCGCGGTCGCCACTCCAGAACCTTCCTGCCCCATCGGCCATCCGATCTGCGAGCAATGTGCCCTGCCCACTGCCACTTAAGTTTGGCAATTCTTCGAGCTATGTCGGTAACATTGGTTCTCTTACGGATCTCTACATTTCTGGTTCGATCACGCAAGGAAACGCCGAGCATAGCCCTCTCCATTGCCCTTTGAGTGACTGTAAGCTTTCTGATGAGACCCATTGTGAGCGACCACGTCTCAGAGCCATATGTCATCACTGGCAACACACACTGATCATAGACTTTTGTCTTGAGACACTGTGGTAAGTTGGACGAGAAGACACCGCGCAACTTCCCGAACGCTGCCCAGCCGAGTCGGATTCGACGGTTGATCTCTCTCTCGAAGTTGGCCCTACCCAACTGGATCGTTTGTCCCAGGTAGACATAGTCGTCCACAACTTCGAGTGTAGAGTCTCCAACCTTGATAGGAGTGGGTGTAACATGGGCATTCAACATCACCTTGGTTTTGTCCATGTTCATTTTCAGACCCACTCTTTCGGAATAAAAAAAATATAAGCTAGTAAATACTTATTAATACTATCTTCAAATGCTTTAATACTGGAGCTAAATAGAAACATGCCAAGTGTACTGAGGGTTACAACCCGACACCTGAAATCAAATCAACAGGACAGGACGAGAGATCTAAGTTACAAAATGATGAATAGTAAAATCTGTTGATCTGCTTATCCTTTTCCCAACTATGCCTGCTTCCAGTCAAATTTAGCTGCTTTGCAGCTGGCTAAGAAGTTCGGGTATTTCTTCGTGGTAATAAATACCCAACATTTATTTCTAAACAAACAAATAAGTTACTAATGGTGGACGGAATCATATACAAACTGTACGTCTTTTTACTTTTACCATACAACTCTCGTTGGTAATCAAGTAGTAGGTAATCCCAAATTACTCTGAATCTTAATTACAAATTAATTTGATATTGGAATATCTAATATATTATTGATAGCAGCATATTATAGCAGTGTTAAAGAACAAACCTATTTATTTAAGAACTTTTATACAAACACAAAATTTTCTATATTGCTGGTCATTATTGCAGTGTTTATTTTTAATTATTTTCATAAATAGCTAGATTTCGACCTCGATTTCGCCTGATGGTACGAGCGAGCCCGAAGGATGGCTGTTCACTCTTGCATTTAAGGAAAAGGTCAAGAAATATCACATGGTCAATCGCAAACATTTTGGCCTTTCAACAATTTGTTGTTGCTGAAGAATGTCACTTGTAGAGCCAAATGAGGTTATGGTTTTCGTAAGTCGACCCTAAAATACATCTCTGCCTAGCCATTCGGGGAATAAAGGAGTATTCGAAGAACTTCTCCTGTAGTACGGTTATGAACACAAAAATCTCATGAACAAACAGACGGACACGGAATAACTATCTGTGTGAATTGGACCCGTGGTGCGGAAGCTAATCAATTCTCTAATATGTTATGAGCGATAGCAGAATATTTTAATCATTTTGATATCAAAAGATTATTAAAAAGTGATGATGTTGAAATCAGCACCACAGCTAGAGACGGCACTGTCAAAACTTTCAAAACAAACCAAACATGTCAGTGAGTGTCACCGTTTACCCTAAATTGACAGCCTGTGTCAAAAGTGACTATGGCTATGTCGGCTTCTTCCAGTCTCCCCAGATGCAACTGAGTACCAGTATTTCTATCTAAATCCCATAAACTAGTAACTGGCAAGACTGGTGTCACAAGCGAAGACACGAATATTTAAGAGAAATGACTTGATTGGTCAGCGCTGTAAGCGCACGTTAAAACTGATACACTAGTGACTAGAAACTCTTTATTGATTCACTTTTTAGTATCACAATGTTATACATAAATCAAAATATAAAGTTTACTGCGTTTTGTCTATAAAGCCAATAACAATAAATTGAACTGGTCTAGTGTGACAACGATTTTAACAGTACCCGAGAAAGGCCCGGCGCCAAAGTAATTAAGATCAATTCATGCCATAGACTACGGAATGGACTAAATGACAGCAAATAGAGACGACATCTATACTAATACATACTTAGAGACAAAGTTACTTACTACAAAGTAATTCTGTCTGTCTATCTCTCTGTATGTTACCTTTTTATGTCGTTACGGTTGAACGGATATGGACGGAACTTTAGTAACACGGATTGACCCTGTCCTGAATTAAGACATATGGTCCTTTTAATGCCGGGATAAATGTGTGTTTTATGTTACCTAGGGATAAATGCCAACTTAAACGCGAGCGAAGCCGCTGCCACAAGCTAGCTACTAATAAATTTTGTGTTCGGGAAATATGCACTGAACACAAGTTTTGGCAGTTAAAATTTACACGAGACGTTAATTTCTATAAGTAAACGGCGACGCTCTGACACGCACAATACATCATCATCATCTGCCTAGCCTTTTCCCAACTATGTTGGGGTCGGCTTCCAGTCTTACCGGATTCAGCTGAGTACCAGGGTTTTACATGGAACGACTGCCTATCTGACCTCCACAACCCAGTAACTGGGTAACACGGTACCCCGTGGCTAGACTGGTGTCAGATCTCAAGCTTCTGACTACTCGTAACGACTGTCAAAGATCTTCATATGACAGCCGGGACCAACGGCTTAACGTGCTTTCCGAGGCACGGAGGAAACTCGGTATGTTGAATGGTCACCCATCCACGGACCGACCTCGTTAATCGTTGCTTAACCTTGAAGATCGACCCATGCGGCTGTTATTATTTAGCCACGAGCTCCTCTGACACGCACAATACATATAAGTAAGTTAAGTTTGGCGACCACTGCTAGAGATGGCATTGCATCTCTAGCAGTGGCTGCTAAAGCATTTCTCGTTGTTCTGTGATCCGCACAGTATTTATAGATACCAATAAAGATTGTAAATAGCTATTATTATTTATTGCTATTTCGATTGCTATTTGCTACTTGTTTATATCTTGTATATTGCGGTTCAAGGAACTTTTAATGTGAAGTTTTCTATGTATCTATGACTTACTGGAAAATGTTAGTGGTCGTTAAATTAAAGGCTTGTAACGTCATTTTATTACACGTCTTTCGATGAAATCAAATAGAAGTTACAACTGCGCTACTAGAACATGTTAGGAACCAAACAATGACACACAAATAAACATTTGGAAATGCCTAGCTAGAAACTGTCATAATAATTTCATTCAATCACGAAAAGAAACCATTCAAAATAACTTTAAAATTTACTAATGTAAAAGCCCGTATGTGATAGTAGAAATTTTAACGAACGAACACACAAGTATATACTAATACCGACGCTTTGAAACTTCATAATCTTCTAGAACCCAGAAATCCTAGATACGCAGAAGTTAGTTGGTTCCACTTCCTATAACTCCATATTCAACAGTCTTCATGATAGTTCTACAGTAAAAGTTAAACGTGCTTCTTGTCTAGTATAGTCCTCAAAAAGCAGAGGCTTATAAAATGGAAAATTTTCGTTCGACGAAGCTTCGAGTGTTTATTTTACCTTTTTTGAAGTTAAAATTAATAACCTGTGCAAGTTAATAGTCAAATGCTTGTTAGTGAAATATCACCCTTAGATGATAATCCCAATGACATTATTACTGCGCAAAAAGGCATAATATGTTTAAATTAAAAAAAAATATAAATAATAATATGTTTCAACACTTCAACATTGAATCACTTATTCTAACACCCCAGGGAAAGCTAAGACCTAGTTCGGTACTGCCGAAGGCAACATAAATTATTAAAAAACCAGACAACAGCATCATAAGACATAAATAATTTTTATGACGCAATAACTCTAGCATATCTTATTATACATCGCGTGAATACACTTTCATAGCAAATAGAGTAGGTATAATTAAATTTGAATGTACGTACAAAGGGTGTGAGGTTTCATCCCTTTCGTTCCTAATTTAGGCGTGTACCCGCGGTTTGAGTGTTAAAGGGTGAAATTATATGGGTGAGAAAATCAGGACAGTATTTTGTTTTGAATTTGAGTTGAATGGGGGTAGTTAGAAGAGTGAAATTTTTTGTTTTGGGAAAAAACTGGGTGGTAACAAAGCAACTGCTGAATCTTTATTCTGCACGCATGTGACCCGCTTTGTGTGACTGTTTCCAAACATAATATTGTTCTTTACCAGATTTCGCCAGCATTTTGCCCACAGTCAGAAATTATCCTTTAGAAACGTACTCCCGGGAAAAAACAGTATCCTGTAAGTAGTGTGTTTATTTAAATCCAATTAACACTAAGCCATTTTCTATGAGAAGAGGCCTTTGCCCTGCAATGAGGCAGTAACAAGCTGGTGCCGTTGAGGAGCAAATTACTTACTAACAATTGGACTATCACATTTATAATATTAGTAGGATAGCATTGCCTATTAATGTGTAACTTTTCAACACTATGCAAGAGCCATAAAAAATCCAATAGTTTGTGATAAACAATAGAAACTCCCTTTCTTCTAAAGAAGACGAAACCAAAATTAATGCAAAAACAAAAATATTCAGATACACACTTAAGTTTAGGTTGTATTTGTGTTTTTAGTCAACACTAGTTTCTTATAGGTGCAGTGATAGGATCTTGATTTACAAAGGAAGTTAGCCGTGTTTTTTTATTGAAGTTTGTTAAAATCCTTAGTTACATCATGTGTGGATGAACACTGCAGTTCAGGATCTCCGCACCTGCACCTGCATTGGTATTAATATCTTATTTTAATTAATGCGTTGACTGTCACATGGATTTTCAATCTAACAACACTTAGCAACCAGTATTCTGTATCTGGCATGGGATCATGGAAATAGTTGGGCAACTTATAAAACTCGATACAGTGCTCACCACTTAACGATGCCAGAAAAGAAAACCATAAACACGATCAATATCTCATCAAAGACTTACATAAAACAGGTTCCTAAGTGAAAAAAATATAAAAATACGCATTTAACGCCTCTTAAACATCAGATCACGTAGACGTCCCTTAAAAATGTTGTCCTTGGGAGCCCTAGGGCGGAATACCAATGCCTTCCAGCCACGATACATGGATTCGTGTCATGGTTTAAAATATTGCAACCGTAAAACACAGATGGGGTAGATGGCAGTAAAACATTGTCGCGAAAATGAGGAGGAATATATTATGTGGGTAAAGTGAACTCTGAAGACACTGAGAACGAATGATTTTGGAAGATATTAAATCCAAACGTGGATTTAGGTAGGAAACGTAGAAAAAATTTGAAGGAGACTGGAGAGCCGGATAATCTCCTTCTCAAAATAGTTTCCCGAATGCCCTAAATACTTGGTACATCATGATTGACTGACAGTATTCCAAAACTGATATATCATAGATTTAATTCAACAAAAATCTCTCAAAGAATATCTTTGTGTTCTTAAAATTGCGCAAGACATTAGATACCAAAAATAAAACCATTTGGGTTTCCCAGGACGGTTGAAATTCACAGTAAAAAAAATTGTGTGTCATTGCCATCCAAGTACAATCGATCAAACCGGCACTTACTAAAATAACTCAACAAAAATAGACAACTCGCCATCCCTTTCTATCAGATATAAATGATTATTCCTATCACGAAACATCAGACGATGACCGCAGAACATATTACCGTGGTACTTATTGGTTTCCCGTCGCGAGGAACCATTGCTGTTTGGACATGGGCAGTTCCAGACCAATGAATGCTTGGACACGTGTATATAATGAGGGATCACATCACATCACATCATCAGCCTTTTTTTTAATGTTCCCACTGCTGGGACACAGGCCTCCTCTAATGAGGGATATTTTAAATTATTATTAGGTATTTTTTTTGTTTTAATATTAAGGCGCCGATTCCCTTGAGTAGCTGATTTTAAAATGAGAATCACGTCTCAACGGCTCGTCGTAATCTTTTGGAAAAAATATATGTTATATAAGACCATTTTCTTAATAATTTAATCTGAACAAAGTTTGAGTTTTATTCGTATAACATAGTGTAATTAATTTGTAAAGTTATGTCTAAAACGGACAAATACACGACAATCACACCAAAACCGCTAAGCGTATTTTAATGAAATCGACACCATCTCAAAGACAATTTTATTATCTACATTTTGATCTGAAGCTTTTTTTAAATATCATAGAATAATAAGGAAAGTACAAAAAACTACTAAATTTTGGGTCGCGCGGGTGTGAAACGAGTGCGCGTTTTGTTCCCTCAAGGTCGTTGGCGTTAGTCGTCATCTTAAACTTCCAGCTGTACTGGGGTATGTTTAGTTGATTTGTTTTGTCGTATGATTTGTACAATGGTAAAAAATCATTTTCTTTGAAAAGAGCCTACAAATTCAAGCTTGCATGCAAATAAACATTTTTCTTTCTTTCATTATTTTCTTTCTAAAAAAAGTATTAATTCTTTATCTTTGTAATTGTGACCGTACTGTTATAGTTTTGATATTGCAAAGGTTTTTCAAAGGTTTCGTTTATGAAAGCTATTGTAATTAAGCCCCATAACACTGGTAGTGGTTAAAAAAAGGAATTTACAGTTTTTTTTTTATTTTTCTCTGGTTGAAGCAGTTCCTCTTCAGTTGCTTGATTCAGGGCCGCGGTGACTCTTTTTCAAATTCATCCGCGTTTTCCAGTCTGAATTCTTCTACATCGGTTAAGTTCTATTTTAGTTTTCGGAAAAAAAAAAGATTTTTAATAAAACCCCTACAAAATAGTCTGCTACAAACTACCCAAAATTCAATTATAGACGATAAATTATCTGGTTGACCGAATAAATTTATCCAACATGTCAATTTAATACCAAGTCATAAATAATCATCGAGACTACTAATATTAAAGTCCGCAGTAATCCAGGCATGTGGTCACCGTATTACTCACGTCACAGTATAGGACAATGTTAATTAATTAGCTGATAATAAAAAAACGTTTTTGCAGAATTATAGTGGATAGGTTTAGTTTTTTTCCACATTAGTATCTGCGTATGTGGATAGCATAGGAATTTTAACTGAATACTGATATTTAGGTAAGTTCATTACACTGGAAACTCACCTACAGACAATAAAGGAAAGGAGCGAGGAGGAAAGGGCTAGACAAATGATAAGGCCCTGCGCAGACGACAGACTATCCGTGACGCACTTTTTAGTCTGTGAAAATAGAACCTATGCAATTATATGCAGTAACGCACACGACGCGCAAAAAGTCCGGCGCACAAAAAATATAATTGCAAAGGTTCTATTTTCACAGACTAAAAAGTGCGTCACGGATAGTCTGTCGTCTGCGCAGGTCCTAATGATGACTTAAAGCAATTTGACGCCAATTTTTTGGTATAAATTTCTTACCTCTTCACTGTTCCTTTCTGAACCGCGGGGCACAGCTAATGTTTTGCAAATGGGAAGCAAACTACTGCCTATTGACTGGTGATAACGTCTAATATCAGACCACATTCGTCATCACAACCTTCAGAGGGGCAGCAAAAATTAATAAAACTTTCCCAAGCGCCTATTGAGGGTATAAATAACATACCGCAACGAACTTTTAAACTATTGTCAGCATTCTTCATAGTTATATACATGGATGCTATAATAATGATATAATTATATTATTGAATTGAATTGAATATATGATTTGAAAATTTATAGTAAAATATCAGATTTAAAAGATTCTGTGAAACTTCAGACTGATCTTAATGTTCTCCAGCAATGGTGTTTTGATAATGGGATGTCGCTTAGTGTTAAAAATGTCAATACATAACATTTACAAATAAAATAAATTATATTAAATTTAAATACCTTATAGATGGAAATCACTATATTTTCGTGATCATTTAGATGGTATGATTACTAAGGCTAAAAAAATGGTTGGCTTTATAATTCTTATGTCTAAGCCATTCTGTAATAATAGCAGCTTTATTCTGCTTTATAATGCGTTGGTTAGCAGCTCCCTTGAGTATTTATTTATTTATTTATGTACACACAAAACACTTAACAGAGAAAAGAAATAATACAGAGAGAGTGAGTGAGTGAGTGAGTGAGAGAAGAGTATTGTTCACTATATGGTCTCCCTACTATTCTACTTATGCAAATAGTGTAGAATCCGTTCAGGCTCGTTTTTACGGTATTTATGCGTGAAAAATGGCATTCAAAAAGTTATTCCAGAATACAAAGATAGAATGAAACATTTCAAATTTATAAGTTTAAAAGAAAGGCGAAATAATTCTGACCTATTAATTCTTCATAAAATTAAAAATGGTTCCATCATAATAAATTATTTTAACTTTAGGATTAGCTAACGTAGTATGCGTCAGCATAACATATTTGATATCCCATCCTCAACTTTAAATACCTCATTTAATAGCCCCCTTATACGCGTGGCAAGGCTGTACAATGAAAGGTCCATCTCGTTGGACAGTCCTATTAATGTCTTTTCAATGAAGTTCATAACATTCAGACAATTCCTATTAAGTGATGAGCATGAAGATTTTGACTCAAGCTCTTAATGCTCATTACTCTTAAATGATATACTGTGATTAATGTTTACCTAGTTTAGTTGTAGTCTTAATTTAGAATTGTGTAAAATGTCATGCATACCTATAATCTGTATGATTGCTATGTAATTTTGACTTTAAATGTTGGATGGTTTTAAGCAGTTGTACGGTTGGTGTGCTTAATTAAATAAAAAGAAAATAAATAACAGTTGCGGGAATTTCCATTATTGTGTAAATACCGTCACGGTCACGATACAAATTAATTTTCTTGAACTCATTAACCCCCGCCGAAAAAGATGGGTGTTATAAGTTTCACGTGTGTTGCTGTGTATCTGTGTGTCTGTCTGTGGCAACGGATGAACCGATTCTGATTTAGTTTTTTTTGTTTGAAAGGTGATTTAGTTGAGAGTGTTCTTAGCTATGTTTGCATAAAGCCGGTACAGCCGTTCCAAAGTTATGGGCTTTTACTGTTTGAATCGGGGTGTTTTTGCAAGATAAATGTGTCGGGGGTTTTTTAATTTTGAAATTTTATTTTGTTTTTATAATTTTATTATTCAGTGACAAAAGACTAAATGCCTGTCATTCCGCTGGATTAATCAGAAACAACCATAAACAAAATAATTTTAGCTGCCCATTCACCCACTTCTCACCATCAAACGCTGATTTGATTTGAACTCGCAATCACTATCATGTGTTGATGTGTCAACACATGATGCCGGTTACAGCAGTGTGAGGAATCATATTGCCACCGACGGAGTGCCATAGCTGGCAAACTGGCAATTATTTGGCACAGTGTCACATGACTGATTATTGAACGAGCAGAACGGTTTTATTGTTCTGCTAGCTGTACTGGCTACATCCGTTTCGTATGACGACAAATTACTTGTACTGTTTTCATAGAAAGTCGGAATTTATTTTGAGAATACTTAGACAGAACATCTGGTCTGTATTCTCACTTCTCGGCTATCATTTAACCAGGGGTTAAGTGCCAGTGAAATAAAACCCACATGTGACTTTTAAAATACTTCATAATAATCTCTCACAAGCGCACTCAACCAAAATAAGCAACATTGTAAAGCCTTGCTAATATGGGTTAACCTTATTAATACGGGTACAAAGGCGGTCTTATCGCTGACAGCGATAATGGTCAAACGCGGGCCAATCAAAACTTGAAATAAATATAATTCCTGTTTAAAATATCGAAAACGTAAGTAGCGTTTAACGAACTGGTTATTTATGGTAGTCAAATAAGTCTTCAAAATACATAATAATAATGTACTACCGTGTGATGTTTACTTTCGTCTCTAACATTTTTTAAACATAACAGAAGGTACATTTTATAAAATCAATCGTTGCTAATCCGGAGTTCCCTTTCAATCCAAACTTACACAAAGTAACAAGTCCACACCTGCCCGGCGAGCATGGCCTACTGTGACATCGCTTAAGTCACACTTTTAATCACAGTTTGGGCGATAAACTCATTTTGTCTTAAATGCTTGCACGGCGGCGTGAGATATTTTCTTGACTTGTGGCATAACTTCTTGAAGCAAAGGTACTGGCGATGCAGGAGCCATGTGATATTACACGAACCATTTGGAGCCACTTTTGAGCCCTCAATAGTGCTTTTACAAAACGAATCTCGAAAACTAGTAATAATTTACTATTTTATGTTATGATAATTATTTTTTTGTAACCCTGATTTTAGGATATTTTTCTGCACAGTCATTTAAACTGTGAATCTAGAACTCAAGCTCAAAAGCCTAATTTCAGGCATTATTTGTTTACTCAAAATAAGTCCATGAATTTACATTTAAACAAACTAACGGCTGAACTGAAGACTCTTCAGAGGCACGATGCAACGTGGCAAATCCGACATGCAATGCACTTGTCTTTTGGAGCCTTAATTCGAAAAAAAAACAATGAAAACATGAAAACAGAAAATGCGACGAAAAATGTAAGGCAATCGTTAAAATATGTTTACCCGTATACAGGAAATAACTTATTAAAATGAAATTGACCATCGTAACTATTACTCTTGATACGGTAAGTAAAAATAAATATTGAGCAATTTGTTCATCAACAACAAGCTAGTTAATCTATTAAAATTAATGAAGTAATTTCTCTCATCACAGTCATCATAGGCTAACTAGCAAACATTATACATAAGTCTGTGCAAATAGGGTTTCACATATTCCACATCAGGTATCTGTGGTTACTGAGTAAACAAACATACTACTAATAACAGTTATAAAAGTTTATAACTACAAAAGTTGAGCTCTACAGTTATTAAATTCATAGTTTAATAAAACAAAAGTTGAGCTCTACAGTTATTAAATTCATAGTTTAATAAATTTAAAAAAAAAACTTGATCATATTGTTATGCCAATGACGCTTATGAGAAATATTCTCAGCAGGAAAGTAATGATCACAACATTTTTACAAATATACCATCACTGATGTCATTAAGGGAACACCAAATTTTATAACAGTGTGATTTCAAAACGTTTAAAAAATAAAGGTATTTTAAAAGGTTTTCCTGAGTTTTACTGGTACACGTACAGAAACTCGTCAATGCTGCTTGTAAACATACTATTCAGTAATTGAAACACTTCTCTGACTCTTAGAATATTAAGCCATTATTTAATATCCTGTTGTTGGTACTTCCTGGCAACTTGCGGTTTCCGGAAAATTTAATTATGTTGGCTGCAATCATGTCTCATCTCAAGGAAACAATTTCATGTTCAAATATTTAAATATGTTCATTACAAACATACGGGTGCAGAATTTGTTTGTTAAGACCTTGAGCTTTAGACAAAGTGATATTCTATATTAGCCATAAACATTGTAAAAGTAAAATTTGTTTGGTATTGACCACGTGATATGTCGGCAAGGCATCTTAATCCCGTATGTTTTTGACTTTTCGACGATCTATCTTATAACGTCTTTGAATGTCTCTTCATTTCATCAGTTGCGAAAAATAAAGTAACTATTAAAAGTCCTAATTTAAAATCAGCCTGTCTGTGCTTCTACTTCAAGGGGACCACCTCTCTCCTACCACTTCCGATAAGGAATTAGTATTAATCACCACACTTGTTCATTGTGTGTTGGTGATTTTAAATAACTTTCAAAAATAACATGGATATTAAAAAGCCCTATTGGTTATAGGCAGGTTTTTAACCCGCAACCTGATGCTAGAAACACAGGGTCATAAAATGATTAGACATTCTACATATTTATAAAAAAAATATTCCTTATATTTGTCAGAGCAAACTCTCATATTTCCATTTTAATTATTTTTTATCCTGGATCTAAGTGAGTTCTGAGGTAACCGTGATATGAACTGGGCACGTACGAAGGATGGCTTTAAATCAGTTAAAATTTGTATTTATATCAAGACCATGCATTGATTGCGATAGTCTTTAGCAACCATTTTTACAAGAACAAATAAAAATCATTCAAAATACACTAGCTATCTTTCTACTGCTATGGCAAACAAAACCACGGTTAGAAAAAGTGTGTGAGAGACAAAACGATACTGCGGCCATTTGTTGTATTTTCCCAGAATTGTAATGGGTCCACGGCAGATGGACGGTCAAAAATTACTTATCTGTAGGTCGTAGTGACGAAAGAAAAACGAAGGTAGAAAGCATTGCGCTGTTGAATATTTTTTTTTATGATATCCTGGGTTTGACCTCTGTCCATATCCCGAATGACTTTATAGGCACATTCCAAATCGTTAGGCTTTGTTAAATCAAGATCTAGACAAGAGATCCAGAATTTTATCAATCGAAATATATTTAGTTGCTTATTAGTTTCTTTACATATCTGTGCCTAACATTCCACCTTAGGTAATTAGGTATGTCAGCTGAAAACCCGAAGGTCAAAACTTACCTGTAACCAAAAGAAAAACGAGTTTTATATTTTGAAGATCACACGTAGGTAAATACATATAATAAGTAACAATGTACAATATTTTATAGAAGAAAATACGTTAAGGTGCCTCCTCGAGCAAAACGCCGTTTTTGTGCAGTTTTTAAGAGCTATCTACTCGATATTCAAAAAAACATATGAACGTATAAAATACATAAAATTTCTACATAATAGTGATTCTGAAATGGTAGATTTCATTTTTTTTAATGAAGTAGTTGTTTTACTAATCTCCTTCAAACAAAACCGATGATAACATGCATCTCCTCGTAAAGTGTTCATTCATTAATGTATGTACTAACACTAATGGATTGACAATTAAATAACGAACATTTTATAATTTTTATTTTTTTCAAAATACCAAAATTAGATTTTATAAAGATTTGCGCCACCAGTGTGCTGCTAGGGCACTAGGAATGCGCACGGTGGTGTTTTGGTCAGTGTACGGCCTTAATAAATCTAGGAAGTGAACATAAAGATGAGTACCTAATAACGCTGCATAATACTACAAATCATAAGCACAAAATAAACCAGTATAAAAACTCAAAAAACTACATAACCTTTCCCACTCATTTCCTCTTTCAATCATAAATACTTCACTTCCTCGACCTCGGACACTCAGATCTTCCTTTTGACCTCGACTGATGTGTTCTGCCAGTAATTTGGCAAGTGGCCTGCAACTTATAGTGTCAACCACACTACTCGGCAATAGTAATTGCTATTTGATAATAATTATCGTCAATGCTTGGTCTTTTACAGTTCTCGGTGTGTTGTCTTTACTTTGCCTCAAGTAAAACAAAACAAAATCATTGATAAATTGTGTCATACGAGTTTTTGTACGAGGAACTACCCATTACCAATTCAACTGACACAAAGAAATTCTTCAATGTATTATATTCTAATCCCAAATTCACAAAATAAATCTGTTCCAATTTTGATCCCCAAAAGGATTATTATAATAAAGCTAAACACTGACCTTTAAGGACCCTTGCACCATATAAATCAATATTTAACCAACCCTAACTAATCCGAGTCAAACTATTAAGTTAAGGTTATAAATTCTCATAAAATGTATTATTAGAATATTGCTTTTATCGATTTTCAATTTTCTTGGAAATGGAGGGTTGTCACGCTGATGGAATTTGGGATGTTATTAACTTTAATATTCTTAGGTACTTATTATGATCAAATTATTATAAAATAGGGTTTTTTCTGCGGTATTTTTCCCGTCGCCTATCTACAATTAAACACAACACAGAGATCTCTTCAATCAAGTCTGTCAAAGTATGGCAAAAGTATGGTGAAGTAGTAGTATTAATATTTATGGTGCAAACGAACCTATTAGTCTCCTTTGCACCATTGATGGTGCAGGGCATACGGTACAGCGGGCATTTGGTCAGATTGGTAGCCTAGATTAAACAAGCCAACTCAGTGGCGTAATACTTGATGATCATCATTCCCAGTAGCATAGACAGACCCAGAAATAGTACGCTGGATCAAATCGTAACGACCTGCATGCATTTGCAATGATAGTCGCACTAATAAATATGGTGTAAAACGTACTAGATATCATTTGCACAGCAATTTAGTGCTATGATAACTCTTCAGTTTAATGCGAATACTAGTTCGAATAACATGTTAGTTCCAAATCGGGCGTTTGCTTATGTCAATAAGTAGTTTTGAACTTCGATACTATTATAGTTGAAATTATTGGGCATTCAAGGATATCTAAATGGTAAATTAACTTTTGGTAATGGATTGAGGCGGACGTGGTGTTGTGGTGGTAAACTGGTAAGTAGTTTGGCAGAGGGGGGAGTGGAAATAAGATGGGAGTATAAATTATGTATCTAGTCTGTGAGTGAGATGAAAAACGTGTGGTGTTTTAGGTAAAATTAAGTGAAGAGTGAGATGACGATCTAAGAGACAAGAAAAGGATTATTATAAATAAAGATGTGATCATGGCTATGATATTGCATTATTTTTAATATACTGAACATAAACTACTGTTCTATCCTGGAACCATGAAAAGAACGAACACAGCACATACCGTTTTAGAGATGTTTTTTTCAGTCAGGTCAGGAACTTAATGCTTGCTGACGACCGGGCGAGCATGTATGACAAATTGTTTGAATGTAAACAAAGCATTAAGTCCGCCTATGTACTTTTATGTTGCATGAAGTTTTAATAAATAAATAAAGCAAATAAAGTGTGTTAGGACCGTGGTGCTCTGCAGTTCCTACGTCATCTATGGGGAAAATTTTAGAGCATGTATGTTCAACACCCAGCAATTCAGAAGTTTACAGATTTAGACCTGTGGTCTCTCTCAGTCTACGAGTATATCCCCTACTTAACTGTTCTGACTGAAAAAGCGTTATACCGTGTCACCGCTTTTCCTATACCCATATCATATTATTGCTACACCCTCTCACGCCTTTAATTCTATAATGCACTACAGCAATTTAGTACAACAGGAACATCCTAAAACACAATAGTATAAAAAAGTAGGCACACAATTACCCATGTTAGCTGCATGCTCAATGAGAGGAAGAAGCAGAGGGTAGTTAATACGGGTGGGAGTAGTTCCGTGGTTTTAAGGTTGGGGGCTTTTGTTGGCGATTTTATGCATGTAATGACTACTGCATAAATTGAGCTGTTTGAGCGGCTGCCATTTATGCAAAAAAATAATATAGAGAATGAGTGTTACCATGGGCTTCAAACAAAGTGATATTTAATCAGCGATAACGTCCAAATGTTTGGAATTCGGTAGTTGTTAATCCCATACAAATTGGACTCTATAAGAATCCTTTTCGTTCGTAGAATGTCACTTTCTCTATCATCTCTGTCTAGGGACTCTGTTATTTACTGGAGCCGCAATGTTGTACTGAGCAGTCTGTTTGCGACATGTGACATTTGAACTGTCCAAATTAGATTCAGACATTTAGGCAATAGCTACAATTATGAACTCATCCTTCTTCATATAGAGTTGAACAAAAGTTGAATGTTCAAGTTTTACATGTTACGTGATATCGTCGCTGCGATATTTAGTTTAACCGGTTACTGTAGCTATTGCAATTTTATTTTTACTGGTAGTTGCATAGTTTGCGCTTGGCATATCTTTGGATTTCCTATAGTAAAAAAAAAGAATAGGTGTGACTTCGTATCAAGGCGACACGTGGATAGTGTTTTTTCTGTTATTGTTTGGCAAACAGGTTCACAGACTCGCCTCTCCATGGACTCGCTTCTTATAAATAAATGTTTTTTTAATATTTCTTTCTAACATAGAACTTAAGAATAACTACATAGCTTAAAGTGATTGCACTTTCACACCTTTAAAGAATTCGCCAACATGTGAAAACACTGGCAATTTTGCTATAGGTTATAAGGGAATTATCTTTCACTCTAGAAAATATATTCTCCTCTAAAATAGGTTACTCTGAAATTATAGATCTCTCGATGATCAAAGGATGTCTTCACAATTTATTCTGCGCCAGTGTGCTTTTACGACTACCGCTTTTTACATTTCTATTTAGCCCACGAAAAATAAAAGGCGTGAACATAACCAAATTTATTTAACTCACGACCCCTTTTGTCAGCAAAAACAAAAGAAACGCGGGACGGTTAATTTTCGTAGTACTTCCTACTGCCCGGCGCCGGATATATTGTGCTGTGATGCCTGGACCAAATAAGGTTGGATAAGAAGAATCGTGTGTCAAAGTAATTAAATGAAAATAATTAAAATTTATTTATGCTGCTGGGAAATAAAGAAAGACCTCAGAGGTTGCCACGAGATAAAATGCGATAACAACTAGTTAAGCATAATGTGTAATCGGTAGGAGGTACCAGTTAAATAGAAGACTGATATTTTCTTCTGTGGGGACTTTACTGGCAAAAGGAAACCTAAACCAATAAAACATTTTTAATTGAAAACTGTATTAAATATCAACAACTTTTTAGTGGTACCAAATCGAAGTACGTGCAACCTCCTCAGTAATTGGATCACAGCATAAAAATCGCAGAACAAAAATAAACTAAATGCTACACGGTATTCCTTAATTAATTGACACTCACAATTTAATAAAGACACTTAACTCAAAAATAATAAACCAAGGTCTATTCAAGAAACACGTGCAACAATCTTATTTTATTTCAGTATGCACATGTCCTATCCATCTTTTTACGTTCCAAGTAAAAATTGTTTGACATTATTTTGTTTAATTAAAAGACGGATTTATAAGAAGTTAAAGGTAAAAAGAAAAGTGGGTCATGATAATAACATACGCCTGTTTTTTTAATTAAGACCAAAATAATCTTCTTCTAAAAAGAGAAGGAACGAGTATTGATAAATATATGTACATAATATGCTCCTTTTAGACTAGGTATCACATTTGTAAAACAAACACCCTATATTTGTAGCCCACTTTCTAACAACAATCCGAAGGATTTTGTTAGAGGTTTCCAATCCATTGCTTTATGTTTGACAAATTCTTCTGTTTGACAATTAAAAATTACGCAATTAACGTTGAATTGACAAAATGAAAGGCTGTGTAACGCATTTATCAACCAGGTTTATCCACACTAATATTGGTATTAAAGAACATAATTTTACTATAAAATTGAAAATCAAAACATTAGCGTCGTCGTGAAGAAACCTATTATTAAAAAAAAATATGAATCATTATTATTAAATTAATATTATTATTCAAATTATCTACAAATCTTGTTATTTTTCATAAACAATAATCTACGCGATCTGACTTAAACGCAAACTTATTGGTATGAAAATCAAGCGCTGTTTATCAATCTTTACAGTTCCGGCTAAATCTGAAGGTGCTTTATAAATTCAGTTAGAGAGTTTGGAAGTAATCAAGGCCCATTCTTAGGTATATTATTCCCCATTAAATTTATTTCGTTTGGAATCAATATTCTAGAGTGAAGGCAGCTTCACTCTAGAATAGTTCCTACAAGAGTGGAGTGTGTTGAGCAAGTAACAACAGCCGCACGGATCGACCTGCAAAGTAAATTAATCTTAATCTCTTTATAAACATTATGGATCCGTCTATATCAAGATAATATAGACGGATCAATATTGTTTAAGTTTAATATAAGCCCCCGGCTTCGCCACCTCAGTTATTATTTTCAAATCCATGATCTCATTCCTACTACTGGTATAAAAAGCATCCTGTCCTGATCCAGGTCATGGCCATTAATACAATTTTTTTTTTAACTAGCACTGTTATAAGCTACCAAGATTACAAACAAACAAATCAATATAAAAAACGACAACCCACATTTTACACGGCAAAAAAATAAAGCAACGATCATTTCTCAGTCGGTTGCACTTAATAATTTTACAAAGCCTTAAAACAAATGAACCGGGCCCCATTTAAAATTGTGTTGTCTTCTAAATCTTCTTTTCTCACCAAAATCGAAAGAATTATATTATTTTGGTACCTCTAAAACATTGAATTTATTGAAAAAGGAAATAAGCAAGCAATTTTGACAATGCTACCCAATATGTACCATTCGACATGTTAAACAAGAAACCAACATAAATTAAAATGCTATCTCCCATAATTTTATTCACCAAACAACAACAATAAATTGGCATCATCAATCAAAAAGAATCGAATTTTTCAACTCGATTTGAATCAATCGTTGCCAAATATGTGATCAATCTTTTACCAAATTAAATTTGTGAAAGACAGGACATGGGCCCATGGGACCAAATTTTATTAGACTGTCTGAAGAGATTTTGAGTTTCTTATGCGTTCTTCTCCATAACAATCTACTTGCCGATTGCACGGTAGAATCATTTTTTATTACTTGTAAATTTTAATTTTAATTTATGTGACGTTCAAAAGTGCCGTTAGTTGGCCTAGTTGAATAAATATATTTGACTTTGACTTTAGAAAATATTTGAGAATTTACCTAATACTAGAATCAGGAAAGACTTAAAAAAGTACTTACCCTGTTCAGTCTTCTTAAGTAACTGAACCTTTTATTTATGGTTTATTGAAAAATCATAGTTAAAAAGCAAAATTTATAACTAGGATACACACAATATGATTTAAAAGAGGTGGTAAAGGTACAGGATAGGCTTGCCCGCAAATCGTAGAACCAACCATATCAAGAGTGAGCTCATCAAAAATAAACAAAACCTTTGGTAGATTTTGTTGCGACGATGACCTTCATAAACTATACTTACCTATAACCAAAATAAGGCTTCAAATACACGTGTCCAACGTCAAATGGACGTTCATTCAACCTTATAGTTTTATTAAATGGTCAAAGATCTTTAGCAAAAGGGACGAAAACCAAACGCCTGCGAAACCATATTAAACCAGAACTAAACTCTATAATCTAATTATTAATGTTCACAAAAACAGAACAAATGTAAGCCTTTACCCTAATGTAGTTTGTTTTAACATAATATAAGTATAAACAGAAGGATCACTTATTAAAAACGGTACTCCCTTCATTCGCAGCACCGCTATCCTACTAATATTATAAATGTGAAAGTTTATGAGGATATTTTTTACTCTATAATACAAAACCTACAGAACGAACTTTAATGAATCTTTACAGTAATATAGCGTATACGTCAGAATACCACATAGACTATAAATTATAGACTAACCAATTCTTTCAAACTGTAGCAGTGTGGATTAGATCTTCTGTCTTAACATATAGTGTGACCTTAACCACAAAGGCATAGCCATTGCGGGCGGTCCATAGTGTGGACCTTACCTAATGTAAGGTTATCTTACAAAAAAAACGTAGGGATATAGAACAATAAGATTCCTATACCTGCCGTCATTCGTGTAGGTATTGATTTATACAGCAAGGGTTATAGGGCTGCGGATAAGGCCTTTGTGTGGTTCACGAATGCGATTCGGTAGAGAATTCACGGGAATTGGGTTTTAATATCTGCATGGATATATTTTATTATGAGGTATTATGTTGTGTGCCTTTATAAGAGACTTTATGAGTCACCATTCCTTTTTAGAAGCACGTTGAATATGGCGCAACTTTGGTCAGGTATGGACTTTATAGTATTCCACCAGCTGCCGCTCGCGGTTCAGCCCGTGTGCTATTAGTAACTCTCCCAATATCTTTATAAATTATGACTTATGTGTTGTTCTGATGTATAAGTTATATTTTTGTAAAGTTTCATCAAAATCCGTTCAATTGTTTTTGCATGAAAGAGTAACAAACTTCCATCCATCCATCTTCACAAACATTCACGTTTATTTATTTATTACTTTATCCTCGCAATGGAACACCTTGCAGCAATTACACAAATGAAGCAAAATGTAATAGTAACATATCATTTATCATTCATCAAACATCAAATCGGCCCATTAGTTTTGAGCCGAAGTCTTTAATTGGGAGTCAACAGCCGCCGCGCTGGTGCGCTGTGATCGGACGACCCAATGTTTGGCAGAGATATTTTTTTTTTTAAATTACCAGCTTTTGGTAGAAACTATTACACGTTAACGCACTGCGCTTTTAAAGGGTAATTTTCGAGTATATTGAAACTTTGAGTGTCAAGTTTGATAAAATATTTTTTTAAACTGCCCTTCTTCAGATACTCGTTATTTAAATATTATCAGTTAAACGATTTAAAGTTGGTAAAAGTTATTCCCTAAGGACACATCCTTAGGGAATAACTTTTACCAACTTTGTGCACACACAGACTTAATCAAAATTATTTCCAACTGGTTGGCCGGAGGATGACAAAAAATTCCTGATAGACACCACAGAAATTTAATGTTTTATCATAACATAACCACTATTCTACAGTCCCAACCCTCAAAATAAGAATACTCCCTTAAGTACCCTTGCAAGTCAACGTGATAGAGATATATTAGGGGTCGAAAATATTTTTTACGATTTAGAGCCACTCGCCATGAAATGGTTGGAAGGAAGGAACTGTCATTATATATTTTAAGGTGACTTCTCGTCAAATAGTGAACGCTGGGGTCTTTGCTTATTAATAGAGTATTTACTTGAAAGATAGTGATTGTGTTCAAAATTTGTCGTTTTTGGTAGTTATAATTATTCGTTTTTCTTGAACAGCAATGTGGTCATACCTGACCGAACATGCAGTCGGCTATCTTCGGAAGCAGTCGTGTACATGATACATTAAAAATGCTGAGTTTTTTTTATGGTGAAAGCTTGTAAGCAAACGTTCTGACGGCCTTACCTTTACTATTTAAATCTATTACAGAGGCTCTCACTTTACATCAAAACATCTACCAAAATATCAAAAGTTATAATTTAATTTAATTACGGCTGTAAATTAAATGTCACTTCTTTTATACCATTTCTGTTATTTTTTTACTTAAAAATCTTGTATCAAGATCGCAAGAAAACCTGAAATAAATTGTATGGTGGCTGTAAAGACGGTTGTGGAGTGGAGAAAGCCACTTTATTCCGAAGAGTACTTCATAGGTTAAGGAGCAGAAGCTACTTAGATAGGAAATGTCGTTTTAGAATAAAAATTAACATGTGACAGAATAAGCTGGGAACGGAAGGAATTTTACTGTTTCTGTCGCGAGTTCAAAAAAAGGATTTGAGCATTTTCCTTCACATATTTTCCAATGCTTTATGCATGTATGTTAGGATATTTCATTCTGTTATTTGGTATAGCAACTAAATAATTATAGCTACACTGAGATCCTAGACAAAGTGAATTTCAATCAGCGAAAACGATATTCAAAAAAATTAACCATGGGATTGACAAGTGCTATAAAACGTAACGTGTAAACAAAAGACTTACCCTAGGCAACGGATAAAAAAAAACATTTCTAGTTTTAACAATAGTTACCTGCTAATAAAGATTTACCTACTAAACCTAATTCAACACGAAAGTAGCAAAATTCAACAGAAATCAGATAAAACTTCAATTTCACGACTTCATTACGACTACAAAACTCATTATTTCTACCAAGGACAATAATTTCTAACTAAAGGGTTTTACGTAAGTCAGTCTTTTAGCCAGGTTATGGACTATTTTTGCCGCAATCGTTCAATGTGGCTAAAGTAGTTTTCACTACTTTAACCTCTTTGTATGCGCAGCAATATTAAGTCAAGGAATATTCTTATTTTATAAACGAATAGCAGTGGTGGCCCAGTGGTATCGGCCGCGACTTACAAGTTGTAGGTCGTGGGTTCGAGCCCAGGCAGGCGCTTTACTTTGTGTAAATTATTTCTTCACCACTGCTCTCAAAACGGTGAAGGAAAACATCGTGAGGAATCCGGCATGTCCAAGAACCAAAAATTCGAAGACATGTGACATCCACCAACCCGCACTGGGCCCGCGTGGTGGATTACGGCCCATTCCCTCTGACAGAGAGGAGGCCTGTGTCCCAGCAGTGGGAACATTAATAGGCTGATGATGTGATGTGATGTGATAAGCGAATAAAACGGATAGACTAACATTTTTATATGTAGTAGATAAACAGAAAAGGCAACTCATGCGAAATGATTGTTAGATACAAATGGGCATTGTTTGAAATATGGTTTGTTTACTTTTTCGAGGGCGGCCGTATTATGTATTATGCTTAGCTTAAGTACACTTGGGTATGGAGGTTTCGCTGCTGGCCCTTTTTTATTGTTGGCACAAACTAAATTAAATTGAAAATCTTAACCATATAAAGCCAGCTTCACGTACAGCTAATGCAAACGCACTCGCTACCGGCATTTGTTTGAGATCGCCGTATGTACGTGTCTATGACATGTGCGTTCGCCTATTTTCGCTCATAGTATCGAGCTGACCTTATGTACATTTTTTTGGTTTAGATATCGGTCAACCACTTTGGGAGTAGGTCTGTAGGTACATTTTTAGGATACGACGGCGATTCGCTGAATTCACTCAATCATTCCTTTTAAAATTTGTTCTTGGTTTATTGTTACAGCTCAACTGTCCATATTTCCGAATCGGATTAAAACAATGGTAATTTCTATTGTGTCTGGAAATTGACACTTTGAGGGTTATCGGAGTTTCTGGATAACTTTATCTGAGAAAAACGCTTAAATACTGTCTGCATAATAATGGTAGTACATATTTGAAATTGCCCACCATATTTTATTGCCCCTTCTCAAAGGATCTTGAAAAAAAAGACATAGTATAGTAGTAGCAATAGGTAGGTTTTGTGCCATAAAGAAAATGTAAAAAGCCTGCATTATGGATACTGTTTCCCCTCCCTAGTCATTTCCTCAATTCGAAAAACAGTATATTTTTTGGGTTGCTTTGAGCCAATATTGCTTACATACTAATACAATACAAAACATCTGAAAAATATTTCCAGAACTCAAAATCGTTGAAGAAGATATTTGACCAAAGAAAAAATACTTTACTTCTATTATTTCAAAATAAGATGACTCGCCTTACTTATTGAAATGAACACAGGAATTCTAACGCAATTTATGGAATAAAAAAAAATACGGAACGCAATTTATGGAATCAAATAAAAATACGTTGAGCGTCAAATTTTCAGTATCTGTTTTATGCTGAAGAAAGTTTCCGTTATATTCAGTTCACGCAGCATTGGCTAAGTTTTGAAAAAGTCTTTTTATTTGGGAAATAATTATCATAATTATTTAATCTGGATCCTGCAATACCCGTCTATTGTACAGAAGTAAAATTCGAAGTCCCCAGGGACGCATCGCATCCAATCGAAGTAGATATGCCAGATTATGTTAACATAGGAGTAGGACACTGTCTATTTGTCTGATAAAATTATCCTCTGAATCCCTTGGTTTACACATATTGCTTAAGGTCTATTACATAGGCGACGTGACAGGCGAACGAATTACTCTCAAACCCCCTACTCGTCATCTGCCACTGTCAAAATAGGGTCTAAGAGAATGCAGCTGAACACCAGTACCTATTTTTCATGGAGCGATCGCTAAAACTAGCTATTTGACCTCTTCAACCTCTTTAAACTACTTCTCCAAACTACTACAACGGGTCATAAATGTGCATTGTTGTTAAAATCATAATATCATATCACAGCACAATTATTATATATTGATACTCAGAACGACAACGTTTATTCTTTAGGTAAACATAATCCCGTTAGTAATATTATATACCACAATTCACTCTTCCCCAGTAATCACACGGAATGTAACTCAGGAACCGTGCGTAGGCAAACTTTTATCCCGACAAAAATGCACAATTCCTTCGGGCCACAAGAGCGAAGACGTGAGAAATAGATTGTTGACATTCTCAATATGTCGAATTGAGTGTGTCTTCAACAATCCAACACATTCGGTTACAAATATCACAACAAACCAATAAATCGATATACAGACTTTTTTTTAACGAAACTATCTCAACTAAACAACATCCAGCATCTTCCAATAATACTCTCAAATCCCCAACCCACTTGGGATTGATCTCCCATCGAGTTGAAGACCTATCAGTCTAATTCTTGCCAATTAATTACTACTCGTACCGTGTCGGCAGTTTGCGGATGAAGCCTTTTTTGTTTGAATTGCTTTGAAGACACTTTTATTTGATTATGGTGGCAATCATGTCAAGTGAGGGGAGTTGGAGTTTTATTTTTTTGGTCTTTCTGTCAATATGATACTTTATACAAACGTCTTCTACATAAAATAGTCTTACATAAGTACTCGTAAGCTGTTTAAACAAACAGGTATTATACAGAGATAAATTTTTTTGTTTACATTATTTGTAAGAAGTAGGTAATGTCTGGAAGTGCTAATTCGATTTCAAAATTTTGCCCAGAAGTTGCTACATTATCACACAATGTTTTACTTATATTGTGTTACTTTTTATTCCGGCAAATTCACGGTTTCTGTGAGACAGACGACGGCAGCGAATCCGCGCGGAAGTGCTCTTTGAAGGTTTAAGATTCAGTTATAATCTGTATCCATATGGCCTGAATTCATAGTACATAATTATAACAACCAACAATTTGTTTGGACATTAATACGCGTGTCTGTACGGGCAAGCAAGTCATTAAACCGAGAATTTTTAATCATGTTTAATGTAGCTTCACAATTACTCCACAATCAGTTAACCCAAATCACTTTCTATCTCCCCATCACAAAGCAAATTAAACACATCTGAACTGCAACCAAAAATATTCTTTTTTACTGAGTCATTGACCCCAATTCAAGACAAATTTTTACTCTCGTAAGCATTCCCCGAATATCACACTTGGCACTTTTCGAGATATCCTTACTTTTCCCCCATCTCTTTCAAACCTATACTGGGAGTTAATTGAGGGAGAGGAATGCACGATAAAGTATCCAGTGTTGTTCGTCAGTGCGCATTTGTAATCCGATATACGTGTGCGGACAACGGGTGACGGGTTATAGTGACGTGCACTATCAATTTATCGATTTTCGATAGGATTAATTGGCTGCGGGTTAGATGACTTAGTTTGCGATGTTGGTGCTGAGTTTTGCCTGTGTTTTGTGTAACCCGAATCGCGTTACTTAGAGGTAATAGAGTTTGCGCTACTTTTAGCATTTCAGATTTTTTTAAGTAAAATTAGCAGCATTTCTTAATATTTGTTTTTGTGCCTTACAATAAGGTGGCTTTATCTAAGTATATTTTCAAACGTATAATAATAAAAATATAATAATAATATTTTAAGCCAGAACACATTACCGACAGTCGTTATGAGGTTGCGATGCCCGTATGTCATTGATAACGAAATGTATCGATAGAAAATCCAATCAGTGCCCAACACTGGTGACGTGATACCGTTCATTCAAACAAAACTACTTCATGTTATTTGTCATCTGGTTTTAACACGTGTGTAATGTCAGGGATGACAGATTTAGATTTAAGCAATACTCGTTTCTGAAGTTGAGATAAAATAAATTAAACCCTAATTAACTTATTGATAAAGACTTGCATATTAAGTACTTTTGTTTGTGAAGTTTTGGCATGCAGTATGGAAAGTTTCAGTTCTGATTTAAGATAGAATTAGAAACCTGTATTTAAAGCTTTTCGTTACAAAATGATATAAGGTTATTTTACACTTTTTGAGTCAAAAGGTCATACGAAATAAATTATAATCCTCAGAAAACATACACTTCACAACTCATTGCGATCATACACACGTACATACCGAAATATTAACAAACTTAACCATTCTCGATCTGTCTGATCGGTTCGGCCCAGATTACATGGCAGTTTGTTTTGTAACCATATATTATATCGTTAGCATTTACGGCGACAGTCCCATTCAATGAAAAGGGTATCACGATATGGGGTTCTTGTTACACTGTTAAATAAACTTAGGTAGTAACTAGGGTTCAGTTTTAAACATGAAACATTTATACAAGTTAGTGGCAGAATACTATACTGTACTGTACTATACGTTCCTAATCAAATGCTTTTAAAGCAAAAAACATTTTTGATTAAAATATACAGGTAATTTACGAGAAAAGAAAATGCTTTTAAATATACTTTACTTTTTAGGGTTCCGTACCCAAAGGGTAAAAACGGGACCCTATTACTAAGACTCCGCGGTCCGTCTGTCTGTCTGTCTGTCAACAGGCTATATCTCTTGATCCGTGATAGCTAGACAGTTGAAATTTTCACAGATGATGTATTTCTGTTGCCGCTATAACAACAAATACTAAAAACAGAATAAAATAAATATTTAAGTGGGGCTCCCATACAACAAACGTGATTTTTGGTACGCAACCCTTCCCGCGCAAGTCCGATTCGCACTTGGCCGATTTTTTAGGGTGTTATTGAAATTTCAAATTACAACAGACCCAGATTACTTGTCAGAAAAGGCTTTTGACACTATCGATATGTCCAAAGAATTGAATTGAATTGCAAAAAGCTCTCCACGGCATCCATCACCTCGTTATCGTCTTCGTACCTGTATCCTCTTAAGTATTTTTTTCAATTTGGGGAACAGATAAAAATCGCTAGCCGCCAGATCTGGTGAATAAGAAGGTGGTCAACCAATTCGAAACTAGCTTGCTGAATGGCAGCCATCGCAACTGCCGACCTGTGCGCGGGTGCGTTGTCGTAATGAAACAGCACGCCCCTTCCAAGTTTCCCTCTCCTTTTCTCTTTGATGGCATTCCTCAACTTGGGAATTAAAGCTGCATAATATTGGTCTGTAATAGTGGTTCCACGCTCCAGGTAATCAATCAACAATATCCCTTCTGAGTCCCAAAATATTGAGGCCATAACCTTGCCAGCCTATGCCACAACGCGAAAATTCTTCGGGGTCGGTGATGATGGCCGTTTCCATTTTGAAGATTGCTCTTTTGTCTCGGAATCAAAATGATGGACCCATGTTTCGTCCATTGTTACGAAACTAGAGAAAAAGTTTTCAGAATCTTCTTGAAACTTGTCCAACAATATCTTTGAAATGTCAAGTCAATTTTGTTTCTGACTGTCGGTTAACATTATCGGCACCCATCTTGCGGAGACTTTTCTCATATTCAAAGATTGTTTCAATATGGATTGAACACTTCCATATGAAATGCCCGTTTCTTGAATTAAGTATCGGATGGTAACTCTTAGATCGCTCAATACATATTTCTCGACTTTCGCAGCATTTTCTTGGGTGACTGACGTCGATGGACGGCCGCAACGATGTTTGTCTTCCGTGCTCGTTCTCCCTATTCGAAATTGAGAAGCCCACCTTGCGACAGTGGAATACAGCGGAGCAGACTCTCCTAATGTTGCCTCCAAATCGCAGTGAATCTCTTGCGTCGATAACTTTTTTAACCGCCTTATTTAATACCGGCTCGCACTTCGTTTTTCTCCATTTTCGAGAACACGTTCCGACACGAAGCAAACAAATGACTACATTCAGAAAAAAACAAAAGAGAATTAAAGATTTTTCTTTATTAATATTACAAATATGTATCTCTGAGCTATGCCTGCTACATTTTTTTTTTTACCAAGGGGTATGTCGTTCTCACTACTTTTTGATCCCTCCTAGTATTTTAAAGGCAATCTAACTGGATGCAGCTGGATACCATTACTTAAAATGGAGCGACTGCCTATCTGGCCTCCACAACCCAGTAACTGAGTAACACAAATACCCCATACCTTGCAAAATATTTTACAATGCATGTCCTCGAAAAGAGCGGTTTTCCAAGCAGCCAAACTGTGCGGAAAGTGTCACTTTTTTCACTAGTACTTTTTACTTTCCTGTACTTTTTTAATTTTTAACTCCAACGTCAGCCCGGCGCATAGAGTTTTTATTATTTGAGAAAAGTTTTAAAAATTAGTTATATACAGATTATCATTCATATAAAAGGTAACATAAAACTAATACTTTATTTTAGGCGTTTTTAATTACTCTAGATTTAGATTTTGAACAATAAATTAATTTTAAACATTCATTAAATATGTTTGGCAGAACGCATATTTTGCTCGTGCCTTATTGCGTTACGATGTGACAGTTATTATTATATGCCCGAGGAAATATTAGTTAATCTGTGGATATGCTGAACGCGCTTGAATAAGCCCGCCATTTTATTAATTTCATTTTATTTATTTCCTCGCACAATGCATAGTAAAATGTTGTATGATACACGTACGTAAGATGATTTCCGACTCGTGTCGATCTATCCACTCACTCGCTTCGCTCGCTCGTGAATAAAAATGCCACTCATCGGAAATTACCTACCTTCCGCACTTGTAGCATAAATAACTATTTTTTATTAAGAATATTCCACCAGTAAATTCCAAACAAACAATTATAAACACATCAACAATTATTTAGACAAATCATGGAAAGGAGATACATACATACAAATTGGATAAAAAAAAGTATCTTACGAGAATCGAGATGAAAGGAAGACGCATTTAGGTTTTCCGGATACATCGGAATTGAGAACACTGATTGAAATCCTACCCCCCGTCCTATATAGCCGACGAAACGGGAATATCAAACAGTTGTTGTTTTAAGTATACCTACGACAAACTATACGACATCATGCTTGTAGTATTCCCTGAAGGACTAGGCAGATAGATGGTGCACGAGTGATGACTGAACATACATACATATACAAAAACTCATGCCTTTCCCCATTCATTTATTTTAATACTTCATGCACACAAAAGAACAGAGGCGGATTGGTGACATAAAGTTTATAATTGATTACATTGTAATCGTCGGCGTTTCTCAAAAACAATGGTCAGAAGACGTAGGTTTAAAGATTAGTATATTCATTAAGTTTGACACGTCGTCGTTGGATCATTTACCGATGTTAGAATGATGGAAATTTTACGTGATTGCTAGGAAGCGGTATATAACCAAGAATCAATTAAGTTCGGTATTTTACGATCTATTGAAGATAATAGAAAGCGCGGTTAGCATTTATCCATCTATCTGCCTAGTCCTTTCCATGTCTGCTTATCGGTGTTGGCTTCCAATTGTACCGGATGCAGCTAAAAAACATTTTCATTGTTTAGTCTGTCACAAAATTGATATCGACACTTTTTTACAGAATGTAACCGGAATAAAAAAATAGAAAACCAAACTAAAAATAGAAATTTATTGAAAATTATGTTCTACTTTATAGTTTGGTTTTCTATTAAAGCGCGTTTTTTAGTTTATTAAACTATTTTTTGAAAACAATATAATTATAACGGGTTTTTTTTTTTTTTCTCGTTATAATTATATTGTTTTCAATTATGAAACGCGAAAGTTTTAAAGTTAAAACTATTTTTTTTTTTACTTTTTAGTTCAATCGCTAAATCGATCGATAATGGAACAAACTATTTAAGTGATAAGTGTTTCAAATTAATCCGTCATTTTGAAGTGGGTGAAAATCACGTTCATACCATAAAAGCGTGTAAAAATTAACAAACACGCTACAATCACAACTCGAATGACACCAACAGATGCACGATTATCGAAATAGGACCCCAAATGAGACCAACATCCAACATGCTGGCTTGACAGAATTCAGATCGAGTATTATACCCACCCGACCCGGGCTAAAGGAATCAAATTTGAATCCAAATTATGGTTTGTATTAGTGTTTATTTTAGTGGTTACCGAATAATATACCGGACGAATATTAGACGGTTCGGTCGTGTTTAGAGGATGAGTAAAAGGCGGGTTACAAAAGAAATATTTTATTACAACCCCGATTTTAAGAGTCGGAAGACATGACTTCAAAATGATCGGTCCCGTGACAAAAACCACGCATGTTAGCGACATCTCTACGTTAGTATACTCATAATCTGTTTGGACTGCAGCTGAAAACCAATATTTTACGTGCAGCGATTGATAATCTAACGGCCACAACCCAGTTACTGGATGCTACGATATTTCTAGGTGAGACTGAAAGGCTAACATGAGATATACCTTTATGACATCAGATTATTCTAGGTCTTTAAAAATCTATTAATCTAGTCAATGAGGTGAAATTACACAAAAAATAGCCTCTAACTGTATAGGGATACTTTAATGTTGACAAAAACAAACTTCCAATCTTACACAAATTACGCTAAAAAATAATATTTTTAATTTGTATGTTTCATCTTAGAACAATATTGCCATTGGTGAGTAATTAAGAATATTTATGAGTAATATAAGTAAGTAGTATTTATGGCGACCGCGAACCGAAAGACGATACGTTGGAAGGCCTCCCACTAGGTGGACCGATGACCTGGTTAAGGTTGCGGGAAGGCGCTGGATGCGAGACACTCGGGATCAGCCAATGTGGTGATGCCCGGGGGAGGCCTATGTCCAGCAGTGAAAGTCTTTCGGCTGAAGTGATGATGAAGATGATGAATATAAGTATCATTTTGCCTTCATAAATAGTTGCTAAGTAATTAATTTGACGAGATGTTTTGTTAAAGTGGATTAATCAGATCTAATATATTGAAAGAGTCTCAAAACAATAAAACATCAGTTTGAATGAATATGTCTTGTCGTATGAAAAGATAAAAAAAATACTTTACCAAATTATTAGTTACAAAATAATATGAAATACCAAAACTAGGTCACATCAAACGTCTACCGGGAAAGCAGAGGGTAGTTAATATAAACATGAACGCCGTCAGCTTGCTAATCAAGAATGTCGAATGTTAATTAGTTTCAGAACTTATAACGGTGACATACGGACGCACAGATAATAAATATAAAGTAGTTTATTACGTCGAAACTTTGTAGCATTTAGCAAAAGCGAGCGCTCATGTAGCTATGGATATTCCATTGCAAACGTTTTTTCGTTGTATAGCAAAACTGCAAGATTTTTCTTAAGAAAATAACTGAAAGGACGCATTTATTTTAGTCAGTGCTTTTATTTTAATCGGCACCCAAAAAAACCATTTTAAAGGATCTTACTAAAGAAACTTCATTCGCCCAACCTTTTTATTGCTGGGTTTACATTACCAACTACCCAAAAGCATGTCAAAATATTATATGCATGATGCTGACTGGCGTTATTAAAATTCTTATTAAAAATAAATATTTGAGCTACAATACTGAGGACGTACATAAAGTATAATAATATTTATTTGAATAATACCTTTTGTAGTAAGATTTTCATAAAGCAGATTGGTTACGCTTCCTAATTTATAGTTCTTATATTTTTATTACATCACCATAGGGCGATTGAGAGGCATTGGTTTAATAGTTCCAGTTTATTAAATAAGTGTCACATATCGTTGGTTTGGTGATATCCCGCGCGGTGGCGCCTCTGTCAACGCGTCGCTGCCGGATAGACGGCCGCCGGCCATTATTATCTGTTCGTTATTAACCACGGTTGAATGCGCGTCCATCATCACGCATCATCTCGCCCAAACCACTCAATTGAACCTACATGAAAGTGTCATCTGTATTACCTAGACATACTGTGTTGTGTACCGCTGGCCAGCGTAGTGTATCGAGTCTGTGAGCTGAACTTCCCGAACGTGACATCAATCTGCATCTGCATGGGAATCGCGGTTTCAAAGGTATGTGGCATAATTAGTAAATTGAACTTTATCCATTGCCTTTCGTCTCATCTGCGTATTTTTCTCCTTTAACTTAGCACTGCTGAATCAGCAATTATAGCCTAGATTACTCTAATAATTTAGGTTCAAGCGCGTGTGATTTTTCTAGTAATCTTCTAGAGGTTATACGCACCATTTTGGTCCTTCGAGCCGGATAAATTAAATTTGGGCCTATTTACAGCCTAATTTTAAGTTCTAAAAGTCTTTTTTTTAAGCAAAAAGTTTGGTTAATTTCCATAGTAATTGCAGATCATCACACAATTCTCGCCTCTATTGCGTTGGGAATAAGGCTGTGGCTGCCTTGCATGTAGTAGTTTCTACCGGCAAATTAATTGTTAACTTATATCTTTAATTTCACTAATTAAAACTCCGAAAAATACATTTAATTGAATATCAACGTTGATTCATATCGCTAAATAAGTTTATTTAATAAATCAGTTAGTTTTCGGCGTAATTACATATTTTTTTGTTCGTGTATGAAAATTGTGGGTAGTCTGGTAGAACATTCGTCTAGTTGGCCTACGTGACTGTGGAATATTCCAGTTATCATTATCGTTCGGCTAACTTTTATTACGCATTGGAAACTTTCATATATGTAGTTTTTTTCTAATCGTGATTTGCTGAATGAATGACATTGATTGTTATTGTATGATACACTACTACTGTAGGTTCGTTAGGTAAATGCCTACTATAATCGTATTGCACGAGTAGGTATTTTTTATAATCCGAGATTCAACCGCATTTGATTAATTATTGCAATTAATCAAATTATTATTGCGTCGCTTGTTATTTTATTTTGTAAGGTAACTTGATCTTTTGATAGGAACCTTCAGGTAAAATAACAGATTTGTATAAACTTTACGCGCTTAGTTCTCCTCATAGGAAACAGCCGTATATTTATACATATCACCCCCGCACCTAACTATGTAAACGTAGTACTTACTAGATAACTTACTTCGAACGGTCATCTGCGTATTTACTTGTTAGGAAGTTTATTGTTTCTTTACGAAGGTATTTCGTTACGAACACAATCGCATCGCTTACGGAAATAAGTACCATACTTGTTTCTAAGTTTCACGCTTAACTTATTGTTGGTTAAGAATATGTACATATTCTATGTATTGAGTAAGTTAATCTCATATAAATAGAAGTAGTAATAAAAAGTTATCGCGTTGCATCCGACATAAATGCTAATTATCGGGTTGCAGGTATCTCTAAGCTAATCATAAATACATACTACATAATATGTATATGTTATAGATGGGCACGTTCTTAAGTTATTACGCGTGCTTACTATTTTATTTTGTATTAGACTTTGTTACTTGCACGCGGTTCAAACTTTTTACGCTTTATATTTTTTATTTCACCTTACAATTTATTATTGTTAGGGTTCGCGTGTACGGATCGTTCCGTACTATTGTTTACTTAAGTCGTAAAATCTTTCGTTGAGTTATCGGTTTGGTTGGAACACTAATTTCACTTACGCGGGTTCCGTAAAAGATAAAGACTTGTTGATTTTTTTGTTTCCATATTTTTACTTCTGTTCACCATGACGGACAAGGTTAAACTTAGATTGTTGGAAAGTAAACGAGACTCGTATTTCGCGCGGGTTCAAAGGATTTTGGATTCAACAGAATCTTTAACAACCGAAAGATTACGTGAGTCTTTTATTGCTCAGGCTAAACAAATTGACGGCCAACGTAGCGAATTCAATGAGATAATGGACGAGATAAATATGTTGAAATTGACACTTGATCCAAAGTGCGAAGTAAGCTATAGTGCCTTGCATTCATTTGATGAGTTGGTCGGCGAGATAAAAATGACTTTATCTTCATTAACTGAATCAAATGTTTCCAAGGAACCTAGCCCGACAGCGAGCCCTAATGCTCATAATATAAAAGTACCTAAAATTGAGCTGCCTACCTTTGACGGTGATATTCAGAGCTTTCCGTTCTTTTATGAGACTTTCAAGCGTATTATACATACGAATGCAGATTTATCAGATTCTGACCGCATTCATTATCTGTTGAGTTGTTTAAAGGGAAAGGCTAGGAATGTGGCAGTAGGTATTGTACCTTCTGGCGATAATTACCGCGTTGTCTGGGATGCGCTTATCGCAAAGTACCTGGATACACGCGCGCTCGCCACTAATTATCTAAATCAGCTGTTCTCATTGAAGTCGTTCGGATCGACACCCGCTAATATTGAACAAGGTTTCGATAAATTGACTTGTACGGTTGCGGGACTCAAACAATTGAAAATACCTAACTTGGTTGATTTTATATTTATTCATTGGGGTCTTAAGTTAATAGACTCAGATACAGCAAAACATTTTGAAATGTCGCTTCGTAACCAACAAGAGTTGGATTATGATTATTTCGTAAAGTTTGTTCGTGAACAAGTAAAAATCTTATATCGCTCCTCTTCTGCGGCAACTAAGCCCGCCCCCGCAGGTAGACCCAGCACCCCATCTAAGGTATCGCAGGTGTTTGTGGCTACTGAATCTAAATGTTCGCTTTGTCAATCCACACATAAAAACTTGTTTATGTGCAAAGCGTTTCAAAAGTTGAGCGCGGATAATAGATTTAAGTTTGTAAAAGACAATAAGAGATGTGGTAACTGCCTAAGTAGCCAACATACCGTCTCTAAGTGCCTATCTAAGTCAACGTGTAGGAAATGCAACGGTAAGCATCATTCCTTATTGCATTTTGAGCAATCGACGCAGGCCCCTCCGCTGGCGCCCGCTAGCGACCCAGCCTCCGTTTCTGAGGCCGACCCAGCTCCTTCAGATCGTGTGGCGTTGTGTACGCATTCTTCTGCTCAAGTCCAGGCCACACGCAGTACTGAAGTGCTGGCTACTGCCAAGGTGTTAGTGGCGGGTAGGAAGGGTAGGGGCGTGGTGGTTAGATGTCTTTTGGACCCTGGGTCGCAAAAGAATTATATGACATCGCGTTGCTGCCGTATGCTCGGTCTAACTATACATACTGACTCAATAACTACCGTTCGTGGTATAGGTGGCACGTCGCAGCCCGTTCGCGGCTCGGTGAATCTTACGTTCAGCTCACGGTTTTGCTCGCAGCCTAGGTATGAAATTGACGCTCTAGTCTTGGATCAGATAACCGGACAGCTTCCTCTGGGTGCTATAGATACTGCCGAATTGAAGCATATTGATCTTAAATTACTCGCAGATGACAGCTGGGGTGTGCCAGGTAATATTGACATGTTACTTGGGGTCACGTTGTTCGCTAAGTTATTGCGACCCGGTCACGTGACCAGCGCACCCGGTTGCCTTGATGCATTGGAGACTACGCTCGGCTACATACTTCTAGGAGAAGCACCTATTATCGAACCTCCAACTGACACTCTGTCTTTCTTTGCGAGTTCTTTCGATAACTTCGATCTTCGTAAGTTTTGGGAGATTGAAGATGTTACTGCTTCGTCCGTTGGGAGTGTGGATGATAAACACTGTGAAGAGTTTTATTGTAGCACAATTACCCGCGCTCCAAATGGCAAGTATGTTGCAGCCTTACCACTGAAAACAGACGCGTCAGCGTTAGGAAATTCCTTTGATATAGCTCGCAAGAGATTCCATAGCCTCGAACGTAAACTTAAATCGCTTCCTAACGTCAAGCTTCTTTACGATGACGTCATACGGGATTATCTAAAGAACAATTATATTTCTTTGGTGCAGAATATCGTACCTGAATGTGGGTTGCCCAAACGAAATTGTAAGGAGCGAGAAAGGGACTACTATATTCCTCACCATGCTGTTATTCGAGAGGATAAAGTAACCACTAAGCTGCGCGTGGTCCTGGATGCCAGTGCATGTACAGATAACGGTACCTCGCTCAATGATATCCTGTTCGCAGGTCCAGTCCTTCAGGCTGACCTTTTTAACATCTTGTTAAATTTTAGGCTTTTTAGTGTCGCTATTTCCGCAGATGTCAAATCTATGTACCTACGTATAGGTATACGCCCACAAGATCGTTCGCTTCAACGGATCTTATATCGGTTTAATGAGGAAGAAGAACTTCAAATTTATCAGTTTTCTGTGCTTCCCTTTGGATTAAAGTGTAGTCCTTTTATAGCTATTCGCACTATCCAACAGTTATGTCAGGATGAAGGAACGCAGTTACCTCTCGCCAGGGACATTTTGCAGCGAGATATTTACATAGATGACATAGTTAGTTCGATACCTAGCACTACGCTGGCTATAGACTCGGCTCGTGAACTAATAAAAATATTCTCTCTCGGTGATTTTCAGCTGACGAAGTGGTCTAGCAATAGTGTCGATGTTCTTCGGAATATTCCAGAGTCATTACGACTTTCACAGAGCGTGGACCTAAGTAAAGATCCGACACAGAAAATACTGGGGCTTCGTTGGCTCCCTGATGAGGATTGTTTCGTATTCCAGGTTAACCCTAATGTTCGCCCTTGCACGAAACGGAATATTCTTTCTTCCATTGCACGTCTTTTCGACGTTTTAGGCCTCGTGGCACCGATAATTTTATACGCCAAGCTTCTTATCAAAGAGCTTTGGCTTGTTAAACTTGGATGGGATGACGTCCCACCACCTCGCATTGTTCGTCTGTGGGAACAATTTAACGCTGAACTGCCAACTATCTCTGAATTGAGATTTTTGCGACATGTCGGCGTCATAGAACGCTGTAAGCTCTCACTCGTCGGTTTTGCCGACGCTAGTGAGAAAGCTTACGGTGGTTCGGTTTACGCCCACGTTGTCAGACCCGACGGTAGTATCGTCGTTTCGCTGGTGTGTGCGAAATCTAAAGTCGCGCCACTGAAAGTAGTTTCGCTAGCTCGTCTCGAGTTATGCGCTGCTTTCCTCTTATCAACTGTGATAAGGCGAGTATATAATCTTTTCGCAGCTCGGCACGCCATTGAGGCAGTCGTAGCTTTCTCGGATTCAACTGTAACCTTGAGTTGGATTCATTCCGCACCGCATCGATGGCACACCTTCGTAGCCAATCGTATCGCTAAGATTCATGAGAATCTTTCGGCAGATCACTTCTTCCATGTGAAAGGGTCTGAAAATCCTAGTGATTGCCTCTCTCGCGGTTTAACGCCTGTTCAATTAGTTCATCATCCGTTGTGGCTAAATGGACCGCCGTGGCTTAAACGTCCGCGCGCTGAATGGCCGATTAAACCATTTGTTTCAGGCGAGTCGCAAGAGCTTCCCGAAATGAAGCCCGTGGCTTTACCTGTGCTCTCGCACCAATGCTCGGACAGAAGTCCTCCTTCCGACAACATTTTATACGCTCGCTCTACTAGATTCTCGTCCTGGTTGAAATATTTAAAAACCATTTGCTTCGTTTATAAGTTTATCAAACGACTCCCTAGAGGGCCCGTTATTGCGTCTGATCTAGAGTTCGCTGAATTTATTGTGTGGCGATCTGTGCAGAGGATTCATTTTGAAGCTGATCTCGATCGCTTAGCCCGCAATGAGTTGTGCTCTAAGTCAATACAGCGGCTAAGTCCCTTCCTCCACGAAGGACTTATCCACGTTGGAGGTCGCCTAGCAAACGCTGAGCTAGATTTTGACTCGCGTCATCAGATCCTTCTGCCGCGTCAAGATCATATAGTGGAGCTTTTAGTTTCCCACTATCATGTGAAAAATTTCCACACAGGACCAACCTTGCTCGTATCTCTCTTACGACAGAGGTATTGGATCCTGTCCGCTCGACGTATTGCACGTCACATTACCTTTAATTGTAACCTTTGCTTTCGAGCAAAGCCGCGACCTACCTTTCCTATAATGGCGGATTTGCCACGTTTTCGCGTTGAGTCGGCTCCTAAGGCTTTCTCTCAAACAGGTTGCGACTACGCGGGACCTTTCTTGATCACGTCGATACGTGCTAGAGGCCAAAAATCGAGGAAAGCGTATATCTGCCTTTTTACATGCCTGACAACTCGTGCTCTGCATCTTGAGATTGCCTCAGATCTTAGCACTGCGAGCTTTATGTCCGCTTTTAAACGTTTCCTGGCGCGTAGAGGGCCGGTTCAGTGTCTTTACACAGATAACGCTACCAATTTTATTGGTGCCAAATCCTATCTACGAGATCTCTACCAATTCTTGGCTAAAGAGTATCACCCTTTATGGGAAAGAGAACTTGCAGAGCATCGAATAACACTTAAAAACATCCCCTGTAGAGCTCCACATTTTGGTGGTTGTTGGGAAAGTGAAGTAAAGAATGTCAAAACGCATCTCTGCAAAGTCATCGGTCAGCAAATTCTTAGTTTTGATGAGTTTAACACTATACTAACTCAAATAGAAGCTTTATTAAACTCGAGGCCTCTGTATGCGATCAGCTCGGATCCGTCAGAGCCCACTTCATTATCGCCGGCGCACTTCTTGCATACGAAACCTCTTTTATTTTTACCCGCCCGCGAAGTCAATGAAACGCGGTTACATCTTATTTCGCGTTATGAATTAACTGATAAAATGGTCCAATCTTTTTGGAAGCGGTGGCGCCAAGAGTACCTGCACACCCTACAATCCAAACAGAAATGGAACACCCCTGCCAATCCAATACGGGTCGGTATGGTTGTCGTCTCCATGCAGGACAATGTGATGCCTCTGCATTGGCCATTAGGAGTAATCACAGAAATATTTCCAGACAAAAACGGAGTTTGTAGAGTCGCATCCGTAAAGACTAAAAGCGGGCTCCTTCAGAGTCGCCCGGTAGTAAAGTTGTGCCCTTTGCCAACGCAATAAGTTTCGTTACATTAATATTAAATTTTACCGTGCACCAATGTGCAGTATTAGATTTAGTTACCGCGTAGAATAGTTAGTTAAATATTCTTATTTGTAATAGAGAGTCGCAACTGAGTTCTCATAACTTTTGGTAGAGTTGTGATGATGACCTGCAAATTTATTTCCTTCTCCTTTGTGTTTCGAAAGTAGGAACTTTCAAGCCGGGGAAAATGGTTACGCTTCCTAATTTATAGTTCTTATATTTTTATTACATCACCATAGGGCGATTGAGAGGCATTGGTTTAATAGTTCCAGTTTATTAAATAAGTGTCACATATCGTTGGTTTGGTGATATCCCGCGCGGTGGCGCCTCTGTCAACGCGTCGCTGCCGGATAGACGGCCGCCGGCCATTATTATCTGTTCGTTATTAACCACGGTTGAATGCGCGTCCATCATCACGCATCATCTCGCCCAAACCACTCAATTGAACCTACATGAAAGTGTCATCTGTATTACCTAGACATACTGTGTTGTGTACCGCTGGCCAGCGTAGTGTATCGAGTCTGTGAGCTGAACTTCCCGAACGTGACATCAATCTGCATCTGCATGGGAATCGCGGTTTCAAAGGTATGTGGCATAATTAGTAAATTGAACTTTATCCATTGCCTTTCGTCTCATCTGCGTATTTTTCTCCTTTAACTTAGCACTGCTGAATCAGCAATTATAGCCTAGATTACTCTAATAATTTAGGTTCAAGCGCGTGTGATTTTTCTAGTAATCTTCTAGAGGTTATACGCACCAAGATATTTGAGGATCAAAGGGGTTTGAAGACGATTTTATTTGCGGCTTATGTCTTCAGAGTTCAGATCATGTATAAAAAAACAGCCAAATGCGAGTCGGACTCGCGGTCGATGGGTTCCGTACCATTATCGCAAAAAAATACGTTTCATGTATGGGAGCCCCACTTAAATATTTATTTTATTCTGTTTTTAGTATTTGTTGTTATAGCAGCAATAGAAATACATCATCTGTGAAATTTTAACTATCTAGCTATCACGGCTCATGAGATAAAGCCTGGTGACAGACAGTCAGACAGACTGACTAGGACGGACTGTAGAGTCTTAATAATACGGTCCCGTTTTTACACTTTGTGTACGGAACCCTAAAAATGATTCAAGATGAAGAATGTTCTCAAGATTTCATGTAATATTTCATTAATTTAAACGATAAATGTTGGAATGTTTCAAATCACCCACAGCAATGCCGTCTATGTCCTGCTATGGAAATATTTTGGGCTGAAATAATGACGGTGATACTGGTTCCGCTAGGGTTCATATTAGGTAACCGCATATCAAGCAGCCTTAAGTCTGAATTTGTGCACTAACTCGCTATTACAGGGCACTTATACCATGACCACCTTTTATACATCTACTCTGTCTACCCCTTACGAAACAAAAAAAAGTTAAATCAAAAAATCAAAAAACCCGACTGCTTCAAAAGCCAACTAAAAAGACGTAAACAAGGAAAAAATCATGCTGTGCAGTCGGAGGAAACATATTCGCGGGCTGGCTGACCAAAATCTGGTGTATCCTCCGCCTGCACAGCATGATTTTTTCCTTGTTTACGTCTTTTTAGTTCGCTTTTGAAGCAGACGGGTTTTTTGATTTTTTGATTTAACTTTTTTTATTTATAAGTTTTTAGTTCAGTTTTTTTCGAATTAGATACATTTAAACATATAAGTGTTATATATTTTTGAAATCACCTCTTAAAACCCTTTATTTTGATACCCCACACACTGGGTTTGGAAGAAAAAAAAATTTGGGACCCCACAATATGGCGCCCAAAATCCGCCATTTTTCTATTTTCCAATTTTAACGTAGCCTATGACACTCGCAGGGTTAAGACGAATCGATTGACGTATGAATCATCATAATCGGCCCACGCGTTTGGTCTCTGGAACGCCACATAGGAACAAACATACATACATACATACATACATAGACTGATAAACACATTACCCTCCTTCGGCAGTCGGGTAATAAACACATTACCCTCCTTCGGCAGTCAGGTAAAAAGACATAATTTATGTTAAATTAATAACCCAGGTAACAAAATGTAATCGAACACACATTCGCCGAATTCCCTTACGATTAAAAGAGTAAAGATAAAGACATTTTATACTACAAACTACTGCAAACAAAACGAAGCATATATTTTATGCTAGAAAAGTATTGGAAAAGCCGAAATATCTTATAACTTACGTGACGTGACTCAAACGGGATGTTTCTTTATGTATCAAAAGATTCAAAATCGTTTTCTTTTCTTATAGGTGGGTATGTTTTTATATAAAAGAAATGTGACACATAATACGTGTGGTTCTGCATAATGTCATTAAGGTATTGATTTTTTTATGACTAAATTTGTTTGTTCGAAGATTTCTAGAATTCAAGAATTCGTTAAACACTGAGTGAAGCTACATATTTTGATGTACGTGTTAATTTGCATTACAAACCCCTTAAGAAAATCGCTTAGTTATGTCGCTTATGTTAATAGTGCTGTCGTATAAGATTTATTGCAATGTATCTTTTAATCTTGTTTTTACGATAACTTGCAATGGATGTGTGTCACTACTACGCAAAATGTCAAGTGGTCGGTACAAATCATTTTGGAGTTATGATAATAGTTATTGCTGAAAGAATATTACTTTGTCTGGAGCACCAGAAATGGCCTAGCTTGATTTTACTAGATATATTAGACGGTACCCTAAAACTTATCTTTCTCATACGTTTTTTCTATATTACTGCTAATCTAACGTTAGGAACACTTGTGGGAATCAAACTCTATCTTATTTGAATGCGTAAATACTTAGAAGTAACGCATTTTTTTGCTCCTTAAAAGGGTTTTTCGTCTTTTATTGTGGTTGTTCTCAAAGTTATTCATATTTGTGTGTAGGTACTAGAACATGAAAATTCTTTCTCAGAAGATAAGTAATATTAGTCTGGGATGGTAAAACGGTTATTGTTGTGGAGTAAGACATTGTTTGAGGCCCGAAAGTCTGAAAGTTCCGGTAGTTTTCAGTAATTACTTGAAGTTTTGGAGGTCAGATAGGGAGTCGCTGCATATTATATATTATATTATTATTAGAACCCATTTTCCCAAAGGCAGTGGGATGAGCCGCTCTGCAGGTTGGTACGGAATAAACTTATTAATACGTCTACCAATACTGCTGAGCGTGCCCGCCTGCTGGCTGTGGGTGAGTGGGAGTCGGGCCTCTGGCTTCAGGCACTACCGTTGCCTAACATAGGTACTATGCTAGGTGACACAACCTTCCGACTCGCTACATGCCTGCGATTGGGCGCTCCTTGTGGGGCTCCACATCGCTGTCAATGCGGTGAAGCAGTCGACTGCCTCGGACACCATGGCCTATCTTGTAGTAAGAGTGCAGGTCGGATTGCGCGGCACGCTAGCATTAATGATCTCATCCGTCGTGCTCTTGCCACCGCCGGGGTGCCAGCTGTCTTAGAACCCAATGGCCTGGCACGCGTCGATGGGAAGAGACCAGATGGTATGACCATAATGCCATGGAAGTTGGCTAGGTCTTTGGTATGGGATGCAACTTGCGTCGACACCCTTGCACCATCCCATCTTCCTAGCAGGGTGGGCTGCGCTGGGGCGGCTGCTGCAGGTGCTGAAAACCTCAAACGGCGCAAATACAACAATTTAATTGGTAATTATGTGTTTGAGCCGTTTGGGGTTGAAACACTAGGGCCATGGGGTCCGAGTGCTCACATATTATTTCGGGATATCGCCAAACGGTTGGTCGACTCTTCTCGAGACCAGAGGGCTGGCCTTTTTTTTGGCCAAAGAATCAGCATTGCCATCCAACGTGGGAATGCTGCCAGCCTTCTGGGCACTTTTCCTGTTGACAGCGATGTGGACGAATTTTTTGACGCCCCGTAAATGTACATATTTTTATTCTTATTTTATTTCTAATATTAGTTTATAAATAATACTGTACTTATGTATTATATAAATTATTCTGGTTGTAAGATGAAAATATATATATTATTATTCAATTCAAGCATCTGTAAATAGTATAATTGAAATATATTTACGAATTTAGGTTTTTTTTACTGTTATACTAGAAGCCGAACCTCACGTGGTCGAAAAAAGCTTAAAAATTTATTTTAATTCTAGTATATTTAGATTTACACCAATCACCATCTATCAAAACTAAATCTGAAACATGTCATGTATCTGTTTCCCCAGCTCCTCCCCTTAACTAACCCTTTGTAAGAGATAGGGGGGTGGGCCTCAAAAATAATGTCGGGTAGTCTTAAGCAAATAGTTTGTCTAACTTTAGGGGCTATCTATCAAAGTTTTGGGCCTGGAAGTAAGATGTATCGTTTGCTATTATTTATTGTAGTGGTTACAATAAGCTTGTATAATAGTATGTTGGCTTTTGCTTCTATCAAAGATTTCTATTTTTAATTTAATTCGTACGCACAAAGGTCAGGCTAACCTGGCCTAAAAAGGGATGAACGAAAGGTTACGTAAAAGCAACGCATGCAGCTGAGATGAAACTGTGCGACAACAATACGACACCGATGCGACACGACGCGTGTTTATAGAAATGGAATTATCATATTTCAAGTAATTTTGGAAATATTTTGTTGATACATTACCTAGTTGCACCTTAAATTAAAGAATCTGCGCGCAAATACCTATTTGACAAACAGAAAATCGGTATACTTACATGCTTCCTCAATGAGATTCTCCTGCTGACTCTCGACGCAGTACTGCAGCAGTATGGTGAACAGCACGCCGGAGATCACGTGCGACCTCGACAACGGCATCATGGACAACACTAGCTGTTTCTATCGATATGACGCACTTTTCGGTGGCACATCACTAGCAATTTCATTCACTAGTGATTGGACTTTAATTCACTTATGACAGCACTTTTATTTATTACTGACAGCACTTTAATTCACTTGTTACAGCCCTTTAATTCACTGGTCACTTGATGAGTTGTTCACTCTTGAAGACCCATTATGGTTCTGTAACAAAATAAAAATTAATTTAGGCAGTGTTACTTTGACTTCTGATAGGCGCACAATTCGAATTTAGTAGTATGTTCAATTATCGTCGTATCGTTCGAATATCGTATGTCTAAAATCATGACAAAGCTCTAAAATAAGAAAATTAGCATATTTCAAGTCAGCAAGTGACGACATGGCGTCCACTTATCTTTGCCTGAACAAGACATGCACACACCTTACACCTTTTCCTTGGGAGTAGGCAGAAACTATAAAACATTACCAAGATCTGCCTGACTTGAACAGATTACAATTCCAATGTTATTCAAACATGATTTACTAATGTTCTTAAAATCTAAAAATAAACGCCTGGACCCCTCTCGCAAGTCCTCGCCAAGACCTATATCTTGCCATCTACCGAAATAAACATCTTGAGAGATGGTCCCTCAGACTTCTTGCCGAAAGGCGACCTCAATGATCGATATCGAATGTGTGGATCTGTCTGCCTTTCGATTGTCTTTTTATTGTTTTGTTGAAGATTGTATGAGTAAAGTGTCTTTCGTTTGGAAAAAACACTGTTTATTTTCTGTTGTGATTTTCGCAAAAGAGCCATTACGTCAATGATGCAAAAATCACTATGTGACCCTTGCAGACAAATTTAATAATAGTCATCGCGTGATTTACCCACGTTGTCGAGCAAATATTTTTTTCTAAAATATGAAGCAACTAGCTTCTGCCGGCGGCTTCACCCACGTGAAGTGTTTTCTTATCCCAAGGGAACATCATACCTGTTAATTGAGCATATATGAGTCTATTATTTGAGCATATATATGCCCAGACGGGTGGAAACGCCTAGATGAAAAAGTGGTAATGATAAGACTTTGATATCTATGATAGATTAGTTTGTCGCTGAGCTGAGCATCAAATCAAGATAATGAGACCTTGACTGAAGCTTATTAGACGAAATATAAGCTAGCCTTTATGAAAGCTGGCAGTGACATAGTAGGGTTTTTTTCTTGTCTGTCTTGAATTTGTCAATTTGCACTGGGACCGCGTAGTGAATTACGTCGCACTTCCTCTCACAGACAGGAGGTCTCAGTCCCACCAGTGGGAACATTACAGCATGGTAATGCTATGTCATTAACTGAAATTAATATGTTATTAAAGTTATTTTTTTTAAGAGATTTCGGTGTTTTGCCAGTTTATGAGGTCTTTGACTTGTTGTTTAGGTGAGTGAGTAGTTTTAAAAGGAACCTGTGTTACGTTTGAATATATGTGGCCATTTATTTTGTTTATTCTTTTGTAACACGAAGTAAATATAACGCGTGTATTCACTGAAGATGTACATATGCATTGGTTTAAGTGCAAGTGGTAACAAGTACATCCTTTTTCTCCAGTTTTCTTCCAAACGGCGGCGGCCAAACCCAAGACCCTTGCTTAGTATTCACTGATAGAACTATCAGAGAGGTGAGTTAGTCCAACTTTATTGGTCTAATTAGACTTCTATCGATAGATTTATTTATGAATTCCTGCACAAGTATATTTTTTGCAAAATTTATGCCGTATTCGCTTCACGTACCTACAAAAAAAGATATAAGATCCATTCGTGCCTTCTTTTTAGGGTTCCGTACCCAAAGGGTCCGTCTGTCTGTCTGTCTATCACCAGGCTGTATCTCATGAACCGTGATAGTTATACAGTTGAAATTGTCCCAGATGATGTATTTCTGTTGCCGCTATAACAACAAATACTAAAAACAGAATAAATTAAATATTTTAGTGGGCTCCCATACAACAAACGTGATATTTTTGCGATAATGGTACGGAACCCTTCGTACGCGAGACTGACTCGCACTTGACCGGTTTTTTAAACAGACAGACACGCGCAACAAGCTACGAACTTTCAACTTTCACTCAAAAGAGTTCTTAAAATACACGGAAAATTTAAATGAAAATATATTTTTTTCGTAAACGATGCTGATATAGACAGGTTTCCATCTTCTTAACATTTTATTTGTAAAAAATTAAATTGATATGCTGTAACTTTTTTACTTTAGTGATGATGAAGTAAGGCCTTGCAAATCGTTTAAGTAATAATACTTTTCTCTTAGGTATATCGTTCTTGCTTTCGTTTGTTTCGTTCTTAGTGGCAGCCCGGAGTCTGCATTAGTGCCCGGTTCATGGCAATAAATTCGTCCCCTAAAACATGGGACTGGCGAAATGCGGCTGATCTTAACATAGGTATACATAATTATGAATACCTCTGCTGAATCTTTTGGAAAATACGGGCATCAACATGATGCCCGTATATATTATATATTAGGATAATAACATCTTCACACTAAGTTTCGAAGTTATTTAAACAGGGCCACATAATTCAATAAAACTTCACATCAGGCTTAGTATTGCTCACCAGAAAAGTTAGCAAATAGCCTCAACTGGATACTAAGTTAACTAAGGTCACTGACTTCCAAACTATCCAACCAGAACATAAGTTAAATTTATGCCCCGAACTTTACCTAAACCGAAAGAACAACTGAAACCAATCATTCCTAAGGCCAACAAACACAAGCCTGTATAAATTAAATACTCTCTTTCTGGTCTTTTGAATTATTACAAGGGCAGGTTATTTTATTATAATTGCTCTTTCACGCTTCGCAGAACCCGCCTGATCGCGCTCATTGTGAATATTGTGGGCATAAGATCGTGGCCTGGACTAACGCGGTTTCAGGCCTCAAAATGGATCGGGACATTTTGTATGGAATAATTTATTGGTAAATTTTCTATTTTTTCGTCAGTCCATAGACCGCAGATATTGTTGGATTTTGGTGAGGGCATCACCATCATCATTAAATAAAGAAGCATTTTATCCGTTTGTTTTAAAGTACCTAATACAAGTCATAAAAAACCTTATTATCTTTTGCAACAAGCTCGGGAATACGTTGACATAGCAAAGGTTGATTTTAATTGTGAGCGGTCTGTGGAATAGGCTTCAAATATCAAAGATGAAGCCAGAATAAATACCCATATGCTTATGATTATAATTTAATCACGACCTTCGAGTGAACAAAATTAACAAATGGCTGTAAAAGGTGGAATATCTATAGAAGTTGTCTAGTAGTGGACATTTGGAAGTTTATTAATGAAAAACCTCAGTTTCTTCTCAAAACAGTTTTAATCTTCGGATCTTGGAAAACGATGTCGACACAGCCGCGTACGAATTATAATACAAAAATGAACTAAATGTGCGGGTGTAAGTAAAAATTACAAGCTAGATATAGCAACACTTGAATGTGCAACTTGGTGCCATTATAAAACATCAGGCGTAGGTATGGCGCAGACATATTCCCCCCCGTTGAAAGACTCCTTTCAACTTCTTCAGTCATCATCCGGTGAAGAGGCAGGCAAGGGGCAAATTCGAGTGAGAGGCCTCCTGAAGCAGCCTCTGGTAGTTTCGACGTCTGCGACTCGTGTAATGCCGTCGGTCCCAGGGAACAGGCGGCTGACTCGTCCCATTCGCCAGCTGAGTGGTGGGATGTTATCCTCTTGGAGAAGAACTAAATCTCCAACTTGCAGGGATGCTGGATTCGTACGCCATTTGGAGCGCTGCTGTAGTTCTGCTACATATTCCCTTTGCCAGCGCTGCCAAAAATGTTGATAAATTAGTTCAAGCTTCATGTATCGTTGAAGATTGTTCTGGTTCTCGTGCTCGAGCGATGGACCAGGCAATGCATTAAGGGCACGGCCTATCAGAAAGTGACCGGGCGTTAGGAAATGGTAATCGTTAGGAGAAGGGGAGAGTGGGCATAAAGGTCGACTATTAAGCACAGCTTCCACTTGTGTGAAAAGAGTACATATCTCCTCAAACGTTAAATGATTGTTCCCCATAACGCGCTTTATATGGTATTTCGCGGATTTAACGCCGGCTTCCCAGATGCCGCCGAAATGTGGAGCATACGCGGGCGAGAACACAAAATTTATCCCTTCATTGGTAGCAAAATTAACTACAGGTTCATGATTCGTTTTAAGAAAATTGCCTATCTCTTTAGCTGTTGCAACAAAGTTGCGGCCATTATCACAAAATATCTCCGCTGGCTTGCCCCGTCGCGATATGAATCTGCGTAGCGTCATAATGAACGCGTCTTTAGACAAATCACTGACGGCTTCCAGATGCACGCATTTATACCGGAAACATACAAACAAACATAAATACGTTTTGGTTAATCGTGCACCTCGACCCTTTCTATTCAGCGTGTGGAACGGGCCAGCGAAGTCAACGCCAACAGCACGAAATGGAAAATCAGGTGTAATGCGCTGTGCAGGTAAGTTTCCCATCATGGGAATTAATGTTTTACCTTGTATACGTCTACATCTGACACAGGCGCGTACTGTGCGGCGGGCCAAGTGCCTACCGTTTATAGTCCACACAGTCTCTCTTGCACAGGCTAGCAACAGCTGGGGTCCAGCATGCATGTTGTGTAAGTGTTCATATAAAAAATATAATTTGGTGAGCGGATGAGAGGCGTGTAAAAGTATGGGATGTTTTTGATCATAGTTGTAATTAGATAATTCTATTCTACCACCGACTCTCATTACCTTGTCATCGTCTAAAAACGGTGAAAGTGACAAGAGTGTTGACTTGCTACTTAATGTTTTATTTTTTAACAAAATATTGTACTCTAGAGCAAATGAAGTTTTCTGAGCAATTTTACACAAACTAATAAAAGATGATTCTAATTCACTAACTGTAAATTTACCAACTAACTTATCTTTAGGACATTTATGACTTATGTTATGTATAAATCTATTGACATACGCAAATATGCGTCTCAATTTCAAAAATGATGAAAACTTATCTATTTTTAGAATTTCTGTTTCAGGTTCCTGAACAACAGTGGAAGTGGATTTTATCTCAGGTAAGTCTGTTTCATTTATTAATTTATTCAAATAGGGCCAATCAGATTCAGGCTGTATTAAAAAAGTTGGACCTGACCACCACAAGTTAAAATTGATGATTTGATCTGGACTAACGCCTCTTGAGATCAGGTCAGCCGGATTCTGATCAGTCGGCACATAGCGCCAAGACGAACTATCGGTAAGTTCATTAATTTCAGCTACCCTATTAGCTACAAACGTTTTCAACTTCGCAGAATTACCATTCAGCCAACTAAGGACAACGCTAGAATCGCACCAGTAAATGATGCGATTGGCCTCATATCGCAGAGAATTGATTACTGTCTTGCACAATTTTGCAGCTAATAGAGCGGCACAAAGCTCTAGACGAGGTATTGTTGTCGGCTTCAACGGCGCCACCTTAGACTTAGCACACAGTAAGTTTACCTTTACATCACCAGCTAAGTTGTGTGACCGCAGGTACACACACGCACCGTAAGCGACTTGGGAAGCATCACTGAAAGTATGTATTTCTATATAACCAGGAGCTTCGCATAGCGTTAAACGCGGGATCTGTAAATCTGATAAAAAATGTAAATTGTTAATGAACTTGTGCCAGGATTTCAGAATATCGGAACTAACTGGCTCATCCCAGTCCCTTTTATCGAGCCATAAGGACTGGATTAACATTTTAGGTATGATCACACATGGACTAAGAATTCCAAGAGGATCAAAAATCTTGAATGATGCAGAGAGTATCGATCGCTTGGTAGCTACATCATTTTTATTGGGAATCTCAATTGATATTTGAAGTGTATCGGATTTTGGGTTCCAATTTAATCCTAAAGTATTAGTAGACTCACTTAAACTAACCTTATCATTTTGATCAATAATTGATGATGATAAAATGCTTGGTAAATTCGATTTGAATTTACGTAGTTTAAATCCACCAGATCTTAGAGTGTCCGACACCTTGCGTTGAATGTATAGTAACTCGGACTCATTGTTGGATCCGGTAACTAAATCATCGACATAATGGTCGTGTTTAATAATATTACCTATAAACTCGTCATCGCAATCCTCTGCCAATACTGACAAACACTTGGTGCTCAAATATGTAGCACTTGCGAGACCATAAGTTACGGTTTTAAGACGTAAAGTTTTGATAGGATTGAACTCATCACTTCTCCAAAGTATTAATTGTAAATTACGATCCTTTTCATCTAATCTCACCATCCTAAAGAATTTCTCGATATCAGCTGTCAAAATATATTTATACTGGCGAGCCCGAATCAAAATGGAAAATATTGAGTCTTGTACATTGGGGCCGACCATCTGTAGGTCGTTCAGAGAGAAACCTGAGGAAGTTCGTGCCGATCCATCAAAGACAACACGTGTCTTTGTTGTTTCACTATTTTGTTTGAACACTGCATGATGGCAAAGATAATAGGATGGAACTGGATTAGTAGTCGGACATTCCTCTAAATGGCCTAGCTCCAAATATTCTTGAATAAAATTTGAATATTGTAACTTTAATTCTGGATTCTTACGGAAACGTTTTTCTAAATACAACAATCGTTTCTTAGCCATTGCGTAAGAATTTCCTAAACAATCTGGAGTATCAATTAGGGGCAGCCTAACACAAAATCTACCCGATTCTAAACGGTAAGTATTACGATAAAAATGGTCTTCACATGCCTGCTCAATTTTGCTAAAATATTGTTTAACTGGAACCTGCTCCAGTTCCCAAAACTTTGTCAATTGAGAATTAATACTGGAATTATTGCATTCGTCACTATCACTAATTGAAACATGACACGGAATATTTTTAGGTGACGAAAGATTTCTTAAACTTGGAGAAATAGGGCCGGCAACGAGCCAACCTAGCTTTGAGCTACGTAGCTTGGGCATGTTATGACCTAATGTTAGCTGATCACACCCTAATAGGTCCCAAAATAGGTCCGCACCTATCAAGACGTCTATAGCCGAAGGCTGATTAAAATTAGGATCAGCTAACTGTATGTTTCTTGGAATATTTAATTGACTAATATCTATAGCTTGCTTAGGAATAGTACCTGTTAATTGGTTCAATACATAAAATGACTGTACGACACTATATTCATTGTTGAATGAATTTAATTGGGCAATGCAACTTTTGTTCACATGTTCTGCTAAGTTGTTGCCTATACCAATAACATTTATAGTATTTATAAAACATACCTGTAATGATAACTTGTTCATAAGTGACTGGCTAATGAATGAGGACTGACTTCCACAGTCTAATAAAGCACGCACTCGAAATTGTTTGTTTGTTTGAGGATTAAAAACATTAACCATGGCTGTTGACAAAAGAATGTGGTTTTCTATGAAATTATTATTAATTGAATTGTTGACTGATATTTCGGTCGAACCGTCATTTGTGTCAGTGTTATTGCTGCTGACTGTACTAGCATTATTTGTACGAGTATTGTTAGAATTAGGTAAATGCAAGAGTGAGTTGTGCCTACGCTTGCACTCACGACAGGGACCCAACTTGCAATCACGAGCATGATGCCCAGTTCGTAAACAATTGGAGCATAAGTGCAAATTAAATGCTTCATCTCGTCGTTCCTGAACACTCTTTGCTAAAAAAGTAGGGCAGTCGTATATCCAGTGGTCACCTTTACAGACAACACACTGCTTGGCGACAGAGCCGGTGTTCTGAACTGTAGATGAAAATGATTTAGTACTACGAGAATTATTATTATTATTTTGGCGTGATTGTGTTGCCTTGGGTATGTCACAGTTGTTTTGATACATTGTTTGTAACACATCAGCGCGATCAGTTAGGAACTTATTGAAGTCCTTTAGAGCGGGGAGATCGGACAGACTATTACGATGTTCTTCCCACTTCATGGCAGTACGACTGTCTAATTTTGGTATAAGAATTTTAATAATTATCATGTCAAGCAGTTCATGTTGTTTGGCTAAGCTCGACAATGCTCGTAGGTTTTTAGTTACGTGGTCAACTAGAAACCTCAGTGATTTGTCTGATTCACGTTTGTGTTGTTGCTGTGTCGATTCAAAATATAACAATGAATTTATGTGTTGATTTATGAGTTGGCGCTTGTTATCGTAACGATCGCACAAAAGCTGCCATGCAGTTTCATAATTAGTTTCACAAATCTCTAAATTAGAGATAATGCGCGCGGCTTCATTCTCGAGGTACGATACTAAATAATGAAACTTATGAATAGGCTTAATACGCTCATTATTGTGAATGAGCGACAAATAGGTGTCTCGAAACTCAAGCCAGCGGAAATAAGCACCATCGAACCTTGCAATTTGTATTTGTGGTAGTTTAAAATCAACATGATGACATTGAGATGACTGATCGTGATAACATTGTGATGAATTGTGCAAGTCAGATTCGTGAGAAGTATTCCTATACTTATCAAGTTGCTCCTCAGCAATTGCAAGATGTGAAGTAAAGATCTGCTCAATTTCATCACGTTCGTCAATCTCAGAGTCCATATTGTCGCAATTAATGACCTCAATCTGAACCTGTAGTTCATCGAATTTGCTTGACATAGCTCGTATTTTATTAACATTAATTTCTAACTCTTTTGCTTGGGTTTTTGTTAATTTTGAAGAGCATATTACGTCTAAATATTTTTTAAATTTCGTTAAACGACCTTTGACCGAGCTACGTTTAGCAAATAATTCCCTCAATTGTTTTGCATTACTGTCTTTATCTTCGCTTATAGACATCTTGTTTATTAATAGTCAAAAGAAGCAACAACAAACTATAAACTTGCACTGACTTTAGAAAGATAGTTGTAGTTGATTGAGTTATCTAAACAGTAACACACCAATGCCAAATGAAGGAATAAGTTATATGTTTCAAATCTTATCTGATACTCCTTCGGCGGCACCTGGGGCCCGAACGTAGCTACGCGGCAGCAAGCGCGTCTACAGGCGGCGGCATGCGGCAGCGCAGCGGCGGCAGCTCGGCGGCGCGCTGCGTGGCGAGGCGCCAACGTCACCCGAACGCGGCCAGCGGTAACCGGCAGCGTCACGCGGCGATCTGAAATAGTCGGCCGAAAGTGTTTGAAGTAACGTGAACTAGAATGGTAACATGTACTATTGGAAGGGCAAAGTTTAGGGCTTTAAATTGCCTACTAGAACGAACCTACAAATTATTATTTCAATGATTTTACAATTTTACAAATGGTTATGTAGGTAGTTGACACTGGACAATCAATTTTTTATTTTACTATTTTAGGATATTTACTTGTTACTTACTTGAAATAAGCTTTAGAATAGCTAGATACTTCGTTTAACTAATAAAGTACACAAGTGGAATGTACTAAACAGCGTCCCTATTGATAGGAAAATAGGTTGAGGTATAGGGTAAACCATAGGAAGGTCACTTAACTGATAGGCGAGACGGCTGCTTCTGACTGCACTGGTCCTCGCTGATGGCTGTGGCACTAATAGGTGCACGAGCTGCTCGCAGATGTCGATGGAATCCTCGAACCGGCGCGGGCGTGGCAGGCTGACAGTGAACCTCGACGTTGTAGAAGCTAAGGCTGGGCGCGGCGCGTTGTGCTGACCGACCTGGCTGGCTTAGTAGTCTTCTATTATAGTGTTCTTGCGTCTGTAGTCCTCCACGATGAATCTTTGGTAGATTTCCTTTTGATGAGAATTCCTTTTCTTCGTAGGTAATCGATCCGAATTTTACTAATTTGTCCTGTCACGGTCGCCAATTAATGTCTAGTAGTGGACAGTTGGAAGTTTATTAATGAAAAACCTCAGTTTCTTCTCAAAACAGTTTTAATCTTCGGATCTTGGAAAACGATGTCGACACAGCCGCGTACGAATTATAATACAAAAATGAACTAAATGTGCGGGTGTAAGTAAAAATTACAAGCTAGATATAGCAACACTTGAATGTGCAACTTGGTGCCATTATAAAACATCAGGCGTAGGTATGGCGCAGACAGAAGTTATTTCATAATAACTACATTTAAACGTGTAACACATAAGATATAAGATGGTCTGCACTATTCCAGTTGGATGTTTACTAAACTACATATGTATTATCAAAAGCAATGTACTTATTGAAAACATACAAAAAATCTATCATTATACGAGTGTGTTGGTATGAAATTGTAGATGTTGAGATGTTTAAGCCAAAAGCCGGTGCGGTGTGAGATCCAGGAATTCTGCAGAAAATCTAATATTTTGTTTGAAGTAACGCAGGGGTAAATGTTAACTAACAAGAATTTTGTCTGTAAATATATTGCTTGTATTAGCGCGGTTTGCCTAGGCCTCAAAAAAGTCCTTTAGTGTTAACCTTGGCCGTGTTATAGTTGTATAAATTATTGTTTTGTTCTATTGAGGTCTTGGGCTACTGTTGTCGTAAGCCACATACACCGCATTGTCAAACATTTTCTAGTTTAATATTTTCCACGTAGTGGTTTAGTGAAAAATTATCAAAATTAGTGCTAAAAGTCAAGTTATTTATTTTTAATAATCCACTTCAGAACTTATTATTAATTCCTCACTTTTATTGGCCTCAATATATTAACACTTATTGACCCTTCTACTAGGGTTCCTTTCATACCAAATTTTAACAAAGAACATTGGAACTTAGTATGTCTGTCACAGCTGCTTATACGTTTCAGACTTGTCTTGGGGCGCTTCAATTTGCTATTGACTTTTATAATGATTTGATCTGTTTCATCGCTTATTTCAAAGGCCGTCCTATGAACGTGTTAATCACACGACAGTTCAGTATCCCGATCTCAAACGTAATTAATGTTTCACAGAACACAACTGCGACTCAATGGAATGCTTTCATTTAGCAATAACAGTTCATTCGATACCTACTCGTTAAGAAGTGGTAGTTCGATTTAAAGCAAATTTCTTTTAAAACGCTTCGTTTTCAGACTTTGTTTAGAATTTTGGTAAGGTGCTTATGGTATTAGTTTGAAAATAGTTTTGTGGCTTCAAGTAAACGTGAATTACGTGGCAGTAAAAATTAATGGTTTTCAATTTTCGAAAATTATAATGGGTAGTATTTAAACGCAAATCAAAAAATATCCTTTTTCTTCGCAATAAGATTCCGAATTCCTATCAAAATTACTGATTGCACAGCAAAATATTCAACTCAAAATATCACTAAACACACTACAATTTATTTTCGCAGCGTACAGCGATTTTTCGAATAAGTCGACGTAGCCCCGCTGCGCGGGGCTCCTATTTCTGTCTGCAGGGTCAAAAGTAACCTAACACGAACGAGATGACGGGAGCTGAGTTCGTTCGCTTTGCTCGCTCACTTCAGCTCCCGTCAAATCCTTCGAACCTAACCTGTCCGTGTCGGGGTGCCCTAAGTTCCCGAGCTCGCTTCGCTCGCTCTTGGACTGATTCTTTGACCATAATTTATTCGTAGATCAACTAAAATAGACTATGAAATATGGAAAATTTGCTGTGCAGTCAGTATTTATGCTATGTATGTAGTATTTTTGTACAAAAATAAATTTAACAGTATTGCATTATGAGGAAAAAAGTAATGTTATATTGATGTATAATTTCGTTTTATCTGCAGTTTGAGTTTTGTTAAACATTTAGTTTATTTGTAGTGAAGTAAGTTATTAGATTTAAATAAGAATATAAATGATGAGTATGTATTGATAGGCGATTATTTATTTGATATGCAATTTATAATATCCCAATTATAATTAACTTTTTGTAATAAACATTACAATTTACATTTATTTATTTAGTGACAACAAACAGCAGTGTAATAATAACTATACATAGTGTGATGATATTGATAAGTGGGTACTTTGATAATGTTGGTGGTGGAAGAAGATCGAACTATTAAAGATGGCAGTCATTACTGGAGCTTGTTGTTTGAATCACCTTCTACATACCTTTACATGGCGCAGCCGGTAATTAATAAAATATTGAAAATATAATCGAATTAAGTTAGCTGTGACTGATATAAAGACAATAAAATAGTAAAAATAAAATAATAACAAAAATGGAAACAGTGTGAACACCACCGTCAGCGTTCCAATTTGATGAGAACTCGATTGATGTGGCGTCGGGCAAGCTGAGTGATAGCTGGGAACGATGGAAGAAGGGCTTCATGATATATTTCAACGCGTGTGAGCTATCTAAAAAAACATCAGTGATACAGTTCAACATTTTTCTGCACATAGTAGGCGAGCAATGCCGCGAAATATTAGTACAAAGCGAAGAAACAACTTTAGACGGTGCGTGTAAAAAGTTAGATGAACACTTTAAAACAAAGAAAATTTTTACGGTGGAACGGCACAAGTTTTTTACACGAGGTCAGCAGCAAAATGAGTCGATAGATCAATATGTGTTTGATTTGCGGAAATTATCTAAGACATGTGAGTTCGGAGAGTTAAATGATGATCTAATAAAAGACCGACTTGTGTGTGGAGTGACAAGCCTAGCAATTAGAGAAAGATTACTACGAGAAGGGGACCTAACATTAAATAAAGCCTTGGAGATATGTCGAGCAGCGGTAGTTTCAAGAATGTACTCAGAGAACATAAAGAAGGAGAATGAAGCAGTTCACAGTATTACACAGGACAGTAATATGCAAGAAGAAAAGAACGAAATATGGGCATTACGGCATCATAATAAAGTAGGATATGGAGTGTCAGCGCCTACAAAAACATGCGACGGCAACATGAAAGGAGCAATGCGATCACGCAGTGGATACGAGCGAGGAGGCGCAGGCTGGCGAGGCGGGCGCGGGGTCATCGCAGGCGCCGCTCGGCCGATGCTGCAGCCGACAAACAGACCGCGCACGACAGCCCAGCAGTGTGGCAGATGTGGTAGTATGCACGGAAGGAATGCTTGGCATATGGTAAGAGGTGCCTACGCTGCTCAAAAATGAACCATTTCGCAAAAGTGTGTGGTGTGTACTTTGTGGAGGAATCAGACGAAAAGGTAATATTTGCATTAAATAAAGACTTGAGTGATTGGACTTTAGATTTGAAAATTAATGAACATTGCATAAATTTCAAGTTAGATACGGGCGCAGATGTCAATGTGCTACCGATGTGTTACTTGGCCAGATTAGGAATATCTGTAGATAAGTTATTGCAAACAAATACTAAATTGAGCGGTTATTCGGGTGATTTAATTACTGTCTTAAGAAAAACACATCTAAAAGTATATTATAAGAGCAAGTTGTATTTATTAGAGTTTAAAATTGCAGATGTTAATAGCACGCCTATATTGGGACGTCATGCATGTGTAGAAATGAACTTAATTAAGAGGGTTATGTCTGTGCACGGGTCTGATATTAAGTCCAAGATACATAAAGATTTTAAAGATCTTTTTGAAGGTATAGGTTGTCTACCGGGGGAATATAATATTCAATTGAGGGACGACTACGTCCCCGTCGTACATGCGCCTCGCAGATTACCGTTTGCGATCAGCGAGGACGTTAAGAAAAAGTTATTGGAAATGGAGTCACAAGGTATTATAGCAAAGGTAGAGGGTCCCTCTGACTGGGTTAGCAGTATAACTGTGGTAAAAAAATCGAACGGTGATTTAAGAATTTGCTTGGATCCGAAAGAATTAAATGAAGCTATTAGAAGAGAATATTTCAAGCTACCAACGATAGACGAAATTGTGTCAAAATTAGCAGGGGCTAGGTATTTCAGCACATTAGATGCTTCTTCAGGGTTTTGGAACGTGAAATTAGGAGAAAGTAGCCAGTTCTGTACATTTAATACACCATTTGGTAGATTTAAATTTTTACGTATGCCATATGGGATATGCTCGGCCTCAGAGATCTTTCATAAGAAAATATACGAACATTTTGATGATATAGAAGGTGTGTGTATGTATATTGACGATTTATTAATATATGCCTCAGATCAAAACAGACATGACGAGATTTTAAAGAAAGTACTAGAAAGATGTAGAAAAATTAATTTAAAATTAAATATAAATAAGTGCAAATTTGGTTTACAGGACATAAAATATTTAGGTCATCGCATTACAAAAGATGGGTTGAGCCCAGATGATTCTCATTTGTCAGCAATAAAAAACATGCAAGTACCGAAGAATAGAAAAGATGTCGAACGATTTTTAGGATTAATTACGTACGTAGGCTCATTTGTTCCGAACCTTTCAGATAAAACATTGCCATTACGAGAGTTACTTAAAAAAGAAATAGAATGGCACTGGGATGACCGACATGAGCACTGTTTTACTTATTTAAAAACGTGTTTAACGAAACGGCCTGTTCTTCAATATTATAGTTTGGATAAGCCAATAGTCATATCCGTGGATGCCAGTTCCACAGGGTTAGGTGCATGCTTAATGCAAAATGGGCTTCCAGTGTGTTATGCTTCGAAAGCGTTAACTATCACAGAACAAAGATATGCGCAGATTGAAAAAGAATTGTATGCTTCCGTCTTCGCCTGTGAGCGATTTTATGCATATATTTTTGGACGTTCGGATATAACAATAGAAACGGATCATAAACCGTTAATCAGCATTATTAAAAAACCAATTGTAGATGCTCCGTCCCGCTTACAGAGGATGCTATTGAGATTACAGCGCTATACGTTTACGTTAGTTTACAGACCGGGAAAACACTTGTACATTGCTGAAGCGTTATCTCGTGCTTACGAGACGTTACCGCATGTGAGCGAAGGAACGTCACACACTAGTATAGATATAGAGAAGGATGAAATATGCGTATTGACCGATAGTGTGAAAAATAAATGCGAATATCTTACGGATGCACAATTCATAAACATTCAGAAGCAGGTAGAAATAGATGAAGAAATGATTGAATTAAGCAAACATGTTTTACAAGGGTGGCCAGAAAATAAAGACAAAATAAAAGATAATATAAAACCATACTGGAAATTTAAGGAAGATATAACTGTAGCTAATGGGTTAATCTGGAAATTGGATAAAATAATAATACCTAAAATAATGAGAAAAGAGATGTTAAAAAAGATTCATATTGGGCATATGGGAATAGAAAAATGCAAACTAAGAGCCAGAGAAATAATATTTTGGCCCGGTATTAATAATGACATAGAAAACATGATTGAAAGCTGTAACATTTGTTTAACGTATAGAAAAAATAATCAGAAAGAAGAGCTGAATTGTCACGAGGTTCCAGATAGACCATGGGCTAAAGTTGGTGTAGATTTATTTCAATATAAAGGTACGGACTACTTGTTACTAGTGGATTATTTTAGTAAATATTTCGAGCTAATCAAATTACGTAGTACAACTTCTGGTAGCGTAATTAATCATTTAAAAAACATATTTAGCCGACAAGGTATACCTAATACTATAATGTCAGACTGTGGCCCACAATTTTCATCAGTAGAATTTAGGAAATTTGCACTAGATTGGAATTTTATTCATATAACGTCATCACCTTACTATCCTCAGTCGAATGGGCAAATTGAACGAACAGTTCAAACAGTAAAAAATATTATTAAAAAGTCAACAGAAGACAACACGGACTTTCGTCTGGCCTTGTTAGAATGCTTGAATACACCGCTGGGAAGTGATCTAGTATCACCAGCTGAAATTTTACAAAGTCGAAAGTTAAGAAGTATTATGCCTACACCCATAAAATTATTGGTACCAAAGGTACATTATAACATAAAAGAGAAATTATTAAACAGGCAAAATAAACAAAAGGAATATTATGATAAAAGTAGTAAGAACTTAACTCCGTTACAAGTCGGTCAAAATGTAAGATATTTCGATACAATTAAAAAATATTGGGTACCAGGTGTAGTTGAGCGAATTCTAAGAAATAGGTCATATGCTGTTCGGTTGCATAATGGCAAAGTAGTTGTACGGAATAGAAGGCACATGATAGCAGACCACTCGCACAGACACAGCCCCCTTCGAGACTATGAGTTTGATTATGATTGTGAAAATTCATTGTGTCATAGTAATAAACATTGTGAGTCATCATCAAATTTTAATAATAATTATGTTACTCGTTCTGGCAGGACGGTGCGACCGCCGAATAGATGGGGGTATCCGTGAAATAATGAATGCACCAACCACAATGTAACCGTCATCCGTAATATCAACGGCATAGTAATATTGATATATAATAAAATATATCATATATATAAAAATATTATTATAAATAAATAGAAATGTATAATCAAGTTAAATAATAAGATAATAATTATAAATTACTATATGAGTTTGTATGAGAATAAAATGTATATATCCATTAAATAAATGATGTAGGAATATTGTATACGTAATTTCTTTCTTACTATACAATAGGTATATTATAAAGAAAACGTATTAAATTAATTAATAATGAAATACTATAATCTAATTAAATATCTCATGTTTAGGATACAGTAATAATGATGTTACTGATCAATGTAAAATTTGAGATTAATTCGTTATTAAGTTAATTTTATGAGTACTCACTAGCTGATTATGCTTGTTCAATTGATATTGTTATGTACATGCATGATATTAATGAACATACATATATTTTATTTGTTATGGAAATTTAAGTTTTCATTTATATTACTGTTATTTTTTTTTAAATATAATTTTGTTAAGGGAGGAAGATGTGATGATATTGATAAGTGGGTACTTTGATAATGTTGGTGGTGGAAGAAGATCGAACTATTAAAGATGGCAGTCATTACTGGAGCTTGTTGTTTGAATCACCTTCTACATACCTTTACACATAGGTTAGATCTTAATAATAAAGGTAACAATTACACTACTCACAAAGTTATCCAGATATTGATAAACAGAACTACTACACACACTGGCTAAATTAGCGGAACAAGAATAAATTTTCGCAAAGCATCGCATTTATTTTTTTATTTTTATCATTGCTGGGTGGTTTTTCTTTTGTTTTATAATAAAACCAATTATTCCTAATTGATAAAACAATTGAACTTCACTTTTCATGTGATTGTTTTAACTTTATTCGAACTTACAACATTTGGAGAGAATTTAGCTTATTCCCACTTACGCTATTGTTTTAAAATTTCGTTATGTTTTCATAACCATACTGAGTTATTTGTTTTATTTTTAATGTCTAGATCTTTTTCGAAGTTAAAGACATCATTGCGCCCAACTTTACACAAACTGAGAGGGCCAGGCCACTTGAAATGAGAAGAAATGATCAAACCTACAGAGTGCTGTGCATAATTCACCATTTACTTGTTTCAACCATTTGTTGCAGTTTCCAATGATTCAAAGTGACAAATGCTTTTGTGAGAGTGTCAGCACAAGGCAGAAAACTCGTACTTCTAACAGAAATAATCGTTTTATTTAGTTTCACTTTCGCAAAAACCCGCGTTTAAAGGACGTTTAAGCCAGGAATGAGCTGGAGGAAGTTTGAGGTGCAACAAAAAGTAAGTTTACGGTAAGAAGGTTGAAAGAACTGGATTTGGTTCGTTCGTACCCGCCGAAGGTCTAATAATTGAAGTACACAACCTTTCAAACGAATTAACTAACGGAAATATCGACTTTGGTCCACGGACTAATGGAGTTAAATATTGTTCAGTGATTAGTGTGGAATTAATTTAAATCGAATTGAAGGACGGCAATGCATGTGTAAACATGAACAAGAATATTATTTTCTGTCAATTTGTTAAACTACAGTGGCATATGGCAGAGGAACAATATTGGATTCAGGTAGGATATGTTTGGGAGCTCATAAGGACTTGTTGGTGATCGATGGAGGGAATCTTATTGTACATCGCTATAGAAGCGTTATTTAAGAATATAACGTGGTATCACTTGTTCCTTTATCAGTGGTCACTTCGTTTTGTTCCAGGAAAATGCTCGGTTCCATATCTCAGTATCTCGGTTCATATCATACCTATTGCATAACTCTAAACTGTTAACATTTTTGTACATAGCAATGAATTCACATATATTATCGACCCAGCGACAATAACAAACTTTTCAATTATCAAAAGTTTGATATATAGGATATAATTAAAATATAGGTGTAAATCCAGACTTTCCGATTTTGTCTCTGAAAACATAATGCAATATAAAACTTGTTATGTGAGCAGTTTACAAAATTGATAGATTTTATTGTTAATTAGGCATTGAAATCCAGGAATATCTAGAAAATAAATAATACTTCGTTCCAAAACAAGTTGAAACTGATGGTAAATTATTCTAACATTTATTTTACTCAATACATATTCTTTTATAAAGTTTCAACTTACCTAAAAGCTTACTACATTTTCCAGAGACAAAAGATTATTTCAAGTCAAGTTTACGTAACACAAGTGGAACCTAGACCATTCCTCATAAGAAGGCAGAACTGTCACAAAATACAGTAAGCTAAAGCGAATACATAATATAATAATTCATGTAGATATTACATTAAAACGTCTCCTACATCTGCTCATTGATATTCATTTGCTGTTGGACTAGTGCATCGCATTTACTTATACATATTGCGGAATATACGGGTGAGAATTTTGTGCGGGATATTTTGGGCGTGCAAAACTCCCTCCACAGCTGGAACAAGCTTGTAATGGGTGCTGTTTGGTCAATGCTAATTAAACATTATTCAATCTGGGATTCCAGATCCACCCAGCCAGTTTACTTATCTATACCTTTCGTTATAGACTTGTCTGTTCATTATGGTCGTTCACCACACACTCCGATGTCCCAAAGCGTTCGCGCACAGACCGCGTATCCCTATATTTCCGCATGCACCAAGTCACTTACATTTGTGATTGTCTTGGCTTTTGAACTTACAAGATATATTCGAGGAGGCTAAAGGTATTAAAGGCTTTGTATCTAAGGTTTCAGATAGGTACTATCTATATGTATTATATTGCACAGAATTTGAACGGAATTATCTGGCACGTTAGTTAGCCAGAACTTATCCATACTCAAACTCAAAGCATTTATCCAATTCATCAAAGATGGGATCTATTATATGTAATGGACGAAAACTCATCCACGGATCGAATTCAGCAAGCTTGAAGATCGACCTGTACAGTTGTTATTATATAACAGCCAGTGCTCACGTAGCACGAGGAGCTTAGTTAGCTGATGGTGGCTGTCGAGCATAATCTGCCGCTTTGTCTCGGTCTGTGCGGCAGAGGCCTCGACCCGGCCCGTCACCCTCAGGAAACCGTCTGCCAGTACTGGATCCAGTTTATACAATCAGCAGTCATCAGCTAACTATGTAATATCAATCTGCCTAGCCTTTTCCCAACTATTATTGGGGCCAGCTTTTAAGCCTAACCGGATGCAGCTGAGTACCTATATTTTACATGGAGTGACTACCTGTTCCGACCTCCACCACCAAGTAACTGGGTAACACGGTTAACCGGTCTGGCAAGACTGGTGTTAGATTTATTGGATTTTGCCTATCCGGAACGACAGTCTAAGATCTAAAAATACAGAAGGAACAATGGTTTAACGTATTTTCCGAGGCACGGAGGAGTTTCAGTATGTAATTGAAGGTCACCCATCCACAGAGCGACTACGGCAAGCGTTGCTTAACCTAGAAGATGGAACCGTGCGGCTGTAACTATTTAGCCACTACCTCTTCCTCTAACTTTGAATTGTCTTTGTAACATACACCCAATTAATTTCAAAAGGCCCCATCTCAATAGCAACATGTTCAAGAACAAGTTGCAAAGACATCAGTGACTGTACAAAGTTATGTGCTTGACAATCAACTGTACTGCATATTATGTTGCAGCACTTTATGTATGCAAACTTCCTGGTCTGTAGTCTAAAAGTGTAGCATCGAATTGAATGTTGTGAGACTGTATTTGTAGATAGCAAAAGACAGGCAGCTACATAAATTTTCTCTATTTAAATAGTCTCCAATTAACTATGTCTGGAACTAATTAGCTCTCAAGATAGCGCTGTCTCTATATGGAAACAATGCGTAGATAAATATATGCCATCAAGCCACAAATTTCTCTCAAAATTAAATAAATGATATTATTATGAAGGCAAAGTCATGACAAGAACTTTAACACAGGATATTTATCACAACTGCTCACAATAGATTCCATCATAAAATCTTGTTCTCACATACATTTTCAAATTCTCTCCCACCATCCGAATTGCATATCCTCAATTTCACAGATGTATCTCGGATCCTCCTAATTGAAGTCAGCACCACTCGGCTCCCTATTGGAACATTACGTCCGCACTGCTGACAGCTGATATCAGCTTCTGCTTCAGTAGCGTGCCGACTGCTCGTAAGGTCTATAGACGTTTAACGTCTGACATAGTGACGTCACAGTGGTGATCAGCATAGTCTGTGAGCTAAGGAGGGACAACAAGTAACATAGAAGTGTTTTGTGTAGGCTTTTAGTTATTGATTTTGTGCAGATAAATAAATTACAACGTAATAACGTAAATTCTGATTTGCTCAATGTAGGACTAAGAAAGTAACATACTTTCGAAAAAAATACAGATCTTCAATAGTTTTTTTTTTTCAGAATTTTGTAGTCAATTCACAAAACGAAACGACAGTTTAATAGAAAACGACCATCGTTTCATTTTTGATTCATTAAAATAAAAATGCAGAAAGCATAGTCTATTCAGAAAATAAACCACAAATTTCCAATTATTCGATCACCATTTCGCAGAACACGTTTCCCCAGCAAATATGGCGAAATATAAACAAAAGCCTGCCATAAAATCGTGTAGACACTGATTATTAACAAACAGCGTATGCATAAAAGCAAGTATAAACGCCATTACATGCAACAAAAAATAGAACAAAATCAAATCAATAGACGGTCCGGTCATTGTAATCCAATGTTTGTGACAGCCATTCTCAAAAACATAACAACGGCAATTGAACCTTACTCACAAAAGATAAAGTCATATTGTATCTATCATAACACACATGAAACATTAAGTTAATATTCCTCCATTTTCCGCTTGTTTTCTTCTTAGGCTAGGAGACAGGGAGCTGACATTCGCAAGATTTTGTAGACAATATAATATTTGGTGTAGTTTACCGTAAGTTTAGGTAAGAATAGTAAAATCGATTAGTAATCTGGTAGTGAAAATGATTTTCCTATGCCATTACGTTCTAAAATCAAGAAGTGTATGGGTAAAGTTTGTCTCAGAACGTCATCTAGCCATAGTAACTCAATACTGTCTTAGCGCTTTCTTAGTAAGGTATTGCATAAATTAATACAGAAAGAAGTTGGTACCTACTAACTAACAATTACATTCAAATGTCGGACGGAACTGCGAATGACATAACAGTGTAGTCTAGGAGACGGAACCTTAGGCATTAAGTCGAAATTGTCCGGGTACGAGGTTCCCAATTTTGGAATTTTATATCGCGTATTAATTAACAATTACTTTATTTATTGTGACAGGTACTTGATGCAGATATCCACAGGCCCCAGTAAATACAAAATTAAGCGGCACGCTTCTTGTTCTAAGATTTTTTGTTTAAAAATATACTTTTCTTTCTAAACAAAGGAAACCTTTCATCTTTCCGAATTATAACATGCTTTTAGTATATTTTGGGGTCCCAGAATACAACGGCAAGAGTTAGACCGTAATCAAATAGGTCGGGTTCCGCATAATTATGTAAAAACAGTCTCTAGAAGTATTCGTTAAAAAGCAGACGAGACTGTAGATTTTCGTTAAATATATAATTCTCATGAATATTCAGGTGACAGAAGGGTAGATAGATATTTATATTCGCAGCAGAAGCTTTGTAGATTGATAATAAATTATTGTACTGATTGCCTTTGATGTTCGTTATGAAAGTTGCCGCGATGTAGTTGAACGCATGACCGGCTAAGTAAAGAATCTAGTACATAAACACGTGAGTGTTGTGTACGACTTTGTTTGCATACATCTCAGGGTTAAATATAAGAAAACCGATTAAGGCCCGCTAACGCCACCGTGGGTTTCTACAAACTGAGTTATAGTGCGCGCGAAACTAATTAACCGCGCCTTAGGTAAAAAACGGCAAAAAAAATCACGTTTGTTGTATGGAAGCTCCATTTAAATATTTATTTTATTCTGTTTTTAGTATACATAGGTACATCATCTGTGAAAATTTCAACTGTCTAGCTATCACGGTTCATGAGATACAGCCTGGTGACAGACAGACAGACAGACGGACAGCGGAGTCTTAGCAATATGGTCCCGTTTTAACCCTTTGGGTACGGAACCCTAAATAACGACCTTCCAGTGGGTAGTTAGCACCGTACCACTTGGGTAACAGCCAAATATGACATTTTAAACTCTTTCACCAAATTACCGACTGCACGCAATGTCTTGAAAAAACAATTTCTCAACATTTTGCGGAAAACGATTACGATAACCGATGTATATGAGGACTGAAAAACGTTAACCTCTTTTTACGGTCCACCACAGTTGGGTACAAATGGTTCAAGAGTTTTGGAAATAATTAAAACCTACCACCGCTATTCTAATCAAAATAATATTCAGTTTCTCCATCCTTTTGTCACTATCCCAATTTATTTCAGGTCAGCGCTATATTTCTTCCTACGCCATACTTCTCTATAGTCGTCATCTCAGCAGTCGCTCCATTTCTAGTCAAACCATCTCTGAATTAGTCCATCCATCATTTTTTTGCTCTTCGCATATTCCTAAAGCCATGCGCATTCAGATCCAAAACTTTTCTCACTATATTTTTCGCATTCCTCTGTAAAAACGACCATATTATCCAGGTTAATTGTTGTTCATTTACAGGCTGACAACATAAGTCATTGTTAGACCATTTTTCAAGTAAAATAAACAAAAATCTTTCAAAACAAATTGAATTACAGTAATACAATCCTCTCACCTCGTAGGTAAAGACCCCGAAAAAAGCGGCATGCCACATCTGTTAGCAGTCACCCGTTTATCCCATATTTGTTTATTTGTCACTCAGGTCATTTAACAAAAACATTCCATCTGTATTTTTGCAACCTGTATTTAGCTTTTATTTCTCTTATGTTTGTAAAACGAAGCTAGTGGGGTTATGCAACTCATCGGGAACTGTGGTAAAACCCCGGGATTTTCGTTGTTATGTCATATTTACCAACAAATATCGAGCTAGGAGTTAAAATCTCGCTGGAATAACTTTGTATTAAAAAGTCAGGTCTGAAAGGGATAAAGCAGACGTGAGAAATTATCATAGATAAATTCGGGCTGTTTTTCGCTATGTTCATTTTGCTCTCTTTCTTGTAGACTGTAAGGGTTTGTAAAGGTTTGTGGCTGAATTTGACCAAGCATAGTGTGGGTATTGCTAAAATCATCAGCGTTGTGCCCGTTCCCGTGGGAATACAGGGATTTTTTTTATTCTCATTTATTTAAGGGATTTTTGTACACAAATGTGACGATGTCAATCCCATTGTGCTTTTTTAGATATAAACTTACTTCCTAAACTAATCATAATAAATAGCACACAACTTAATCTAATTTCTTATCTAACAGAAAGGTATATAATATTTTTGCTGCTTCAGAAGTTGGTTTAGATAAAATACCATGGAATATTCCAACATTCATTACCGACAATTTTATTGAAATGAGAAGTGCATTTATCTTATTTGTATATCGGACACATTCCACCAACACATGCTGGCCATCCTCTATCTTACACACACCTCACAGTTAGGGGAGTCCGATTTTCGCATAAGATAGGGCAAACTTATTTAGTGGAACATGTCCTGACCACAAACGATGCGCAGCAACAATTTGACTTCGAGTCAATTTTGACCCGGAGAACCATGGTATATGAGGAGGCTCACATTGTATACTTTTATACCAGATTCCTTTCGTTTTAGATCTTTCATTAATTTTCTAAATTTACTTAACATTTCCGAATAGCTTGGTAATATATCCCATATTGGTGTACCTATGAGAATGGTATCTTTGGCTAATCTGTCAGCCTCCTCATTACACGAAAGTCCTACTTGGGACGGTACCCATTGAATAACAATTCTTTTACCAGTCTGGTTGTATGACTGAATTTGTTTCAAAATTGTGTATGCTATAGCTAAACCCTTTGATCCATTATGAACACATTTAGAAATATGTTGTAAGGCGCTTTTATTATCAGAACCTATCACCACTCTACTCACATTTAATTCTGGCACATATCTCAAGGCCTCAGAAATGGCAAATAGTTCAGCCGTCATGATGGAAATATGATTATTCATGCTATAAATTTTCTGACACTTATTTGCTAAATCACAAAAAGCTGCTCCTACTCCTTGTGATGTTTTGGACCCATCTGTGTATATAACATGCCAGCCAGTGTATCTTTCCCGTAATTAATTAAGTGTGTTGTACTTTAAGGCATATACTGTCATTATGTGATTTTGGAGCTGTGACACTCACTAGATTACATTTAATAACATCCTTAATATCTATGTTAGACACCCATGTATCTAAAGTAAACATCAAAACAGGAAAAGAAGACGAAATCTCCTCTTCACTAATCATATTGTGTGAAGTAGTTAGTAGAGGTTTCTTCTTCCTATCCCAGTACCTGTTTTCGGTCATACTACTAAGATCCCTAACCAAACTTGTAGAAATATCATTTGTCCTGGACTGCACCTTTAAACAGAATTTTAGAGATAGAAATTGTCTTCTTATTTGTAAAGGAGGTATACTCAACTCACTCTCCATAACATGTATCGGAGTAGACTTAATAAAATCGCCAATTATTCTTAGAGCTAGATTTTTTAATTTTTCCAGTTTATAAGTATGACTAATTGCAGCGTTATGATACAAAAAAGATCCGTAATCAACTCTGCTTCTAATCGGTCCAGCAGTTTTTAAGTTTATTCGTTACATTTTTTTTAAATTATTATTGATAGGCTCGTGCTTAACCACCATCTCACCTGATCGTAAGCGATGATGTGGTCGACGATGTAGCACGCTTACCTAGAAGAAACCTATTCACTCTTGACTTAAAGACTCCCAGGCTGTATCTATCAGGAAATACAGACTCTGGCAGGAAATTCCACTCCTTAGCTGTACGCATAATAATATATAACGTTTATAATATAATATAATATAACGTATATTGGACAAAATCAGAACTTAGCCTACAACAGTTTCACTACTAAAAAAATACCAAATAAGAGGCTTCTAACCGAAATGAACTCCTGATTGCCAAACTAGGTAAAAACCTGTATCTTGGGAAAAAAGTATTCCCAAAACGTTTGGTGCGTATGTACCGATGACGCATCGCCGTAAGTCTTGTAGTCCGATGATGGGCTAGGAGGAATTAGATCATGCAATTCCATCGCACACTCCCCGAAATGTAACCGGTAAAAAACCGACAGACTGGCAACTTGGCGCCGGTGTTCAATCCTATGTTGTTTTGAAATCCATCAGTTTGTTTGATACATATAAAGTATAGAAAAGCTTTGGGAATGGAGCGCTTTGAAAAGCGAGAATATATGCTAATGTATGTACGTAATTTTTTCCAAATAAAACACCCATTCAAAGTACCATTTGAACGTGTGAATTGCGCGTCGGCAAAATGTGTCGGTTAATGGCCTTCGGATGCCGACAACGGTGTCGGCGAATTCTGAATGCCGCTGACACGAGGAACAAACTACACAATCCGAGTGCATTGTCAGCGATAGTTGAAATGTTTGTAGTATGTTTTGAGATTTTTCTGAACATTTCATTATTCATTGCAGTGATTATTCATAAATGTTTAGTTTGATTTGTTTTTTGGCAAAAAGGTGTGCCATTTTACCATTGTATAATTTGCTGAGTGTTTTTATTTGAACAGTTTACACCGCATCGTATTTTATTTCTCTAGATTGTAGGTGCAGGTGCAATTTTGGTCCATTCATTGCGGCAAAAGCTCAACTGGCTGCCAAAAAGTTGGGGATCCTTGCAAAGGTGAGACGGTACTTCACGTCAGAATGGTTGCTCAATTTGTATCAAGCGCAAGTTCGGTCATGCATGGAGTACTGTTCTCACCTCTGGGACGGATCTGCCAAGTACTAGCTTGATGCACTATAGTCGATTGAAAGGCGCGCCAGGAGGCTTATCGATTCTAAGCTCCAGAGCCTTAAATATCGGCGCCAAGTTGCCAGTCTGTCGGTTTTTATCGGTTACATTTCGGGGAGTGTGCGATGGAATTGCATGATCTAATTCCTCCTAGCCGGTTCAATAATCGGACAACAAGCGGCTCACCGAAGTAGCATGCTTTAGTAGAATTCTCGTTCCTACGTAATATGGAAAACATGTATGATCTCACCCTTAACTCGTTTAACACCTCTGTATACCATGTTTTATGCAAAAAAATAAATGATGTAGGGTTTGTTCAGGCATTTCTGCAGTAGGTATTAATTCTAGAATTGGAGCAAAGCTTTTTTAGCGTTTGTGCAGCTTAGTTAGAACACAAATCTTTTAAATAGGCTATACCTACTTCAACCTATTCTGAACTATATTTCAGAAAAGTTTAATTATGTATGTATATTCTTAGTTCAGAAGCGTACGAATGATAACGACAGAAATCCACCCATTTTTACTCATAGCCTCTGCCCCTAACTAAGTCCGCGTGATATTTTTAACAATTCGACACTTTGTAATCGAGCTCTCTGTACAAAAAAATGGCCTCTAGTTATTATTAGTTTAGACAATAAAACCAGAATGAATAACACGACGTATGTATTACAGACCATCCATCAGTAAGTAGACATACCTACTGGTTGAATATTCTACATTCATGTATGACATAGGCCTATAACAAATCATTCATAGTAAAAGAATGCCCATAGGCCATTCAAGAGTTCCTCCTTATTATTTGCTATACCCTCGAGCAATATCGACAAAAACCTTATTAGAAGTAGGTTGACCCTCAAGGGTACCTCAAATTACGTTGAGTCCCATTAACCCTTGACATAATGCAAAAATTTGGACGCAATACTGGACAGAAAGGGTCCTGTTTTGGGTAAATAAAGATCAATTACATAAGTATTATGTTTTCTTACTTTGATGGTGAAGCGAATTCAAACCCTTCAAGTATCGATACTAAAGTATGTCCCGAGGCTAAAGACAAAATGGGATTCTATCAGCAGAAACGATTTTCAAAAAGCGCAATATGTATGGGATTGACAAGCTAAGCTGAAACTAAGAAGAGACGGCGACTGATTGCTATACCTATGTTGTGCGTGTTGTATTTAAGGTTCCAACGAAAGGAGGCCTAAATAAAGTTCGGTTGAAATATACTGACTATTTTATTGAATTCTACAAAAGGTTTTTACCAAACTACACGATATGGAACTAGAAATATAGTATAGACGTGGCCAGGCAGAGGTAAGTAAGCGACTGGCGGGCCTCCCGCTGGCGATCGGTTACCGTATCGTTAAATGCAATTCAGCAGTCGCCTTAGGGTCGCTACACCAATGTATATACTTTACTGCGTATTGACGATTTTAGACTGTCATTTGTTTGCCAAGGTTTTTCCCTTACTCAAGGCTCACTCACACAGTATGATAGAAACAAACATATTTCAGATCCCCTTTATCCTTATTTCTGACATAAATCTTAAAGGTTAAGTATATATATATGTATGTATAGCTACATTATGTGCTACACAAAAAACATACAAAGAATCCAATCAGGAATTCACTATCGTGCCAGAAAAACTATATATTCCGAATAAAATATTGTTTTTTTACCATTCAGTGGCTAGCGAGATTTATGTTCTGAGCTGGAAAATTCTGCTCAGCACTGGTGAATTTCTACAGGTTTGCGGTTGTGGCTTGCGCGCTTTTCAATGTTGTTGACTGCAATAATATGCTGGAAAACAATGGGATTTCTGTGTTTAGATGATAATTGATGTAATAAGCGTATGGTGACAAAATGTGTGAACGTAAACGAAGCAAAAGGAGTGTGTAAGGATCGTAGCATATGGTGTTCTGTAGCTTTTGCCCTCATGGAAAAAATATGTAATTGGATATTTGTTCAATTTTTTAATTGGATATTTCATTAATTGTAAAAGTGCTCTTGCTACTATTAACACTTTACCCTACCCCTTCGAGATACATAAAAGTTCACCATTTTGCCCCATTCAGTTCCTGATTCGATTATTCTCAAGTAATTAGGTAGGTACAGCTAGCCAATGCTTCAGTTTTGGTAAAACCTCAAGATATTTGAGTATAAAAGAAAGACAGAAAAGAAAGAAAAATGAGTTTATTGGCATTAAAAACAAAAACAAATAGCTCACCACCATGCTCTTTGTCTGTTCCTAATTGTAAAAGATAACTTACTGTCGAGGCGCGGATAGAATAGTGGTGAATCGTCAATACCTTTTTTTAATTCGCCATTCACGTATTATCTATAAATTTAAATATTTCGCCTAGTTGCTATCGTTACCTATTTATCATTTATTGACAGGAATCATTAGAAGAACTAGATATATTTGTAATGTATTGAGCTCATTAGCTGGATGGCTGTTAGAGATCATCGATGGATTTCTCGCTAGATGGCGTAAGCTGTCTTTTATTGTAACAAAAATGCAATGAAATAAGGAGCTCTCATTGGCTAACGCTGAACGCGCGAATGACTGTCGTGTTTTTTGCTCGGGCCTTGAGCGTGTGATGTGGACATCGTTCCTTCTCAAAATGTGCTAAATAAAAACTTTTTATTAACAAAAAACCGAGACTCCATGTGTCAAAATAAACATTAAATTGAACTAGAATCTTCAGACATTAAATTGTGATGCTGGCATGTTGTGAGTGTCCCAAATTCGCTGAGATTACTTGCGATAAATTCCGCCGGCCGGCGATCTGCTGGATGCTCAGGCAGACCACTCCTGCTGCTGTTCCCGTCTTCGGCTTTCCAGAAGTGATATTCAAAGCGGTCTGAAGGTGAGTGGGCTTTCATAAACATTGCAAATTGACTTTGGTGTTCTCTTGATTCTTGTTGTAAAAACCGCGGTCATCCACATTTTTTTATGTAGGTATGTACTATCTATTACAAATAATTAACATATAAATTTATTCTGCATATGGTGGGCTATTTACACGCCAGCGTTTTTACACTCGTCATCAAATAGAAAGATATGGAAGGGTATCTGTGTTGTCCAATTTAACTTTAGCACTTTTTATCTTACTAGCTTTGTATTTTTCTATCTATAGATAGAATTACTATTTTAAATAAGTTACCCAATAATAATACTATTTTAGATGGCAGAAGGACAATATTCCTATAAGAGCGCTATGTGTGTGTTTTAACTGCTTAGGTTTGTATCGTACTGAAAAAGCTTCGTATATGTAAGAAAATAAGGAGTTCGAATATGCTGCCTTAGTATTAAATGTTTTATTTAATAAAAAAAATATCTAAACTATCATCATAAAGAGGTCAAATTGTTTGTTTGGTAGATTTGTATCGTCAATTTCTGAAAGTATTAAACCGATTACAAAATTATTTTAGCTGTACTATCACCGAATCCCATGTGCTTTAAATTCACTGTTCCTGGTTCACTAGTCACGGAAATAAAACCGCAGGGAAAAATAAATCTTCCTCATTTCAAGTCGATGGAAAACTAGCAACTAGGCAGCCACACCAATAGCAGCCTCAGTGGCGAAAAATAAATAAAACTGATCCTCAAACCCAATATTATAAACTTGTACATAGTTTTTTTTATTATTCATATTTCATTTCATTGCCGATATCAAAAGGCATTTTTGGGATTGGAAATAAAATAAATGTTATTTTGTAATCCAATAAAACTAAACAAGATAATTTGATTACCGAAATAGCATTTGGTAGTCCATCGCTATTCCTCGCACCGTTGACAGAACGCAATTAGTCATCACGACTCATTCAGCATAGATATTGCACATGCAGCCGAAATACTGACATGCAATTAGATTCCCGACCACGATACAAAAACGACGAGTTTTTTGTAGTTTCACGGTATTCTGTTATAGAGGCAAAATATTCGATAACTGGTAAAGTTTTTTTTATTTCACAGTTGAAATAATAAAAAATGTGCTGCTCATTAAATATTTGAGACACAAAAATTTTCATCAACTTACCTAAAACAGCAAGAAAAAAAATTACTTGATACCTTTTTCTTATTCAAATCCCGTAACATCCAGCTACAAAATATAATATCCCCGAGAGTTGGCACAACATTGTTGGGCTGACGCAATTACAATAAGTCCCCTACAATCAGATTTCCTAAAACTCATGATCATTTCAAATAAAAGACGTTCACTGCTGGATATAGCATCATCTCATCCACTAGTCCTATGCTTTTCACATCCAGCGGACTAAAGCGGCCTTCACCAGGTTATTGGTTCATCTCGTGAGATTCAAACGTTCGATCAAGTTTGAATTTGAAGGAGCCTACCTATTAGCTAATGTATAGTTTGCATGTTTGTTCTCTTGATCGCCCTGACTGTGCAAACAGCAAGCGTGTGGAGGCGGCATAAAACTTTCGCGTTTCATAATTGAAAAACAATATATCACGGGCATTTAAACATTCAATCGGGATGATGGTTACAAATTATCCGCGGCGTGGAACCCTGTGATTTAAAAAACCATTATTTCGTTTTGTGCAGTCGGCGAACTTACAGAATAAGGACACAGTCAGTGTAGTGTGTAGAAATGTGAGGATAGAGGAAGAATTTTCAGCCCCAACGGAGCCAGTACACCGAGACACCAGTCTACGCGGCCGAAACGTCGGTGAAATAGGTAAATAAACAATCGAAATCATCGCGTTAAATTCCCGTGATATACGGTTTTACAAGTATGACTGTTGTACCTCTTATCAATCTGAGTTGGGTCGGATGATGTACGGCTACGTTACTTGATCAAGAAAAAGCGTTATGGCCTAAGTTTGAAGAGGGTGGGGTGTGGAAATTTATTTTACTGATATCCTGGGTACTTTATGTCGAAAAAAAATTGTACTTATGTGTTAAATCCAAGGTATGATCAATTTTGTGACGAACAGTCAGATGAATTACAGCTAAGGCAACAACATAGTTTGGTTATTACCTTGGTATTATCGATCTGAGTGGTAAGGCTGACCTTTTTGCGGTGTAATTCTTAGTACGAAAAAAAGTTCAAAATACAACAACACAGCCACAACGATAACAAATCTTTCGAATTTGAGCAAAACCTGGCCATTCGTTGGTAAGAAAGCAGTAACTACATGAGTACCAACTGGCCAGATTGGAAGCTGACCGCAATTTAATTGAGAACACCCAGATAAACTTTTTCTTGTAAATTAAAAAAACTTATCACTCTATTAAAACTATTTCCGAAAAGTATGCAGCTACACCCCTAGATGGTAAAGATGGCAAGCATAAAGACAAAAACATAACCCAGAAATGCTTAAAATATTTCTCCAAAGATATGCAAATGACATCTCAAAACTTTTCGCTCCAATTTCGGGCGTTTCAAACAGTTTAAACCCTTGAAAAGTGATCGTGTGGGAAGGGCGTTGTGTCTTTTAGATCCCTTTCAAAATAATTGGTGTTTTTAAATTCTATTATTCGAGAGTTTTTGAGGTTTATGCTTTATGTTGTGGGCTGAACCTTTTCTTGGGAGTGATTTAAATGGTAAGTTTTAATGAATTGATGCGTTTTCTTTGTGGCAAAGTAGCTAAAGTGCTGGTCTGAAGCAATTGAATATTATAATAAATGTTTTAATTGGATTCTGATATTCTAATAAAGTGAAAACAAACAAATTATCTCTCCTCTAGACGCCACACACCTACCTTCTCCGGTCTATCGAGGGTACAACATTTATAATTTTTTTGTTTATTCTATTTCAATAATATCTGAAGCATTCTGCAAAAACCTACTTAAAAATTGGTTTCAATGCAATAATATCACTGTCATCTTTATTCCACCTTCCTGCGCTGGCCCTTAACTTACGTTATTAAGGGGTCAAAACGACGAGTTTTCTTCTTCCATTTCCAATTCACTGAGTGAATATACTTATTTAAATGAAAATTCCATGTCTGAAACATGGAATCTAAATTTTATTTTGGTAAGAAAATCTGTAATGATATAATACCCCAACGTAAAATTGTTTGGACGTCAGCGAGTTTTAATAATTACACTATAAATTAAATTAACGCGTATCACTAAAAATGTATATCACGAATTTTGGAGAGTCTGCGAAAATGGCTGATTTACCAGTTCACAGAAATATATAATGAAAATGCATGCTTAAATCATTTTTACTGTTGCGGAGAAAAGGAAGAATGCACAGCACTAAATGAATTGCATGGGCCTGTTGAGAAATGGAAGCAGATGCCTGCATGCTGGCCCGGACCTTGTAACTTTTATTTGATTGGCAATCTTTCTGGGGGTGAAATTAGATACTCATGAAGTCTTTTCATTGATAATTTATGAGCAATGAATACTTTTATTCCCTAAAAGATTGATAAGAATTGGTCCCATCAATTCATTAATTCAGATTATGAAAAAAAAAAAAGTTATATTGTTCGTTCATCATGTTGTCCTGAAGTTAAGAAAAATAATGCGCCACGTTGTGGCTTTGAAGATGGTTCTTCTAATTAAAAATTGGGTCAAAGAACCGACCTATGTATTTATATGATAATCTAAATAAAGGTGAATGGTCATTTTATGGCTGCTTCCCACGTAAAACGCGTACCGTGCATAAATTGCCAATACGATATTAAATAAAGATATCATATAAGTAAGCTATACCCTCAGGATACCTGGTTAATAGCTCCACATAAGCCACACACAAAAGCCAATATCTACTTCCAACCCAGGTTGTATAATCAAGCATTCAATACATAAGCCACATTAAAAGAACAAGCCCGGAGACTTAAAAACAACCATAAAAATACTTACTTAGCGATACTTAATAGTAACCCATAACATATACATACATGTTTAAGAAATACAATACAAATATATTAACAGTTTACTCAGTAGAATTAATATTTGTTTCGGGATATTTACCATTTATATTTTGATTTTTGTTGAGAGCTCGATATTTCGGCACCGTTACAAGCGAAATGATCACGAGAACTCGATATACATGGTAAATATCCCGAAACAAATATTAATTCCAATGATTGTGAGCATGTCAGCTTAAAAACTTATAGTTTACTCAGTATTGTTTTGTGACTTTTGTTCTACTGTTCCACGTTTTGCACTCTGGGTAAAGGCAGAGATCCACAGCAGTCCGCCACGGCTAAGTTCCGCAAGCGAAATTAGCTTTGTTTTGTATGAAAAGGTAGCCGGGATTGTCCACTGCGACCATAGACTATTTTCAGCCTCAGGACGCTGGATATAGATTATACATTTCTGCCAACCACATCTTAATATAAAGTCCGATATTATGTTACCGCTGTAGACGGAAACACAGCTGAAAGCAGTTGCATCATTAGTCTTATCCTTCCAATCAATCGGTAGGGCCAATCAACCCCACTTCCTTACCTCGGCTTCGGAAGAGAAATATCTAACACTAGCTTTTTAAAATTCGTTTACGGTGCCTAATCCACATGAAATGTTCTTTTTTACGGGATACAAAGTCGCATATGACAGTCAGCAATAGTATGGTTTTCTGTTAGTAAAATCATTTTCGTAATCGGTTCGGTTGTTACTTTCCAAATCAACATCCAGCCTAGCCAACTAGGCCAAGATACCTACTCGAAAGGCTGGATAGTTGATGACTGTAACCCACGCGTCCAGGCTTAGCACAAATGCGGGGCTAGCAAAAAACAAGTCAAACCTCACTCCTCGCAGTGGACGCTCGCCTTTCTTAATATTACAAAAACAAAGTATCTACTTATCTAACACTCGAATATTGTTGGCAATTTTTAAGGGTTTCTTCAGAAGGCGTGACGACACATAAGTCGTCTATGTATGAGTGATGTATCGTATCGGAACCCGGGCATAAGTAAGTGTAGTGACGGCAAAACTTGGTAATGTATGCAATTAGTGTAGTTATTGATAGTGAAAGACTTATTGATTTACTATGGAGGAGATTTAGATTAAGTTTCTTTGAGAAATAAAGAAATACACTTCAGGTTTTTGTTACAGAAATACAAAACAGAAATATGGAAGACATGAGGTGCCTCCTACACTATAAAACGGTAAAAGCATTTCTAATATTCCATGAAATATGCATAAATTGTTCCTCTTTTTTTCCTCAGAAAAGCTCAAAGATTTTTATTTCCTTCCGTTTCTCTTATGATCTATTAAGCTCTATAAAATCCTTATGGTAAACATAACGTAGTTATTTTTTTTTTATAACGCTTGTATATTCAAAAGGCTTTGTCATGATTCAGTCATAATTAACAGAATAAGTCAGATATCCTGTGTTTATAAACACGTTTAATACAGAATTGTCTTTATCCATTCGAAGTTTAGCAAAGTTAAACTCGGTACGAAAAAATTAAACTTTAGCTTCTATTAAAAACACATACATAATATTATTACCCCCATTATCTACCCACTCACATTATTTCAATTAATCTAACTTTACGTAAATATTGATACAGAGTAAAAGTAGCAGCATGTCGGCAAACTTTTAATAATATGTGTGACAATGTGAAAACAGAATTGTGTCCCAGTCTGAAGACCTTACACTCACTCATAAGACTAATTTCAAGTGTGTGAGCCGTTAAATTCAGTCTCGAAACTTTGAGACTCAATGAAAAATGTGTGCCAACTTTTGGCCAGTGATTATCGAAGTTTTAAATGATACCACGACTGCCAATGTACTCATTAACGCCGTCCTTTTTCCTTGCGACAGAGTTATAAGTTCAGTGTTAGACTGTTGCAAATTTTTATTCCGTTACGGAGTTTTGTTCCTTTGTTCGGAATTTTGAGGTGTCAGGGTTTTAAACAGGAGTTGCTATAAACAATCAAACAAAAAAGGGATGCTGACCATAACAGAAGGTAAGAAGGGCTGGTAATCGTAATAAGTTGTTATCTTTCTTTCCTGAATAAAGGATGAGGTATTTGGTAGGGTCTTTTATTTTTCCACGTTTGACGTTAAAATTTTATAATAAAAAAAACTATAATTTAAGCGTGGCGTCTGGACATTCCTGAAATGCAGGACCGATCTAGTAAAAAAACAGTAATTCAATGCCAATAGATTTGGAAGTTTGGAACACAAGTAGAAACTCACGACAATTTTCAGTTGAAATTACGCCATTGGAGGACACGTACCTGTAAACAAAAACGTCCACTATTAGTAGCACGAAATGAGCAACAATTTCTATCACACAGAGTTGCAACCAGTACCTAAACTGTTTTAATTAAAATTCCAATTACGAAGTCACCCGATAAATGTATGAAAATTTTTTCAGATTTCAGACTAACATTTAAGTTCTCGTACTAATATGTCACGCAGAGTTTAGGCTACCTACCTTTGTGAGGCTTTCCCTAGATACAAACCTGCTTTTCTGTCATGTAAGTAGTTGTCATATTTACTTGATTTTATTTAACAGGGGTGAGGACCAACTTAAAGTAGCTGGGGTTCGAAAACTTAGGTCATATCTTAACGCAGTTGCATTTGACTGAGAGGGAAAAACTTATTTGCTACATTCTTCAAGAGAATCAACATCTTTAGAATAAATACCATGAATCCCTATTTTACTTTGGCCATTCATGAAGGTTTACTCAAAATTTAAGTTTTTTATTTAATTTTTGTACAAACACGAATTTGCTGCTTCCCACCCCCTTCCAATTTCAACCGAACTGACCGAACTTAGAACTTCAATAAATCAAGTCTCCAAATAGGTACTTAAATTGATCATAAACCACATTTGACGAGACACGAATCGCTCAGCATTTGGGGACATTTGTTATGGCGATAACGTGTAACGGTGACGTCATCCATCATCATATAAACGTCATTAATATTAGAATTTGTCCGAACCATCGCTGCAAAGTACTGGAAGTTCGGTCGTTATGTTATAATCGAATGCTGCGGGTCTGGGTGTTGATTTATTAATTTTCTGGTAGGGCAATTACGAGTATCATTAATGTTATACACCGAACACTTTCTATAAATCACACTATTTCCTTGTTGGTCCTCTTTCTCATCAGTAAACATCAGAGCTTGACTACTGACAATAGATTAGGAAACTTTTTATATATTGGCAAATTCTCCATCTAGGTATTTTTTAGGTTTCCACAAGAACCTGCTAATAAACTAAATCACAAGAGACGAATAAGGCAAGTGCGTTTTTAGGTGTTAAAAACATCCCATTTTTTGTATCACCTCTGGCAAGTAAAAGAGAAGTAATCATCCACTCGCCCCTTATAACAATATTTTTACGGTCGGTGCAATATAGGGTTATCTAGTCATTAAAAGTCAAAGTCTAGAACCACAGCTCACAGTCAGTGCCAAGCTGCCTTTCATTTACCCGACCAGATTCAACAGTCCAAAAATGAACTCCATAAAATGTTATGTTAATGTTAATAAAACTATTCCCGAGACTTCAAACCATCTTTTTTACAACCCTTTAAAAGCTGGTTCACTTTATAACCCTCTGGAACTAACCCTCAAAAGATTTATATTAACTTTAGAAATATTCATTCAATTTAGCGTTACATCTAAGTTTCTTTGGAGAAAAACTTAATCCTCTCTCTGGCAGTTAGTTGTTAGGGACATTATACCAAAAGGATTTTTTTGAAACCAAAGAATAGATTGAAGAAATTTGTATATTTTATGTAAGATTACTTGCATACAAGGATATTGAAAGAGAAATTACAGTTAATGTAGTTATTTATTCGTTTCTAAATAATAGCAGCAAATCGAGCTATGGACGACGTTAAAAAGAGACGTTTAAGAGTATTAGGTGTAAATGCCCAATGTTTTATTGTTTTTAGGTTGTTAACAAGCAGCAAACCACATGAAAATAATGGTGAAACATCTTCTGATTCTTATAATAAATGCACAGGCGATTTGCATACCTTCTAAACCGGGGTGTTGTTCGGGTATACCTTTCATTTTCACAATCCTAGCAACATTTAGTGCTTTACTCACGTTGTCGAGCAGATCGATTAGGTAGTCAAACATAATATTATGAAGCAATTCATTAGGGGGTTTGGAGATCAGAAAGGCAGTTGCTCCATTTGAAACACTGGTACTCAGCTGAATCCGGTTAGACTGGAAGCCGACCCCAATGTAGTTGGGAAAAAGCTAGGCACATATTATAGTCGCGATGACCACTATCAATTTGCCCATATAGCCGACGAAAGCGCACTAGTGTTTGGCTACTTCTAGTAAAATTTAACAAGTCATAAAGACTTCTAGTACTTATACTTAAAGTTTCTTGATAATAATTGCTCTTTGTTTTGGTTAGATCACACCTATTTTAAGTAAGTGAGTAGCGTTTGCGTGCCTTCTTCACCCCATCTATAGAACAAGGTAATTACGGCTGTGCTCCTTTTTAGTACTGGCCAATATTAAACAGTTGGCGTTCATGGGTACGTTGATAATGAAGACCAGTTAGTTAGTCGAAAAATAAATAAACACTAAAACTTCAAAACGAGTACTATTTCTAAGAAAAACGATTACTCAAGGTGATGTTCGCTCCAAGAACCCTACAAAGTGAAAACTTAATTAAAGGAGAATGAAACTGTCTAGCGAATGCACTTTCACACCTAGATTCGCTACTGGAACAATAAAAAGATACTTTAATTAATTCTTTTTATTGCCACCTTGTTCAGTCTTGCCTGGTTTAAAAGACATCGTGTAGAAAACATAAAAGAAACGTTCCATAGGTAAGAGTACAAAAAAGAGGCGAATAGTGACTACATAGTGCGATAAAACTTTCCGACATGAAGGTACCTCTAGACAGGCGCGAAGCAACAACGCCTTTAAAATAGGGTTGCCACAACGTTTTCGTCTTGTCAAATTGACTGTAATCTTATTTTTTTTTGCGTATATAAATCACAACTGTCATTTTCTGACAGTTTGTTGTTATTTGTTTTATAAAGAGGAAATATAAATTAATTAAAATACGTGTTGTCACTTTGTTGATTTAATGATGAAGGAAGGGTCACCATAGAAACATTAGAATTTAGATTAAAAATAAAAAGCTCATACAAATAGTTCGCATATCACAACATGCCCCCTTAATCTAAATTCTATCTAAATATGAAAGGTAGAACATCAATTAACAATTAGGTACAAATTATCAAGAAATGCCCATATTTACTATACAAGTTTTAAACTTTACAGGGCCTAATAAAGGCTTAGTTAACGCATCAGCCGGTAGCTCCTCACTGGGCATGTACTTCAAATTGATGACCTTGTTGTTTAATTTTTCCCTTATAAAATGGAATCGCACGTCAATGTGTTTGGTCCGATTATGGTGGACTGGATTAAGTGCCAATTGACGTGCACTCTGACTATCGGTATAAATTACCACAGTTTGGCACTTACCTGTTAATTCACAGATAAGACGTCGCAAGAAAATTACGTCTTTCGCAGCAGCCGCTAGTGATAAATACTCGGCCTCAGTGGAAGACAACGCAACTGTGTGTTGCTTCTTACTCTCCCACGATATTGTACCATCTCCAAGCTTCACACAAAAACCAGTATATGAGCGTCGATCAAAACTATTCGCGAAGTCGGCATCGGCAAAACAGTCCAAATACTTCCCCGTTTTGTTGTATGTAATACTGTAATCAACAGTGCCTTTTAAATAATTTAGCACTCTCTTTGCGACATTCCAATGCCTCTTATCATAACATGTTAAGAATTGACTGAGAAAACTTACCGTGTATGCTATATCAGGCCGTGTGTTTACAGCTAGAAACATAAGGCAGCCTACCAATTGCTGGTAAGGAATATTCTTATCAACATTCTCAGAACCTTTATCAAGCTTCAGTTTTTGGAGTGGTGTTTTCACACCCTTACAATTCTCCATATTGAACTGCTTTAGAACTTTATTTATGTAAGTTATTTGATTTAAAACTATTTTTCCGTCCTTTTGAGATATATTTAAACCTAAATAAAAGTTTAATAAGCCCAAATCTTTTATAGAAAAATATTTTTCGATGTCCTTCTTGACAACTTCAAACGATTTGACATCTTTATAAAAAATAATAATGTCATCGACGTATATTGCCAATAAGACGATTTCCGAACCAAAAAGTTTCTTATAAATACAAGGCTCAGATGGGGTTCTATGAAAACCAATTTTAACCAAGGTTTCGTCGAGTTTTATATTCCAAACTCTAGGTGCTTGTTTAAGTCCATAAAGCGACTTATTCAACGAGCAAACCTTGTGTTCTTGATTTTTAACCACGAAACCTTCAGGTTGGTACATATAGACTTCCTCCTCCAGGTCTCCATTGAGAAAAGCCGTATCTACATCAATGTGACGCATCATGAGACCATTCTCTCCAGCCAAAGCAAACAAAGTGCGTAAAGACGAATTTCTTATCACTGGAGCAAAGGTTTCATAATAGTCTACACCAGCTATCTGATTGAAACCCTTTACAACCAGTCGCGCTTTATACTTGACCACATTTCCTAAGGAGTCAGTCTTAAGTTTGTAAACCCACTTACAAGGTATTATTTTTCGGTTTGGCTTCTCCACGAGTTGCCACGTTTTCAATTTAATAAGTGACTCATACTCACATTGCATGGCTGATCTCCAATTTTCAGCATCAGGTCCAGTTACTGCTTCAGAATACGTGATAGGTTCTACTAAATTATCCTCAGCAAGGTATGTAAAAAAATCAGGTGGTCTTCTGTTTCTGAGGGGGTATCGCCGCTCATCATTAACATTATTAATTGTGCAGTGATGATCATCATTATCTACAGGATCATCTGATAGATCATTTGGAGAATCATATACAGTATTATCTACCGGATCATGTTCGATGGTCTGTGTTTGAACATTACCAGATTCACAATCATTATTACCGAAACCTGTTTCTACAATACCTTGACGTTCACGTTGGATTGCCTCGGAAGAAATCTCAATCGGATTAAAGTCTAAGTCAATTGGTCTACTATTTTCCAAGATTGGAGCAGTTTGACAACCATGACTTGAAGATTTATTTATTTTCAACTCTGAAACAATCTTCATAAAAAACGATATCTCTAGACTTTATCATCTTCCTTGGATTGGATGCATTACGGAGATAATAGGCATTAGGATCATCCGAATATCCTACAAATATGTGTTCATTAGCCTTACTATCTAACTTACTTCTATGACAGGATGGAATATTTACAAGTGCTCGACAACCAAAAACTTTCAAGTTACTTAAGTCAGGTTTATCTCCAAACCATTTTTCAAATGGTGTTCCACAACTCAAAGCTCTGTGTGGACATCTATTTTTAAGGTACACTGCAACAGAAAATGCATCTTCCCAATATGCTTTGGGGAGTGAACTATCAGCTAACATCGAACGTGCCTTTTCCACAATAGACCTATTAGTGCGTTCCGCAACACCATTCTGTTGTGGACTATAGGGTACAGTTGTCTGATGAATTATACCTTGTGCAGTTAAATGATCAGTAAAACGTTTATTTACATATTCTGTACCATTATCTGTCCTCAAGACTTTTATCTGAGCACCAGTTTGTCTTTCCACTAATGATTGAAAAGAACAAAACTTTTCCAAAATCTCTGTCTTTGAAGAAAGAAAATAAGGAAAAACGAAACGTGAAAAATCATCAATAAACAGTAAAACATATTTATTACCTCGGAATGACGATATTGACATCGGCCCACATAGGTCCGAATGAATCAACTCTAACATCTTTGTTGCCTTTTCATATTTAACTTTCTTAAAAGGTTTTCGGGCTTGCTTACCTTCAACACAAGCTATGCAACTTCCCTTGTCTACGACCGTATAATCTACGCCAACATTTCTATTTTTCAATTGGTCCATTCCGATGCGGCACAAATGACCCAATCTTTTGTGCCAGAGTAAATATCTAGAACATGAGTCAGAGTGCACATCATAAGCATTAACTTGGTGATTATTAATAGTACAGTCTAGCGCATACAGACCACCATATGGAGAACCATGTAAAATAGAATTCCCGCAATAAGAGAAGTTTTTAGTTTCAAAGAAGTTACATCCACTTTTATCAAATAAAACAGAAAAACCCTTATCAACTACCCTTTTTACAGAAAGTAAATTTGTATTAAGATTTGGCACGAGCATTATATCACAGATACTGTTAATACTGCCTTCAGTATTAATACTTACATCACCAATACCCTGACAAACAAGCTCGTCACCATTGGCAACTGTAACCTTACCAAAATCAACAGGCTTAAAATTTGATAACCACTCCGACCTAAAAGTTAAGTGTTTTGTTGCTCCGGAATCTATATACCACACGTCCTTTTTATCGACCTCAGAGACAGCTAGGGCCGTTAAAGCTGTAGCTTCCTTTGTCTTTGGTTTCTTCTTTCTAAAGGGACAGTCAGGTCTTTTATGTCCGGGCGTGTTACAATCATAACAAACAATAGGTTTATTTTTCTTCCTTAATTTTCCAGGTCGATTTATAGAGCCTAACGCTGACTCCGTAGATGTTTCGTTCGGATTCTTAGCCATTTCATTCAACAGTTTCGTTTTAACCATTCACATTTCTGTGGTGATATTTACGTTGCTATTTTCTATAGCCATGACTAGTGGTTCGTATCTGGAACCGAGACCTCCAAGCAAAATCGCAGCAATCGATGCATCGTCTATCACCTTGTCAATATCAGCTAAATCTAATGCTGCTGACAGTACGCCATTGATATAGGATTCTATATTTTCAAATTGATCTAAGGTCATTCTGTATAATTTCCTTTCAAGGGACAAACGTCGACCCATACTTTTGTCTTCATAAGCAGACTTCAAAGAATCCCATGCTTCTTTCGCCGTTTTGGCCGCGCGAACATAAGTGATGGGTGGGCCATCTAACGTCAAACAGATTTTCGACAATGCTTTCTGATCAATCTTACTCCTAACACTTTGTGGGGTTGAGTCGTCAGGTGCGAAACCTACTACTGTATTCCACAATTCTTCATGCAAGAGGTAGTTTCGCATGCGGAACTTCCATGTACTATATCCTTCCCTATTAGTTAACACAAAGTTCGGGATGGACGAGGAAACTGCTCCTCTATATGTGGAAGCTGATCCTTCTCCGTTAGGCATTTTCCGCAAAACTTACCAACAACAAAAACTTCAACAACCACAAAATTTTACTATATTTCCTATTAGATCTTCGTGCTGATAACGTGTTGTTATTTGTTTTATAAAGAGGAAATAAAAATTAATTAAAATACGTCTTGTCACTTTGTTGATTTAATGATGAAGGAAGGGTCACCATAGAAACATTAGAATTTAGATTAAAAATAAAAAGCTCATACAAATAGTTCGCATATCACAACACAGTTGTCTGAAATAACTATAACACGACAAATAGTCTTAGTTTAAATATCGTCGTAGAGGCCATTTTTAAGCAAGTGCTTTGCAAGTTACGACTTATATACCCAATTTATCTGCTTTGGATTATTTCTTTCTTTCCCGTTTCTTTTAAAGTGGGTTTTCTGTAGGGACATTCTTCAGAATGTTTAAGTAGGTCTAGGCTAGCGAGAAAAGTGGAGGATTCTTGTGTCAATCGTGATGAATTGATACCTGATGTTATGTAGCTGAGTTGAGTATAGAGCTCATAATACGCGCTGAAAGGGAAGTTTTCACGTTCATACTTCATTGAAAAGTAGGTACCTACCTAGTCTCGCACACAGACTTTAGGCAACCGCAGACAGCCGCAGCTCGGCAGAGTGACAGCGCGCAACTGGTGTCAGTCGTACTCCAATTCGTCGGCTTACAATTGAAAAAAAATGGTTCTTAGTCGATCTCTTACTCGAATAACCAAGGAAGAACTATATTAAAAATAATCTTCAGTCTCTTAACTATGAGCTTCACAAGAGCTTTTTCATCTTTAGCAGTGTTTTTTCAAAACCTTATAATGCAAAAGCAAACACAACGCCAAATAACAAATGATCTCTCTGCTCACACTTTAAGGAACATTTGAATATTCAAGATCCTAATAACAAAGATCAATCGTTTTCTCCGTATCAATTCGATTAGAAACCTAAAAGTCGTGCAAGTATAGTTGCCGTCTATATTCGATTAGAAACCTAAAAGTCGTGCAAGTATAGTTGGAAAAGTAAGTAATGTATCGGTATTTAATTTATATGTATTACTTTTGTGAGTTGCTACCGAAGCCGGGTTTGTGTGAGCTTCTGTGATATTTTGGGATCAGAGTTAGTTCTTATGTTCGCACGTTTGCTTGGGTAGGTCCACATACAAGTAAAGTTCAAGGTTTCAGGAATAGAACAAAAGTCTTTCAGTTACTTTGATCGCCCGAGTGAATGAGATCTTATGGTGGCAGGAACTCCTCTGCCTAACCCTTCGGAGTATACATGCGTGATGTAACTTCTGAGCATGTGACTCATTACAGCCTCCTTCAAAAGATAATAATTGTGATTTCAGTAATTACACATACCGGTACATATGTTTTAAAATTTACTTTTCCTTTTGAATTTATTCTTTTAAACTTTTTAGGAAACTCAGATGAAAATTCAAGAAGAAAAACGTGAGAAAATTCTGTTGAGAATATTCCATCGAGGAAAATTATTAAGACACTTAGAACAAATAATATAAGCAAGAATGACCGTTATTATATACCTAGATATTGTCTCAAAGAAGATAACAAAATATTAGATTGTATATCTAGAGAGCAAACAACTATTTTAAATGCAAGTGTTTTTTTTTACTTTAGAGTGGAACGACAGATTCTAGAGTAAAATCCTTAGCGCAGCGAGGGTTTCAAAGTTTATTTATTTACATACAATTAAGAACTATAAGAAATACCATAGAAATAATTAAAGGCTTATGTTTATATTTTAAAATTATGGAAGTGCATCATAACATTTTGGTACTACCATCCGTTACAGTTGAAGATTTATTTTTTAATTTGGCTCGCACGTGGTTTTCCAGCCAGTCACTTGTTCAATACAATGTTCCCATGAAGTTCGAAATAAAATTAAAATCGCTCATTAGCCATTCACTTCATATATCCTTCTTAATCGATTTTAACGATGTAATCCTATTTTGGCACGCATGGTTTGTGATTTAACTCTTTGCTGAATCACTCACTCAAATCACTTTTAGTCCTTAGGGATTAATGAGCTATATTAGTCCCTGCTTACGAATAATAAACTAGCTCTTTTTGAATAGATTGTGATAAAAATGTAAGTACATATAACGTAGAGACCTTAAGAAACTCCACAAAAAATAAACTTTGAAGGTACCTAAGTATATTCACTTAATTATCTCCAAGGAATTTACCTTCAAGAAACCTTCTCTACATGACAAAATTTTGTAGTCAAAAACCTTTTTCACTAAAGAACACTTGATCTAGCAAAAATGTGGTACAGAAGATTGAAAAAAAAATATGTTTGAAGTAGCTATGACAAGATACTTAGTAAATAAGATAATACTCGTATTTTGAATTTTGTAATAAATTTTCAAAAAAAAAAAATTTTTTTTTTTTTGTTTCAAAGAACTAAGTGCTTCGTTGATCGAGTGGTCGCAAAAAGCTCGATAACTAGGACCGGCAAATTGTATTTGATTTTGCCATCTGTTCTAGATTTGTGCTCAGTTTATGGCAACAGGAGCAGCCTCATTACATGAGTCTTAACTAACTGGCAAAATGTGTGCGTGTAGGTACTATAAGCACATAAACCACAGCCTAACCCTTTGGGGAATAAGGGCGGTTACGCACTGCATCCAATCCGTGTCCGTGAAATTTCCGTTCCAAAGTAGCCGTAGTACTTCTTGGAGGAACACACGCCTCCTCTGTGTGCCAGCAGTGGGAACGTTATGAACGTTGCCCAATTTATCAATTGACCTAACAAGATAAAATTGGTGACAACACTATGCGCAAAGGTTGCAAAAAATCTACTTTAGCTTCAAAAACGCCAGTTTCCCCGTCCCCGAAGTCCTGAATAATTGTCCTACTGTATTCAACATAATTTATTATTGAAATGGACTTCAAAAGACGCGCGGAATACTAAAGTAATCGTGCCTTCTTGAATAACTAGCGCCTGTTAGAATGTTTCACTACGTTTTCAAGTTTTTTTGCGAAGTTGTTAATGATTTTTTGCGTATATATAAAGTTAGGGGAGGTTTTCAATTGTTTCTGTTTACTTATTTGGATTGTATTTTATCGAACAGCCATAAACATCTCGGTTTTTTATACAGAGTTAGGGAAAAAGCCGACTTTGGAACTATTCGGTCTGTAGCTTAGTCCATCTTTATTTCGTATTCGTCTTAACTTTTAAAGATTTTCCCGTCTGTTTCCAGGAAAATTTTAATGAAAATTGGTAAAGGTGGTATAACCGTAAACATGAAATTTTAACATGACAAACATAATCAAAATCAATAATTTTTATTTCACATAGGCCTACATGGGCACTTATAAAACGTCGACAAAAGGTGCACAAACAACTAAGGATAATGTTTGACAGAATGGAGGCAAAATAACAAGGTTTTGATAACACAAATGAAATACAGAAGCTACCTCTCAAAATGGTTCATGTACCCCAATAGAATGATTTTAGTGTAACTAAATGTGTTTCGCAGCTTCAAGAAAAAATAACTTTTACGAATTATATAGAGATTATTTGTAAGTGTATAATGGGGAACAAAAATCTCTAGAATTAGGTACTGAACCAATTGCAATAATGTTTTCCCTGATAGGCAGTATAGCTGCGTAGCTTTACCTACACACACGATCTTTCCTTCCTTCTTTCCTTAGAGTCAATGTGTTCAGACATTTCGGAAGGAAATAACTCATACTAAGTTACGGCCGGTAGATAGCGACGAATGACGTCATCAGTCATGTTGCGATACCTCCGATAGACCTGAAGATATTGTCTTTGAAGGCGTCAGCCGTTTTTGAGTTATTTTTAGTTAGGCGGAACTATCTAGAAAAACAAACGTTGGGAAAATATTTCGAAATTGCATATCCTTACAAAATATTCATTCGGCACTTGAATTGTAATTCAGATAGGACTTCAATGGCAAGTATGACTTGACTTAATGTCCTTTAACCCCTAGATGGGGCAGAGGGCGTCCACAGATGTCCTCCATCGCGATCGGTCTTGAGCTTTACGCTTCACCTCGCTCCATGTCATTCCGATGCTCGTCGCTTCTGCCAACACTGTGCGACGCCAGGTTTGACGGGGACGGCCACGCTTTCGTTTCCCCTGGGAATTCCAGTCCAAAGCTTGTTTGGGTATGTGATCGGGACCCCTTCGGAGCGTGTGGCCAATCCATCTCCACTTGCGACGCTTGATCTGGCGGTCGATCGGGCTCTCGCGGCATTTCTCCAACAGCTCTACATTGGAGATGGTCTCGGGCCAGTAAACTCCGAGAATACGACGAAGACAGCGGTTGACGAAGACTTGTATTTGGCGTGAGATGTCCTTTGTGACCTTCCACGTTTCGCACCCGTAGAGCAGCACGGATTTGACATTGGACTCGAAGATTTTGAGTTTAATCCTTCGGGTCAGTTTCCGCGATTGCCAAACAGGTCTCAGCTGCGCGAAGGTTGCTCGGGCTTTGGCGATCCGTGAAACGATGTCCTCTTCACTTTCCCCAGTCTCCGACACGACACTCCCGAGGTATGTAAATTGGTGGACGCGTTCCACTGCCTCTGTGCCAATCAGCAACGGTGAGTGGTTCTTCACACCAGTTCTCATTTCCTGGGTCTTCCGGATGTTTATTTTGAGCGCCGTTTTTGCCGCTTCCTGGCGTAGATCTTTTAGCTTTGCTTGCATATCGGCGTGGGTATGACTCAGCAGGCATAGGTCATCAGCGTAATCCAAGTCTTCCAAGACGTTGGATAATCCCCACTCTATGCCGCGGCGCCTGTTATCGTAGATGCGAAGCATAATTCCATCAAGAACGACCAGGAAGAGGAGCGGTGACAGGAGGCAGCCTTGGCGGACACCCGCGTGCACTGTTACGTCATCCGATATGAGGCCGTTATGAGTAACCTTACAGGAGTATTTCTTATAAATACTCTGCAACAGACGGACTATTTTCGGCGGCACTCCAATTTCCAGTAGGCGGGACCAGATACTAGACCACTTCAGCGTATCAAAGGCCTTTTCGAAGTCTACGAAGGTTAGATAAATCTCCCTCTGCCATTCTGATGCCTGTTCCAGTATGATACGGAGAGTGTTGATCTGGTCCGTACAGGAGCGGTTCGAGCGGAAACCAGCCTGCTCCTTGCGTAGAAGAGGATCCACGGCCTTCGACAATCTGTCCAGGATGATCTTGCAAAATACCTTAGAGGGAATCGAGAGCAAAGTTATACCTCTCCAGTTATCGCACTGGCTAAGATCACCTTTCTTAGGAACAGTTATAAGGAGACCTTTGTTCCATTCGTCTGGTAGTTCTTCGGCGATCCAGATCTTTTCAATGAGCGGCGTCAGGACGTCGACTGCGGTGGGTAAGTCGGCTTGAATGGCAAGTATAGGAGGCGGCAATAATCACTTTCATGTACAAATTCACCTTCGCACGTATTAGGAGTGACGATATAAATGACGTCATAAATCTCTGACACGCGACTGACGTGACGCGTCCCTCAGGCAGAAGGCAATCACTGCTTTCTGTTACATGGAATTTTACGTCAGAAGAGTTTTATTTGAGTTCGGAACTTTTCTAACGGAAAACTCCTAAGTTATCTGTTAGAAAAGGTTGTTATGTAAGATGTGTGTAGTTGGAGATTGGAAAAAGTTTGATAAACTGTTATTATTTATTTATTTTTCGTGTGAGGATGTGGCTACCTCTGGTGTCAGAGTTAATTAAGCCGCCTATGGGTACCCGTCCAGGTCAAACTGTTCAAACTGTTGTGGCTTTGTAAAAGTGAAAATGATGGTGATGATTTATGCATGTGCAATCTCTGTGTGAGAATTTGGGATAGTTGAACGTTAGTATTGTTATTATATCAGCCGAAAATTCCGTGCTGGCCTTCTTATAAATCTAATGAAACAATTGAACCTAACGCAGTTTCCTTAAGCTTTTTCCAATAACACTTAACATGCCAACCACCGCAGCTGCGAAAGAAATTGGTAACCACAACCACTGCTTATCTAACCACCATTTACTTACATTACCGATCAAATAAATATAATCGAACTTTATCATAAACGACATTGAAATAGCCTACTATTTCACCCAAAACTTCATAAAATGTGTCTTTTACAACTAATTGGTAACCGTTGTACTTCACCTTGATCACAAAATTGAACTTTCTTCCGGTAATAAGAACATCCATTTTACTCTAAACTGATTTGAATACTTTTAGTTGAATTAAGGGTAGTATAATATTCTAACTTTACAGGCTGACCTCTTTTATTTTGATGGTTTTTTCCTTGTTGATGGCAATAGGCTCGCTCTCTATCACATAAAATTTAAACAAATAATAATACAATAATTAAACATAACTGGCGAAATGTGGGTGTACTAATTAGTACTCGTCTGCTTAACCCTTTCGAAAATATGGGCACGATGTAAATTAAAAAAAAAACCTACTTTGTAATTTTTATTGAAAACAGTGTGTAGGAAACGTAGTTACACATTTGATTACATTTAGCGCAAGAAAATAAAATGCCCGAAATTTATGACGGAAAATCGAAACGTGTTGCTGTAAAAATCTTTTTCTGCTTATCTTAATTTAATCTGAAATAAAGATAAATTAATTAATCTACTGTTGCTACCATAAATGCTTTTTCTAAAGAAAAACATCAACATATACATCTGACCACGGTAGTTAAAAAGCCATTAAAATAGTTTTAATGGTGGTCCAACATACACTAAATTATGGGGGTGTATTGATTACCCAAGTTAGAGGGTTTCAGGTTGATATCGACGGGGTTACACAGTTATTGATAAGGGGTTACAACGGTTCAGATTAAGTTTTGGAGATTAATAGGATAGGAAGAGGCGGTAGGGTATTTAATGTACAGGTGGTGGGTTCAAAGCTAGTAGGAATAATAACAATTTATTCGTGAGCAAAATTAATGATCACTATCATTAAGGGATGCAAGGGGGCGCATTCGCAAACTTAGCGCCCCAAGTCAACCTCACCTGCTCGTGGTGCATCCTGCTGATCAACAAACGAGGCCCTGACGACAACCGACAAATGGCGGTATAACCATTTCAACAAATCTTCGCAAAATAGACAAATGGCACAGACTGGTGACGGGCAGCAGCGTCACCAGTGCGAGAAACTGCGATCTGCGATCGCCAACCCGCATACCCAGCGTGGTGATTATGGGTAAACCCTCCAATGGCAAGGCAAAAGAAACCAAGGGCCCTCAGTTCCCGGCTGCCCTGCTGTTATTGCTCATTATGGCGGCGGTTACGGTAGCGGCAGGGCACTCGGGAGTGCGAAGAATCTCCGGCTTACGGCCGCCAAATTCATAAAACCCAACTGACCTTGGCTACGTACAACGGACGCACGTTACGGCTCGACGAACACCTCGTGCGGCTTGAACAGGAGCTCGAGAATATAAGGTGGCACATTCTGGGGTTGAGTAAAGTCCGAAGAGAGGGGGAGGACACAATAACTCTTGGATCGGGCCACCTAATGTATATCCGAGAGGGAGACCAGCTATCCCAAGGCGGTGTCAGGTTCCTGCTTAACAAATCTATCTGTGACAACGTTGTGGAAGTCTTCAGTGTGTCGAACAGGGTAGCGTACCTCATAGTGAAGCTAACCGAGAGGTACAGCCTCAAGGTTGTGCAAGTCTACTCAACGACCTCGGCACACCCGGACGACGAAATTTTTTAGAGGACATTTACAAGGCCTTGCACTCCACCACTAAGACCCACTACAGCGTTGTCATGGGGTATTTTAACGCTAAAGTGGGAGTACAGATTTGCAGCGATTCGGTAGTAGGTTGCGTAGGTTGGTTCGGTTGGTTTGGTTCGGTTTGCTGCCAAACCCCCTACGGGTTTGGCAGCAGAAATTATAGGGGGCAAATGCTTGTCAACTTCCTAGAGAAGGAGGGGCTTTTCGTAATTAATTCCATATTTAAGAAACTGCCCCAAAAAAAGTGGACGTGTCAAAGCTCCGACACTATGACCAAAAATGAGATAGACTTCATCATAACAGATAAAAAGCATATATTCAGGGATATCTCAGTGATCAACAGGTTTAATACCGGCAGCGATCACATACTTGTTCGAGGCTCTCTGAATATCAACTTTAAGCTTGAGAGAACTCGTTTGATGAAGTCTAGGCTCCGTCCAAACATGCTCCAAACTATGTTAGGATCTGAAACGTTCCAGTCAGACCTGGAGAACCGGTTCGCTGTCGTGGAAACCACAGATGACGTTGCCCAGACGCTTGACTAAATGGTGCAAATCCTCAGAGAAGAAGGTACGAGATTTTGTAAGATGTGGGTGATGTGTACGGGCCGGAGGTCTAAACTTTCTGAAGAGACTCTAAAGCTCATGACGGAGCAACGTGAAAATCCACCAGCCACTTCGTCAGAACAGCGGGCACTCAAAAAAATAATTAGGAAAATGGTACGACGCGATCTCCTACGATCCAATACGCCCTCTATAGAGAAAGTGATTGAGCAAAATCGGGAGTCCAAAGTGTTCCTTCAGCCACTTGGGAGGAGCCATCAGACGAAGTTGGCTAAATCGAGTGGGGATGTCGTTGTTTCGAGGCCGGAGATTCTTTCGGAAGTAGAAGACTTCTACAGCCAACTGTACGCATCGTATGCATCTCGGCCTGATCCCGAAAATGAGGTTTCTAGAGCCACCTTAACCCGCCATTTTACAGAAGACCTGCCTGAAGTAAGCCAAGATGAAATAGAGGCGGCTCTCAAATAGCTTATAAATGGAAAAGCCCCTGGCTAGGACGGGATTACAACCGAGCTCTTTAACTCTGTCCTGTTCTGTGAGAGAACTCCAATGGTGTGGCAGAGGAGCGTGGTTGTTCTTTTTTTCAAAAAGGGTGACAAGGCCCTTTTGAAGAATTACAGACCCATTTCACTTCTTGGTCACGTTTATAAGTTGTTTTCGAGAGTCATCACGAATCGTCTAGCGCGAAGACTCGACGCGTTTCAACCACCGGAGCAGGCCGGGTTTCGAGGAGGATACAGCACAATAGACCACATTCACACAGTGCGGCAGATACCATAGACGACGCATTTGAATTTTAATGAAAAATACTTGAATTTCTTCTCTAAGTTAACGCACTTCGTCCCATTTTTCATCAATTTTGATGAAAATGGGGTAAAATTAAAAACATTGGTTTATTCGAGAGGCACCTCTGGAAAGACTTTATTTTTTAAATAATGGACTAGTCCGCAATATCGGTCACCCTCACAGTGGAAAATGGAATTTCTGATTTATGTCGAAGCAATAAAACACAAAGTGTATTCTCAACCGAAGCGATTTTGATCTTAGATAAAATTTATTCTCTTCCTGTACAGAGAGGAAGTTTATTCATAACTGTTTCCCATTTTCACGTAATTAATCTGTGTGAAACTTCGAAGGGTGAACAATGGAAAAAGTTATGTTTTCCGTAACAAAATTGGAACGGCTTAGATTTCAATACTCTTTGGTATTCTGATATTTTGTATTCGATATTCATCATCGAACTTCCATGTTCAAGTTTTACCAAAAAGCCATGTTTAGGTTGTTTGGTTAAGGTTACCTACCGTACATAATTATATACTTTGTATTAGAATGAATCAAACTATTACACTGCATCTTTGGGCGTAAGTTATGCCTATTTTGCTTACGCGAATAGCAAGGAAACTTCCAAAATCATAAACCTGCTATTATAAATTACTAAAGGATCACAATGTTTGTAATACAAAAATGAAAATGCATAAAGAAAACATCATACATAACCACTTTTTACTTTTCTGAAACATTCCACTCTTTTCCTTATGTATAGCATTATTTAATGGATAACAAGCAGAACCAGAAACTATGAATAGTAAATTTACTACACATAGTTTCTGGTTTTATGAATTCTCGTCACATATCCTTTCATTTATCTGTATGATCATATCTCATATTGTTAGCACTTTCAATGCTCCATCTACCTCAAAACGTGAAATGCAATAGAAAAACCACTCTTCACCATTCCTGGTAAAGCACGACCTTTTTTTATTAAAACAATTAAATTATTCACGACATCTCTTCGCCAAATAACGAAATAATTTGATCCTAAGCAACGATTACATTCCCAGTGGGTTCTCGCATTGTCGAGGCGGGGGGGCTCAGTAACCGTGGCTTGGTCACCCACGGTGAAGCGAAGAGGAACCTGAGGAGGGGCCGCTCTTCAGGGCTTTTGCCGATTAAACCGACGACGTAGCGGCCAACTAGTAGGTTGCGGTGCCGCTTGGTAACAGGTGACATCGCAACTGAGGCGGGCCGCGATGTCTTATGGAGCGTCCCAGGTCCCATACGATATTGCGGCTGAGGGTTGGAGGCCGCAGCGGGAGAGGAGTGCCGGTATTGCAATGCGCCGCTCTCCCTACCTTCCACGGCCTACACAGGGTCGCCACCGTCTGATGGCGTACGCGGTGGGGCCGCAGGGGAGGAGGAGTGTTGGTGTAGCGTTGGCCGCTCTCCCTAACCCCTGCGGCCGGAAAATGGTAGGTGGCGGGGCCATTGACCTTGACCCGTCACATGTGCTGATTTGGTCCCTTGGGTAGTCAAGGCGTGGAGTGTGTTCTGGTGCGCCGGTGATGGGGGTTACTCCCCCGAGGAGGATCCGGTGACGGACAGCCGCGGCGGGTTCGCGGTGAGTGCTAACGCGTGCCCGTGTTCCCACCATAAACGGCACAGGAGGACACCGTGGAGTTTTAGTGGTTAAGAGTCCCACATAATTGCACTATCTCCCAGTGGTAGTGCAGTATGCATGACCATTTCCGCAACCAAAAAAAAAAAAAGCGACGATTACATACAGCTAATTGATCCTGTCTGCTTGACCTTTTTATTGTAAGGGGATTTAAAGTGAGGTCTAATTTAATGAATTACTTACATCTCGTAAATTCGTCTTCGTTGTTAATTCAGGATGGGACGTACCTAGAATTAGAAAAGGAAAATGTTAATTTATGAAACTTGTATTTTAATTGAAGGGCTACAGTGTTAATTGTCGATATCATGACAAATGAGTGTACCTAATACATTTTTTTACACTTATTACACAGGTTCCAGCACCTGATTTATGAGAACTAGAATACCTTTGTAGATTTCGAGTTCCTAGAAAATGTAAATGTGTTTTGAAATAAATATATCAGCTACACTGTCGGAAGTGATTTTCTCAAATCAAGAAACTACCCAAAAGACGGTAAGTAGAGGTTTACACATATTGTTACTCCACAGACACAAATCATAGTCAATTAATTGCCCACTTATGATCTTTTTACAATAAAAAAAAAATGCTTTACACTTATGTAAAACTTAATAAAACAGTTACCTCCTACGTAGGTACCTGCAACACTTAAAAGGAACCGGACGCCCATAATTTCTATCCCTTTCCCTCAAAAAAGCTTTGTAATCCTGCAATTGGATCCCAATTCAGCGCGTGAGTTAGACGCTATCAGATCCACAATAGAACAATCGGAGTCTGCATGTCAATAGGTTATCTAGTAGCATTGTGCGTTCGATTTGATTCCAGTGGAGATGGATCAGCGCCATGTTCGTTTGAGATGAAGTATTTTTGCTAAAGGAAATTAATGTGATTTGTGTTTTAATAATTATCACACCTCTGTTCCCCGATGGGTTAGGCAGAGGCACCAATGTTGTTCACCCAACAAATTACGCCAGATGAGTGCAATTAAGTTACTAAGAGGAGACAGTTTGTCATACAATATTGCCAGTTTAACATCGTTTTAGCAACTAACTCTAAATTAAATTATTCGTGCAAGTGTGCCAAAATTTTATATACCTTGTAGTACAATGAGCTCAAAACCAATGGTGCTATCTTGTTTGGTTGAAGAGTTCCTGTAGCCACCACCTTCCAGCTGCATAATTATAGCTCCATATTACCATACTATTATTATTGTTTTCAAAGTCAAAGTATCCTAAGTCTAAGCTTATCCGCATGCCAGGATATTCTTGAAAAGTTTGTTACTTATTTGTATAACCGGACACACATATGTAAGATAAAAGTAAGTAAACAGCTTAAAAAATAGAATCCTCGATAGCTAGCGTGCTATTAAGGTAACAACGGATTTGTTCTACGTTACGTTATTTATTATTTATTTATTTATTGATTGATAAAAACGGTACATTGTAAGTTATATAAAGTACATAACGTCCAACAAAACTATAGACATAGTTTGTCTGTTGGATCTTTACTTATTTACTTAATTATATAATAAGTACGCAAGTATGAATATCGTAGATTAAACATAAGTATAGATATTAAGAGTATATAGCTTAGGTATGTAAAACAGTAGTTTCGGTACAGTAGTTATGTAAAACAATATAAAGTTAAGGCAGTGTACTAAGTAGGTATTTTTTTAGTTTTATCTTAAATTTATTTTTCTTCTCTTCGTCTCTGATTTCATCTGGTAAGCTGTTGAGTATGTAAGGGAAACGCTTTTCTAATGTTCGGTCTCCATAAACATTATTTACTCTTGGTACTAAATATTTACCAGACGACATCATTCGGGTGTTATATTTGTTACATACATTTATTAATAATGGATTATGCTCATGATTACTATGGTTATTAGTTGCGAGTAAGTACTTATGTTTTATGCTGACCGGTAATACTTTACAAATTTTATATAGTTTATAATAATCGTTTTTATGTTTATTTTTAGTTTTTTTATCCACTATTAGTTTTAGGAACCTAACCTGTATATTTTCTAATTTTTCTATGTAAGATTTAAATGTAAGTCCATAGCAATCAAGAGCATAATCGATTATAGATTCCACCATACATGAGTATAGGATTTTTAGGGTACTAGTAGGAACTCGATAACTTAGGTGGTAAAATTTACTTAGTATAGTTTTAAGTTTATTGCACAAGAAATCTATATGTTCTTTCCATGAGAAATGCTCGTCGACTTTAACTCCTAAATAAGTTACACAATTAACTCTCTGGATAGGTTTACAGCTACAATTGACATGGCTACCATGAATGCAATCAAAGGTATGAGTGTATAGTGGTAGAGGATTTTTCTTTAGTGGTAAGTATGGTGAATGAATAATGATGTACTGTGTTTTATCCGTATTTAATACTATTCCGTTATCATGTGACCATTTAACTACGGCGTCCACGTCTTGCTGCACCAGCCGACATGTTTCAGCGAGGTCCGTGCCGGCTCGCAAGGCGCAGAGGTCATCCGCGAACATATGTGCCGAGCAATGCTGTAGCACATTGCACAGACTATTTACATGCATTAAGTAGCATACGGGACCACTTCCTGAGCCCTGCGGTACCCCGCATCGGACCATTTTTTCATCGCTCATCGTGTCGCCTATCTTGACCCGGTAAGAGCGTGATGTGAGGTAGTCTCTGAACCATTCCTTCAGAGGCTTCTCCACACCACACTCTTCTAAAGATGTTATTAAAGTGTTTGTTTCTAAGGTGTCAAAAGCTTTTTTGTAATCAAAAAATATTGCAACTATAAACTTCTTATCATTTAAATAGCTGTTAATTTCGTCGGTAAAATTAGACAGTAATGTATTAGTACTCTTTGCTTTTTGGAAACCATGTTGTGATTTATTTATTATGTTATGTGTGCGTAAGTAGGTACCAAGTTGATTTATTATGCATTTTTCTATAACTTTGTCAATGCTGGACAAAATTGCTATCGGTCTATAATTAGAGTACGTCTTGCGGTTGCCTTTTTTATATATAGGACGTATTATTGCTTCTTTCAATTTTTCGGGAAATTTATATTTTTCTACGGATAAATTAATTAACTTTGCTATAACTGGACTTACTTCGTTAACTATAGTTTTTAAATCTGACATGCGTATGAGGTCGCTTCCAGGCGATTTGTTAGCGTCCATGTTTTTGATAATTTTCGCAACGTAATTATGAGTCACTGGTTGCCACCTCATATTTTTGTCAGGTTTTTTTACGTAATTGTGTCTACTTAGCCATTTGTCGTCACATACATGTTTAATTTGTTGGATTTCCTCATCAAATGTAGACGCAAACCCATCCGCTATAGCTTTCGTATTTCCCTGCATGTGCATATTAGATAATATCACAGTATCTAGCGATTGCTTGCTGTTTCCTAACAATATATTTATTCTATCCCATATCTTTTTAATATTTTTATTACAGTTAATTATACTTTGTTTATCATATTCATTGCTACATTTCGTTATGGTTTTAAAACATTTGTTTCTATATTTAGTATATTCTAATCTTTTTATCATATTTTTTGGGTCATTGCACCAAACCTTGAACAGTCTATCTCTCTCCTTTATTAAATCTTTTAAATAATCCGTAACCCAACTTTTATTTCTAGAGCTTACACTAACGCTTACAGTTTTATAGCAATCATTGTAGATATCAATAAATAGCTGCTTAAGCGAGTTATACAATTCAATTGGACATTCGATAGATAACAATGCTTTAAAGTCAGTATTCAATAATCGTTCTCGAACTAACTTATTATCAAGAACACGGCGACTCCCGGTAGGCATGTTTCTAACACTCCGTACGTCAGCCGATCGCCCGCGTCCTAGCGATGCGCTGTTGCCAGCTCGTACGCTATTTTGTGTAGTGCGGTTCCACTGCACTGCGGCTGACACTAGAAAGTGATCCGATATTTTTTGCCGTATTACCGCGGAATTAATTTGTGCAGACGGTGCCCTAATATATATATGGTCTAAGCATGATTCAACAACATTTCCTTTCATGATTTCTTTACGTGTTATTTTATTTATGCATTTAATTAATCCAAATTCAGCTAATAAAGTTTCATATTCCATTACCCGGCAATCTTGACTTTTTAATAAATTTATATTTATATCTCCACATATAATTAAGTTACTCTTTATTGGCAAATTTTCTAATATTTTACGTAATTCTTCGAGAAATTGTCTGGTTTTATCTTTTTTGTTAATTTTTGGTGGTCGGTAAATACATAGCAAATAAATCGGACCACCCTCGCCGTCGAGCGCAATGGAAACACACTCTGCCGATTTCATATTTTGTATACATTCCGTCTCATTCGCTCGTGCCTTCAAAGTTTCGCGCGTGTAAACTAGTACTCCACCCCCGGTTCGCCCCGTTCTTGTAACACTATGGATATTAAATCCTTTAATCTTATAGAAGTTTACCATGGAAAAATTAATGTTTGGTTCTGTAACTATAATTATGTCGATATATTTTAAATTATCATGTAAAGTAACAGTTAATTCGTGAAAATTCTTTTTTAAAGATCTAATATTTAAGTGTAAAATACAAAGGTCATTTTTATATTTAACAGATGATATCCACGTTTTTAAATTTTCTATTTCGGATGTTGTAATTGTATTATCACAAATTATATCAATATTGTCTAGGATAGTGAATTTTGATACAATTTTAAACACTTGCTTACTACGTGAATATTATGAATATACCCGAGAATAAACACATTAATCATGTACCTTTGGTTTTGTTTTGAGTAGATCGTTGATGTCATTATCACACCTCACCCAGATCGAATTTTCATCTTCATTTTTCTTGACTAATATTTTTCCTTTGGAAATCCATATATACTTGTAAATATTATGCAGTTCTTTCTTTGTTTTCCATAGCAGTGTTCTAGTAGCCTTAGTCAGATCTTCATTTATATATATTTTACTATTGTTGGCACCACCGGTTATTTTGTCACTCGTGATATCCGAGAGTTTTCGACGTTGAGACAGCCAGGCGTCACGGGATTCGGTTCCCGAGGTCTTGAATCCGACGATTATTGAGGCAGTTTTTACGCCTTGTTTTCTTGGTTGGTTTCTCCTGACCCAATCTATATCATCGCTGCTGACGTCAATCATCTTTCCAATATTGTTTACTATTTCCTTTACGTTTTCATCCGGCATCTGTTCTACACCTACAATTTCGATGTTATGTTTACGTGTACTTTGCTCAAAATCGTGCACACGTTGTTCTAACGCGACGTTGCATTTTTCCAGGTATGTACACTTGTTGTTAATGTGTTCTACCGTCTTTTCTAGTTTATGTATTTTATCTTTCGATTTTTCATGTTCAGTTAGTAGAGTGTCGTATCTATCAGATAGTAGTGACATACTATGTTTTATGGACTCCAGTTGTTTGATGAGTCCAGGAATTGCCCGGACATTTTTCTGTATATCCTTTAGGATCTTATCTGGCTCTCGGTCGTCTTCCTCCTGGTCCTCATTATCCGACTCATCTTCTTCACAATTATTGCAATATATTCGGTTTTTACCCGCTTTCATATCGGCCGCCAAACCTTTCACGCAGCTTCTATGAAAGGTACCCTGGCACTGTCCTTGACATATAAAATGAGATCCTTTCTTAGAAAGTACCTTTCTACATTTAAGACACTCCATTTTACTAATTCTTTTTTTTTTTAACTAATTACCCACGAACTTAATATTTATTTTATTCGCTTCGCGAGCGCAATACGAGCGGAGCGGCAACGTCACAATTTGTACGTGCTATTCCTACGACGCGCTGCACCACTTTTCACTTCACGTTATCTAGGCCGTAGCAGCAGACTGAGTAGCAGTACGTAGCAGATTGAGATTTTTTGTTACAAAATTCTCGGTGTCAGCTGGATTTGTGTCCACTTAATCGGATCTACTTCGGGGAATACGGGCGTGAAGTAATGTTACATCGTTTATAAAGTGCTTTTCGAGCTTGAAAAGAACTAACAGCCAAGCGGTCATCCCTTGAGACTGCGACTAGAAGGATGAGGGTCTACGTAAGTGTTTGCAAAGCCACATGATTGAAAGTTTTAAGGCGTCGGAAATATTTGAAAACATAACAACAACATACAACAACATACAACAACATACATACATAAACTCGGCTTGTTTCCCATAGTGTCAGCCATTAAATAACGCCACCTGCTGCGATCCTTACATGGAGTATGTAAGGATCGTAGCAGGTAGCGTTTGCTTCGATTACGTTTATACATTAAGTCATACACGCATGCCGGTTATGAGTATCAAACACCTCACTTTTTCTGATAAAAATATCTTAATATATAGAGAGTCGAATACCTACATCTGAGTTGGCTACCCTGTATTATCAAAGCAAATCGACACGCCATCGCCGCTCGCCGGCGGAGTAAGGTCAAGCTTTAGAGCAGGAATAGGATTTTTAAGATGGTGAAATTTTTAAAATACATTCTCAGGTATAACAATCAGACACACTCTCAACACCAACACACTATCTTATTTCATACACCCGCACAAACACACACTATCACACATACACACACACCATCACACATACATACACACCATCACAATCACACACAACATAGGTACATGCATAACTATACAAACTTGGTAATATACTGTTTTCTTTTAGTTTTAGCTGTTTTATTTTATATTCCTTTTCCTGCAAATTACAAATAGCTTAGATTTAATTAAGAAATTTATTGTATCGTTTTATATATTACCTATTACATGAACAGCAGATAAATGTAAACGGAACGAAGGAGCTTGGATCTCACGACACAGGGCATCCTAGTGTGAGTTCCAGGAAGCAACGCATTTGAATATAATTTCTTAACAATAAAATTATTCTTATTCTATTCTTATTCTTACAATAAAATACAAAGGTCACATACTTTTCTTAACCCGGGACAACTGGAGGTTAATCAAAAATATGATTCGTGTAAGGTTCGAATCTGTGATCTATTGCTTACATCATGAAATAACCAAAGTTGACTGACTGACCTTTACCAACCCCCACAAGCAAAAACTTTTTATAACACACACTTGAACTCACTTGCCCTTTCTAAATATGTAACATTTTTCAAGAACTCTTACAAGATTCCTAAACATTGACTAATACGCGTAAATCAACATGAGGAAAACGTAGAAAATACGAAAAAATACCGTGTATTCTAAGCGATTTCCTTAACATAATAGTAAGGCATGGAGCCGTATTGTAGTGCTGTGATTTACTTATGAAAACAAAGGACAGGCCGTACTAAATATATCCTATATCGTAAATATCGGGCACGTGACCGTTGTGTAGGGGTTATCAGTAATAGACTTGTAGCGAGTACCATTGCCGCCATTTAAGGAATTGTATATTTATTAGATGGAAAACCAACAGCTACATACATTATTAGACTTTTGAAGTTATATACATCTTTCTAGTTGTATAGTTGCACAATAGCGACATAGGGCAGAAACTATACATTTTGTAATACGTAAACCTTGTAATACGTAACTAAGGTAAACTTATGTCAGATGTTTTGCTACTGATGAATTAAGTTGCATATTGTTGGCCCTTAAGCAAGCTCTATAAAGAAAACAAAAATTTGTTGGTGTCAAAAAAATCATGTTTGATTCGCGTTTTATATGCTTAAAATCTGAACGGACGAATGGCAAGCGTCTGCGTCACACATAATAAACTGTTGACTCAAAGAACTGGAGGAAGTCTTGTAGCCCTCATAGATCTGAGATTTTCTTCCATATTTTTCTATTACTCGTTATCTCAGTAATCACGCCTTCGACCCTTCAAGATTTTCACTAACAGCTCTCCTCCAAAACTTCTCCACAATATCTTATGCATTCCCGTAGCGTGCCACAGCGAAGGGTCAGTTAGACAAATGACGTCATCAATGATGACAGATCGCCGACGCGTCTTCGTTCAACATGCCTTGTGTTATTAAAATTTATACGGTGTTGTAGGACGAGGAGGTAAGAAAAAGTTTTGTTTGTGAGTAACCGGGTTAAGGAGGTAAGATCGCCAAATGCTCCATGTCATACTGGTATTCAGTTTAAACCAGTTAGACAATCAGCCGACCAGCATAGTTGGTAAAAGGCTAGGCAGGTGATGATAATTATTTTGTGTAAAATAAGTTGTCTGAGGTCGATTGTACATTTTTTCTGTTGTTTTTTTTTTCATTGTTAATTTCTTTATTGAAGAAGTTTAATGGTCCACAACAGATCCATAGTATAAAATTTAAACTACTTTAGATTTGGGTGATTGTACATAACATTTCTACAGGTAACAAGCGTAGCAACCCTTTTAACATAGCAATATTTAAAAGGATCAATATCCAACGAAAAATTGGTAATGCTATTCATACGGGAAGATTCTGGGCTATAATATCAAACAACATTTGCTAAAAGAAACTGCGCTCTAAAGCATAATTCAAACCCGCTTGACTTACCAAGCAAAGAACCGCAATTTTTCTTATAATAAGAATAAGAATCGAAATTTAACTTGTTGTTAGGATAAGTTTAGAAGCTGAGATTAAATTTTCAATAACGACAGTGTTGCTACGCACCATGCCATGACGTAGCTCTGTGCTACGAAACATGTTTTACGCCTAAGATACATAATCAGAAACTCTCTTGCCCTCATCCGAATTCATATGGGATCGGCGCAACATCATGTTTTCGTTTTCCTTCTGTACTATTTAAATACACTAATAGAAAGTACAGTCTAAAGCCATGGTTCTTAAAGCATGTTTTGCACAAGAGGTCCCTTTGTAACGGAAGTAAGTAGTGCTCAGAAAGAATTTTCCATAATAAATCTCCTAAATAGGGGAGAGAATATAGTTAATATAGACGTTTATCATTGTTGCCAGTGGAAAATCCCTTCAGGACCAAAGCTATTTCAAGATAATCCTTGTATGTTTCAACCCTTTACTTTTAATTACAACTAGCATAAAAAAATCAAGCTTAACATAAGACCCTATACTTTTCAACTAACATTGCCAAGTTTGCAAGAAATTGCTAGTTGGAACCCGGCTCAAACTGACATATAATCTTATTAAACTAAAGCCTGAACTTACGGGATTAGAGCCACGGTCTTAATAGTTTAGTTTTATTGTAATAATTACTGTTCAGATTCATGGACGAAATTAAAGGGATGGAGGAAGTAATCTGGTAGAAGGCAGCTTACACTAAGGCTGTGTGGGAAGACCTAAGTCAAGACTGTGTGTGATCAGACCATCAGTTAATGAAAACTATAGAAAAACTGTTTTCACTGTGAGTAGAAAGGACCAGAGGTCCTAAACAAAGGTGAATTTCTATCAACGATGATAATGATTGTGCTGAAATTTAATGTTGGGCGCACGGTTGGCGCAGTGGTTGAGCGATTGACTGCTGCGCTGCGTGTCGCGGGTTCGATTCCCGCACGGAACAAATATTTGTATGACCTACAGATATTTGTTCCGGCTCTGGGTGTTGTGTATGTGAGTTTGTATGTTTGTAAACGCACCCATGATACAGGAAGAAATTCCTAGTATGGGGCAACGTTTTTTTAAAAAAAGAAAGAAATGTACTTTTTTTGACAGTCATCATCGCTGATAAATTGTCACTTTGTCGAGATGCCCACTTTCTCAGCACCCAAAAACATAATGAACACTAAGGTTGACACAGAATGGTAATTAAAAAAATTCAGATGCCCTTGTCTTATTTTGGCTAGGTACTTAACAAGTCATAAAGGGCCGAAAGGCTCTGGAATGTCGACCGCGTACCGGAAGACGAAGCTTTGGAAAGCGTCCCCCAAGGTGGATCGACGTCCAATGTACAGGACCAATCGAAGTGGCGACGGTTGGGGGAAGCCTTTGTTTAAGCGGTAGTGGACCTCTTTCAGCTGAAATGATAATGATGAAAGCTGGCAAACAGTCTCATCCTATTTGGAAGGAAACCGAAAAAAATAAGAAATACTCTTAAAGCAATCCAGAAAGCAGACTTAGTTCTCAACAACACTAACCCGAATAATGAAATAGTACTATTTAATAACTAAAATAAAAATAATAAGAACGTAACAGCGAAGCAACCGGGGGTATTACCTAATGGATACCGAAGCAAGCGGGAGTAACACCTAACGACTGCTGAAGCACTCCGGAGTACTCCCTCGCGTCTGAAGTAAATAGTATTTAAATGTAAACAAACCTATTGTGTAAATTTGTCTGTGTATAGACTTACAACTAAAACTGTAAATGAGGACTGTTCTGTTGATCATTAAAGTTAGTTTTAGAAAATACCGGGCAATTGGCTCTGTTTTTGTTATTTTTGGGTTCTGTTTTAGTTTTGATGGTCACATAGATTGTTTAAAAACTAGATTCAGAGCCCATCAGTTCTACCAACATGGGTAGACAATACCTGTATTTTTGGATAAACATAGATTTCAGTCATATAACGCTCATACAAATTTCAGAAGCTTACTCTTTCGTAACTCCTGACAGGCGTCACTATAAAATATGCCATACATTCTAGCTAGTTAAAATCATAACTATACCAATTGAGAAGATAAGTTTAGTTACGTTTAGTTATTTCAGCCCAGTTTTGTACATAGAGATGCGACACTATTGCTTCGTGGTACGCAAAGCACTGTAGCCACCTAATCGTGCCCGACACCGCGCCCGCTAATGCCCTAGGCACCCCACATTTTGTCTGGACTTCATCTTAAACAGCGTTAAAGGAGAGCGAATTATTTTGTCCACATAGCTCGCGAAAGTCAAATTAAAACTTTATGTTGGCGTAACTTTTTCGCTTTTCAGTGGCGAGTCTGCACTAGTTTATATGGCAAACGTGTTGCTGACGTGTGGGATGGACTTAGTTCAGCGTTCTACTAGGAATTGTAGGGAGAGTTTAGTTACGTACGCGGGATTACCTGTTATTGAAATTCATTAGCCTCTGGCACATTAATTCTAAGGAGATAATTATAGTTTCAAACTTAGTGGCGGTTAGGAACACTCTGAGTCACTGCCCGGTAGCAATTTTATGTGACAGCAGTAGTGGCGGGTGGGATACGGTTAGGATAACCACCATACGATTGTTTTCAAAGAAAAAGAAATTGGGTCCCCACAATATGTCGCCCAAAATCCGGCATTTATATATTTTCCCATAACAAAATCGGCCAACGCGTTTGGTCTGTAGAACCCCACATATGAAAAAACATATATACATCAATGGATTGATAAACACACTACCAACCTTCGGCAGTCGGGTATAAAATAACATTAATTTTCCTATTTTGATCAAATTTCCGAATTCGCGTGAAAATTAGAAAATAAATGTGATCTCTTCTAGATTTATACTTCCTGATACAAAAACTTTTGATTAGTTTTACTGCTTTGCTGAGAAATTATTTTAAGCACTGTTTGTCTTTGCGCTATATGTATGTTATAAATGTTTTAAAACATACATTATAACGCTTACATATGGCCCATTACTGAACCATTAACTGACGAAAAAAAATATGTCAGCCTTTATTTAGTAACATTAGGTAACTATATAAACCTACTTATAAAAAGTTATTTTTACCATCAGACCTACTAAATAACTATTCAAGTGGAAACACTGAAAATGAGTTCCCAGGCACATTTTATTGCCGCCAATTTATTTACAACCTAGATAACCTCCTATTTCAAGCCCAGAGCGACATAAGCACTTATCAGAAAGATTTAAATCACGTTCGGCCTAAAAAACAATAAAATATAGAGTTTAAGACCCTTAATACAAAAGTTTATGGCAACATTAAGACGGTACCCTGACCAAAACATCGGCATGAGATATGAGCATTCCTATTGGTCTAGCGGCACTGGTGACGCATGAATTACAGTAGTGAATACGCCCAGATTTAAGAATAAAATCTTTATAAAATCGATTAATGGTCTATTGAAAAAAAAAAATCTATAAAAATGTTCGTTATTAAATTGTCTATCCATTAGTGTTAGTACAAAAAAATAATTAATGAACACTTTACGAGGAGATGCATAATATCAATAATTATTTCTCATTTTTATGTTTTTTTGGAAAGACATTTGTGAAATATATACAACATTTAACAAAAAAATAAATCTACCATTTTAGAATCAATATTATGTAGAAATTTAATGTATTTTTATTAATTGATATTTCTTTTTAAATAACGAGTAGATAACTCCTAAAAACAGCACAAAAACGGCTTGCGCGGCGTTTTGCTCGGGGTACCGCCTTAAAGGGTGTTACAAAACATTTTATTAGAGGATAGGCAACAAATTTTCAATAATCGTTGGTTGGTAAACAGTGACGTCATCCAGGTAAGAAGTGATCTGTAACAGGTTAAATTAGGTATCTGTTACACCTGTTCCAGTTCCAGGGAAAAAGCAGTTCCAAAATCCTGTTCCAAAATAACAGCCTGCTACGCCAGCCAGCTACTAGTACTAATAAATAAAGCAGTGTACAGATTCCTTATGTGAAATCTCCCCATGCTTGATAAATTTTCCTCAAAATTATATCACTTTCATAAAATTTTCCCCATATTTTGTGGTGGCATTTTGTAATAAAAAAAGCTTATAATAAATAAATGATAAGCATACAAGAGCAAAACACAAAAATTTGCGATAAAAGAGTTATTTATGTAGTTTGGCTACCTTTAATATGTATTTTATAAACTTGCTCATCATTTTTCAATGGCATACATATTTGAAAATATTGTGAACAAAAATGCCCAATATTAACCCACTTTTCCTTTTTCCCCGTTAATTTGCACTTTTTCCCCAAAATTGGGCAATAATACCCAATCTTGATATACATCCACAGAAAAGAACCACAGATTATTTGACTTTTATTGCACTTTTGGATAAACGCACGATATTACACTATGTTCTATTTTTATTTTTAGCACGACAATGTGGGTGGATCTGTGGGTTTAACATAAATATTTCACCATGATATTTTTACATTACATAAAATATTATAAATAAAATACAATCAATATTACATTATAAAATCGATGGCTTACACATTTTTTTATTCAATGGTAAGTTCATAATTGTGTATCCGAATGGGTAACAGTGATAGGCAGAGAACAGACGCTATCTCTTTCTATTACAATAAGTCAGAAGAGAAAATAGCTTGTTCCAGTCCCAAACTGGTACAGGCGCAGATCATTTTTGTTTTAATCTCTTTCTAACAACGTAAACATCCCTAAGCTAGACGAGAGAAGAGCTTGTTATGTTACACAGACACACACACTAGTTACGCCAAAGGTATGTTTTGACTTGTGACCACGCGGAACAGATTTTGACTGTTACTGCGACTGTGACTGTTACCTACGTATCAGTTATCTGTGACTGTTACTGCGACTGTGACTGTTACCTACATATCAGTAATCTGTGACTGTTACTGCGACTGTGACTGTTACTGCGACTGTGACTGTTGTTGTGGGTCGTGGAACTTGTGGAACAGGCAAAAGAAGCAGGAACTGTTATTTCAATTAATGGATATCTGTTCCATGTTGCTATTTTTAAATACCTGTTTTTTTTAACTGTTTCGATAAATATGCCTCACTCCTAATCCAGGTGCCCGGTAGCGCCATTGTCACGTTCGCTGTCGGAGCGAGCGGACGTGAATATGTTGAGAATTAAATTGTTGAGGAAAGCGATTCTAGAATAGTTTCTGATTGGCTTTTTACGTACTAGACGGGTTTATGCATACCCTCTGTAATACGAATATTTAGTAGAACATTGATGATAATTAAATCATTTTGTCTTTATAGTCGTATACCTAATAATGACACGTGGTAAATAAAGCTTCGAATAGGGATTTTTTAAAATACTAATACGCAAAGGAATAATATAACAAAGCACTCCTTTCTGGCTGCTGAATTAATATCTTGCGGAATATTGTGATAGCCGCAGCTGCTACCTAGTTATTAAATATTACAACGACCGAGACCCATTAATTGAATTTTTAGTCTTTTACACAAGTTGGTCATAATGAAATCTGAGAATTTTGCTATTTAATTTCTCCTTGCAGATAGACATTCGGACTCCATTCTGATCTTTACCTTGATAATTCCAAATTAGTGCAAATTATTCTGTCGTCTTCATCGTCGTCGTCTATCAAGGTCGAATTTCCCTGTTTTATGGCCCCAATCCTTTAAAACTAGGTCTACAAATGCTATCAATCTGTGTCATTAATTTTTATCAAAAAGATAAGCTTAACGCCATAGATAAGGACAAAAGCCACGCATACCAACACCAAGTCACCGGATACATCGTCAAATAATTCCGTGCTAAAAAACCATAATTTTCAACAACGAACACCATAAAAAAGTGCTTTGATCAACGATTAAACTGATACCCAACTTTTACAACTCATTATCACGCTTATGCCAAAAGTGGAAGCTTAGGTACATCATAAAATAGATAGACACAGAAGGCCGGCTCCCCACAACTAGCCAAAGTGCACACATAATATATACACGCTTCAAGTACAGTGAGTGCAAGCTCACATGCGCCCGGCATTTGTTTGAGATCGTCATACCTACGCGTCTATGTGTGCGTGCGCCAGTTTTTGCTGGATATTTGGAGTCGAATTCTGTACTCATCTGTTTTGTGGTTACTATTTTGGTTGACTTATTTTTGTTGCCTAGTCCTAGTCCTGGTAAGAATATATTGTTTTACGGTTTTGTACTAAAAGGGCACTAAAGAGGCATTCATCAACCCGAAAGCCTAGCTTTGGCGTTGACGTAATGTACTAGACAAAGTGATCTTTAATCAGCGATAACGGCTGTCGAAACAACAATATGTATGGAATTGTTATTTTTCATCATTGACATGTTATTTTGGTAAAGTTTAATTACAGTAGCTCAAACCAATCCCATACATTTTGGCCTGTAAAACAAACGATATCGCTAATAGAATGTCAGTTTTCTATCCCCTAAAGAAATCGAACATTATACTTTCTCCTTAAATATTATCATCCAAATAAATAGTCTCCGCTAAGATCCATTCAATTCGAACTGAATTCAATCGATTTTAGCGGAGACTATTTTTAGGGTTAAGTGGTTATAGACAAGCATACAATTCAATGCAAAATCACCTATAATATGAACAGTTTTGCTTGATTTCAATACAAATGAAAACTCATAAACGTCTCTTAAGGATGTTTTTCGTAAGCGTGGCCCGAAGCAGTATGGTCTCATTCCAACCACAAGAACAATGGAGGTTATACCATTGACTGGGCTTGTCGCAACAATATCGATGAATCGATATTTCTTAGCTATATAGCATGCATTGCATGTATATACATATAATATTGCAATGTATGCATGTATCTAGAGTAGAAATCATAGGCTATCGCCACACCTCTTAGATGTACCCAATTTTAAGTATCATGGAAACTTTCTAAGCGGAGGAATCATTTCAGTCAGTATATCGATATCAAACCAGGTACCGATAACGTATCAAAACCAATAATTTCACTCTTGTCGTAAAAAATGCCCTAGCTCGAAAAGCACGAGTTAAGATTCGTAAAAAATATTGAACCCACCAGGCATAGCCAAAAAATATATTGAAAGCGATATTGATGAAGGATATCGATACAATAAACATTGATACTTTTTACAACTTCCGACATCCCAACCATAGACTCAAAATCATATTATACCAGGAACCTAAGAATTTCCTAAACCATCCGATCAGTTTGACCGCAGAACTGCAAACGAAGCTGTTTCAGACAAACCGCCGTTTGAACGATTATCTATAGGTTTTGTGGTTAACGGGAAGTTCAATCGTTTGGGTAAAGGTTTGAGAAGGTAGGATAATAGGTTGTTCTTTAGTTACCTAAATGTTTATATGTGTGTATCGTGCCTTTATTGGCCAGGTGTGCAGTACACATAACCGGGGTGCGTTTATGTGTATACGTATGACTAGCTGCTGCTCGCGTATGACTAGCTGATCCGCGTCAAACTCGTAAAATTTCCCCACCGGAACATTGATTTTTTCCGAGAAAAATGTGCCTATGTTACTCCATATACAAAAATCCTTAGACAAAGTCGGTCTTGCCGTTTCGGAGGTTACCCAGAACAAACAGACAGACAGACAAACATCTTAAAAAATATTATTAGTACGTTGTTATTTTGATACTACGTTACGTTGTTGTTGTTTTTTTACCAATGTTTATTTTTATTGGGATACTTCGTCCGGATAATATTACAAGTAGAGGAAGAAAATTATTTATCTCTTTAGATATCTTCTTGGTAATAATAAAGTAATTTACCTATATAAAACTGTAGTAATCTAAATAGTCCTGAAAACATATAACAATCTTATTATTCTTTAACACCTTCAGGATACCGCTTATCACTACGACCAAACCCCAACCCTCATCCACCAACGCTACCACTCTTCTACCCTACCCAACGACCTTTCTAACCTGATTGCGAAAAACTGATATCTCACACATTCCAACCACGTGTGCTTTTACACAATCGTAATTTACATACATACAATCGGAAAAACTCAAATAGTATTCGATTCAATTGTTGTTTTGACCAATAAAATCGATTTCAAATCAGAAACCAGATTTTGTACAAAATGTTTTTTCGGTCATTCAATTTTAACTGGTTTGCGATCAAAATTCGAATTTGGAACATATGGAATGAAATAAGTAGCGATTTAGTGTAGATGAGATTGTCATGATTTTAATCGAAATATTTCAATAGTTTATATGTTTGTGGACTTGTTGAAATTATTAACTGTTGCAAAAGTAGAAAATTATTCTGATTAAGATTAAAAGTTTAATAATAAAAATGTATACCTGTATTTAGTAACTACAGTTCAACGTTTGCTTGCTTACCTGAAAAGAAAATAATAAAATATGCTAAATCAAAAAGTCTTAATTTCAATAAATTGGACAATCGAGTATTTCGGTAATAAGTACCGACATAAAAATATTATTGTGAAACAGAAAAGCTTTCACTCACCACGAGGTTTCGTTTTCCCGAAACCGAATGTCTGAGCAACTATTTATACCCGACTGCTCCAGACGGAAGGTAATGTTTTTAAAAACGTGAAGCGTTTCATGTATACAAGAAAAACCGAAGAAAGGGATATCGTTGGATATAACTCTTTATTACTCCCAAGGGAACCAATAGGAAAGCAACAAATCCGGAACCACACAAGATCCGTTCTGCGTGCACAGATTTAAATGTTGAAGGTCTAAAACTTTTCTATACCCATCATGGTGCTGCCAATAACAAAGGCTGACGCCAAAATCTGACGTTTAAACTTTAGTCCTGGATTATTCCACGGCACAACTGTCGTTGTCAATGGTCATTGGGAAAAATCGCGCGCTTGATTTTGAACTCACAAATATGAACTCAATAGTTTTTCTTTCTTTCCTTGTTATATTATCCAGCGGAAGTATCCCAACAAAAAAAAATATTGGTGAAAATAACAGCGTATGACATTTTTTATCACTTAGTTCATATTGAAAAAAAAAGTGTTCTAACGTTCGTGTTACAATCACAATTTTTTACCTAGTAAATAGGTTGTGGTAGATAAACAGAAAAGCAGCCGCTCCATGAAACTATTGTTTTTTTTTAACGATTCCCCACAGAACAGCCAGAACAACTAACTGTAGGTCATAAAAATATATTTTACGTACGGTAATAGAACCCGCGACACGCAGCGCAGCAGTCAATAGCTCAACCACTGCGCCAACCGTGCGCCCAAAGATGAAGTCACAGTCGTTCTAAGGCATATTACATTTTATGTATCACGCCTTTTTTCCATAGGGGTAGGCAGAAATTACATAACGCCACCTGCTGCTACAATCCTACTTACCCCACTACCATACATACTTTATTTGCTTCATTTAGGTTGGTACATTCGTCTATACATCTATATTGCTTAGACAGAAAGGTGACCTTTCGACACTATTTAAGGATAACAAGTAAAATACCGATACCTATAGTTACAACCTGGGAGTCTTTAAGTCAAGAGTGAATAGGTTACTTCTAGGCAAGCGTGCTCCATCGTCGACCACATCATCGCTTACCATCAGGTGAGATAGTGGTCAAACGCAAGCCTATTAAATATAAAAAAAAAACCCCGACACATTAATCTTGCGAAAACACCCCGATTCAAACAGTGAAACGCTCATAACTTTTGAACGGCTGAACCCATTTTATTCAAACATAGCTAAGACCACTCTTGACAAAATCACCTTTCAATTAAAAAAACTAAATCAAAATCGGTTCATCCGTTTAGGCGCTATGATGCCACAGACAGACACACAGATACACAGATACTCAGCAACACACGTGAAACTTATAACACCCCTCTTTTTGCGGCAGGGTTTAAAATGCTTTTTAAAGGTTATATTATCTTTACTTATATTATAAAGGGGAAAGATTTATATTTTTGTAAGTAACGAATAAACTTAAAAACTACTGGACCGATTTCATACATTCTTTCACCGTTGGGAAGCAACACTATCCCCGGGTGACATAGGCTACTTTGTGTCCCTGTATTCCCACGGAAACAGGAACTACGCGGGTGATACCGCGAGGCGTCTGCTAGTAATTAATAAGAGATAAAGGACCTAGTATTGCCCATTCGATGATGTTCCAAGTCTGATCTAATATTGTAAATAGTTATGTTATAATTTTGGTGTGCAACAAAGTATATTCTATTTACACACAATATCTATGGTTGAACTCAGTCATATTTTTTATGAATACAAAAAATTACAAAGATAATTAAAAGTATATGACGTTGATTAAACAAAGCAAAACAAATTGAATAAATAGCATTTTACTTAAACATATATTTACTTATATACACATCACTATTTTTTATCAGAAACAAATCCGTATCTAATTTTCCTTCATGAAAAAAATCAACAAACACTCACAACAAACTGGAATGCCGCACTCAATAAATTTTGGTAAGTAATAAATTAAGAGTCATACAAAGACCCCTGGCGGAATTCAAAATTAAATTAAGATAAATATCTATAATTATGGGAAAAAGGCGCATGTTTCTGCAGTTATAAATTTTAGCTGGCATTTTACGTGGGAGATAGATTTAATAAAACTGTTTAATAGATAATAGATATAAACATTTTGAGAAGATATTAGGCACGACGGAAATAAGCACGATTTTTGTAAGATTGCCGCGGAGAAACCTAGTTGGGTAGGTACATTTTTGTTGCCAGTTTGGTGCATAAAACCCTTAAATGCCAATGAATTCCGACTCGAAGGACTAAAAAGAACAACATCGTAGGTACCTACCATCTTGAAATAAAGGTATCCAACAAAAAATGCTATTCATTTTCATTGCTTCCAAGAATTCGTTGTTCCTCGCAACACTAGAAATTCTATCCTCTCGGGAAATAAGACCAGAAAATAGAGCTGTCTTTTGTTTCTTTAATAGTAAACAACTAATTTGCGGTTGTGTCACGTCAAATATTCGAAATTATTTAAACGTCAGGTTTTCCAGAAGGTCTCATGTGACGAATAACCTATATTAATGTAGCACTTAGTTGGTCTAAGCGGTGATTTTTATGCTCTGCAGGCAGGCAAGTATCGAGGAAATGAGGGCTATAGCGGTTGAATTCGTGGCCATAGCCGCTAGTGCAGAGTGAGATGCAGCATGTAAAAATAAATACAAAACAAACATTTTTCTTTGCCTTTGCCAAGTAATAATACAAAATATCCCCTCAAGGAAAACATTAGCTTATAAAGCTTGTAAGCTAAACCACGGGTATTCATTATTTTCCTTTATGTAACTTCATAACTAGTTTTTCACTTTACCTTCATATTAAAGCGTGTATCGCTTAAGTTCGTACGTATATTTCTTTGTAAGTTAAATAATCATTATTTGAGGTTCAGAGTACGCTAAAAGTTTTTATATTGGTGATTCGTATGTTAAGTGTTTTCTTATATGTTGAACAAGGACAGAGCTATTTAGATTTTGTAGCAGGATAATTGTGATAATGAGTTGCCTTTAAAATCATCACCAAGTTATTTATTGTGGCTATAAAGTACATGGCAGGATCTCGGATGAACCTTCATTCGAGTTTTGTCAACTTTTCATAAGAAACACAGCTGTGTATACCTACTTTAATTCATAACATAACATCACATTCATGCCTTTCTTTCCCGAAGAGTGAGGCAGAAGTGCACCTATAGTTTCCCCACTTACCACCCCTATAATATAGTAATTCATTTATCTTCATTTGGTTTTCAATTTTTTTTTTTTACCATTTATTTGCTTACCCGACTCCGAACACAGTAGGATAAGACAGCCAAAGTATTGAGAAAGCATAGGAAGGTACGTACACTCAAATCCGAAAGCATTCAGTTTTCCATCGTATCAAAAAGAAGAAAAAAATCTAAACCTAAACCTATTCTACCAAACAAAACTGAAACCAACACCCCTCAATCCAAAAGCCGTACACTCCACCAATAAGAAATAAAGGCCACGACCCATTATCCACCCTATAACAATTGTCAGTAACAGTAACTTCCGAAGAAAACAGCGCGAAATCTCTCCTTTTCATCTCAATACCTTTCTTCTCAAAAGTCTTATATTTCTTTCTCTATCCTTAAAGGTCAAAGGGCATTCTATGCGTAACAATAGGCTTATAGAACTCTATAGATTTTTGTGCATAATCAAGCTGTGTCTGAATATGTAAAGGTAGGTATACTGCTACTTTATAATATGCGTAATCGATAAGAAATTGAGATTTTGAGAGTTTGCGAAAATCATAGAATATAATAGAATAGAATATACTTTATTGTACACCATAAAAGTTCATATCATATTTGTTAATAAACTTACTACTGAATGGTATTGATTTATAAACAAGATAGTAGGTGTTATTAGAATGTTATATTTGACTTAAGCATTATAGTTTGTTTTGACTTGACATATCATATACCAATATGAAAAATGGTTAGTGATTTTGAGACCGACTTCATAATGATAACATTGGTTAGGCCCATGGTTATCACGGTGTCCTTACTCTATCACTGGCTAAAATAATGTCAATGGGGACAGTTGATTATGCCAAAAATATATAATATTATAACATTTATTTATTTAAAACTTCATGCAACATACAGATACATAGGCGGACAAAACTCGCGGATAATACTCGTCCGACTCTAAAGACCAGTATTACTCGTAGGCTGAAATTCCTTTTAAACCGTTTATTTCTGTTCCCGCCCTAAACCCTATTCGTCCCGTTCAAAACAAAGTGTTTAAACGTTTATTGGGAGGGTACATACTTAGCTATTCGAGAACATTCGTACGCGAAGCTAGGTGCCTACTTGTATCATAAAATGTTACGCGTTACGGAACTTCAGTTTCATCCGCTGGTTGCGCCAACATGCAAAATATGACTGATGTTCGCTATTTCCTATACCTATCCCTTTTCCGCACATCCTCGTGAACAAGAAGATTTGCTCCGTCATTTTGTTTGGAAATGACTTCCGAATTGAACCGCATCGCGTACGGATATATGGCGTGGCCCCGCTCCGTGAAAATTATTGATAACCTTGGAATCATCGCGTTTTCGCATGTAATAAGACTATAATGAACAGTTTGTGTCTGTGATTAACGTGTGATCACAGTAACTTGAAGCCCAGCTGCCCTTGAACCCTGGTGAAGTGTTTCAGTGCAACGACGACGCTGCCACGCGGCTCCAGAAAGGGTTTGTGCTTCCTTCCCTAATTACTTTCAGGTTGTATTCTGTTATCCAACATCCCCGCAACTCGAATTACCTATCATCAAGCGTTTGTCAATCGTTTTGCTGCGCACCGCAGATACAGTCCACTAAACCAGCCCTACGCACCACCATCCGCCGTTCATCTTTCATTGTGCGCACAGCTAAGGAGTGGAATTCCCTTCCGGAGTCTTTGTTCCCTGATAGCTACAACCTTGGGGTCTTTAAGTCAAGAGTGAATAGGTTTCTTCTAGGTAAGCGTGCTTCACCGCAGGCCACATCATCGCTTACCATCAGGCGAGGTAGTGGTCAAACGCGAGCCTATCGATAATAAAAAAATAAAAACTGGATACTGCAGAGTATGTATTGGCTTGCTAGCCAACCTTGTTCATAAGTAAATGTTGTTCCCACTGCTGGAACACAGACTTCCTCTCTGTGAGAGAGTGGAGAGAGAATTGGCCTTAATCCATCACGCGATCCCAGTGCGGGTTGATTTGCTAGAAATAAACTAATCCAGTTTTGCATATTAAATAGTTTCACATCTAGACATGATTATAGAATGTTCTCCAATAGGTAGGCATTTCCTTTCACAGTGAGTCCCGGTTACCCCAGGAACGTGAACCTAAATGTCCACTTGTAAACAAAGGCTGTGAAATAAACTCCATGGAAAAACGCCCAAACCCTTTGGAGACATTATCATAATCAAAGTGCTCTGCTTAGGAAATTAGTTGTCTCACATATGTGTAACTAAGCAAGGTGCCCGTTTTGTTGAGTGCCCTTACCACCGTTACCCTTAGTTTTAATAAATAAAGTTACCCTTAATTATGGGGTGCGGGTCCTTTTTTTTTTTTTTTTGATAACGCTGGAAGAAAATGCATTACGCATACCCGCCCATCGGGGGAATGGACGGGCTATGTGGGACTCCCCGGGCAAGCCCGGTATACCCACTAAAATAAACCAGCGCACTCCCGCATCGTCTGTGTGGAGGAGGACTGGGAAACCGGCACAGCCTTTACGCCCAGTCCTCCGCCGACGATTGCCCACCTTTATGGCGGGCCCCGCACGCCCCTCCCTCAGTGGAGGGGCCCGGGAATGACCGTGAGTGATCGGCCATTCCCGCCCGACGAGGGTGGTGATTGTGCAATGCAGACGACAGGCGCCCCCGCACCTGCCGCCCGCTAATCACCACCAGGGGGTGGGCGCAAGCGATCGTACAACCGCCCTCTCCCACCCCCACCGCTGCCTCCTTTTGCGACATGGCGTCCTCGCAAAAGGAGGCAACCGCCGCCCAGGCCTCCCCGCTCCCCAGCATGGATTTACCACACCGGGAAGCGAGAGGACCTGCCACACAACCTCCTCCTCAGGGCACGGCGCAGCTACGCCCCCGCTGGGCACACCTAGACGGTGTGCCGGGCCGTGCCCCTCACCGCGCTGGACCTTACGGCCCCCTCCGATGCAGCATCTGGCCCGCGAAGGCCAGACGCCGCCCTCCGCGTGTGCGGCGAAGCGTCGAGACCGACGCTCCGCCGCCTCCTCCCACCATTGACTTGTCCCTGCCGACCATCCCACGTCAAAGGAGGGTCGGCAACGACAAGTCACTACCTCCTCGTGGGCCCACTTCCCGCCCCCGAGCGCCACAGGGGTAGGCTGGGTAGGTAGCGGTAGGTCAGCGGTGGGGCTCACTTCCAGGCCTCTGGGCGGGCCGCCTTCCCCTGCGGGGGGGAACGCCCGGGGCACCCCAGCTCTGCACTTTGCACTGCCCGGCTCTGCAGTGACCGGCTCTGCCCGCTCTGCACCGGGTGGGAAATCATCCAATGACGTCTCCCGCTCTGGGTGAAGCGGGAGGGCGTGTCAGACTTTTACTGACTAAAACCCACCCGTGTTCCTTCAGTTGCTTGTGCCAGGGCCGCGGTAACTCTCTTTCAAATTTATCCGCGACCCAGACAGGCATTGGCCCTAGCGGACCCCGTCAACTTTGCTGACATCTCTTTGAGGCGCGCGTGGAACACTACGCGCCGTCGACTCGGGCCTGGTCCTTATCGGACGACGAGCTACCCATTACTCGCCGTCCGCAAGCCCGCGCCTACGGTGGCCGGGAATCGGCTTGCGACTCCCGACGCCCGGGGCGTCTCCTGCGGTGGCTAGGGGCGTGAGGTCGTCTCCGTTGTGTCTCCCTCACGCGTTCCGCCTCCTCCTTCGCGAGCATTACTGCTTCACTGAAGGAGGTGACAGCTTCCCATGCCCTCTCGCTCCGTAACATGGCCTGAACCAGGGCCGGACGCGAGAGGTCGCCACCGCTGATGGCCTCTACGAGGACACGGCGGTGCTCCGCCCAAGCGGGGCAGACCTCCACCGTGTGCTCCACCGTGTCCTCCAGGCGATCCACACAATGGTGACACCCGGGCGTTTCCTCCCGCCTTATCCTGAACAGGAACCTCCCGAAGCAGCCGTGTCCGGTGAGGACCTTCGTCAGGCGGAAGGTGAGGACGCCGTGGCGCCTCTCAAGCCACTCCTCAAAGAGGGGCCTTATCGCCGCAATTGTGGCGTGCCCAGCACTAGGTTGCGACAGTCGCACTCTCCATGTCCATGTCATACCACAACCTACGAGTCTTCCCAAGGTACATCGTGTTACCTAATAAATGGGTTGTGGAGTTCAAATAGGCAGTCACTTCACGGGGTGCGGGTCAGGTAACCTCCACGTTGGCCTAGTTGGTTGCTAGTCTCTTTCGGATACGTCCGGGGGGAAGAGCAACCCGCCGGGCTGGTGCACCCTGGGCACCGTCAATAACTTCCCACTCGTGGGTTCTTGTTGGCGGTGGCGAATACCTGACGGGGGGGTGGGGGGGGATTCGCGTCGCTCTGGGTGTTCCTCTGAATAGCAGGGGACACTCCAGATGCGACGAAGGGGTAGGCTGGGTAGGTAGGTTGGGGTGGGTGGGGTAGGTTAGGTTTTGTAGGTCAGCGGTGGGGCTCACTTCCAGGCATCTGGGCGGACCGCCTTCCCCTGCGGTGGGGAACACCCGGGGCACCCCAGCTCTGCACCCTGCACTGCCCGGCTCTGCAGTGACCGGCTCTGCCCGCTGTGCACCTGGCTTTGCACTCGGCACTCGTGCGGTTTGAGTTCCCCGAGTGCACTGACCAGCTCTGCACCCTGCTTTGCCCGGCTCTGCATCCGGGCTTTGCCCGCTCTTCACCTGGCTCTGCAGCCCGGCATCTCTCCTGTGGGTGGGGGTGGCCGCGGCTCGGGGGCGGGAAGTGGGCCCATGAGGAGGTGATGACTTGTCGTTGCCGACCCTCCTTTGACGTGGGATGGTCGGCAGGGACAAGTTGGTGGTAGGAGGAGGCGGCGGAGCGTCGGTCTCGACGCTTCGCCGTACACGCGGAGGGCGGCGTCTGGCCTTAGCGGGCCAGATGCCGCAACGTAGTAGGGGACCGTCAGGTCCAGCGCGGTGAAGGGTATGGCGCGGCACACCGTCTAGGTGTGCCCAGCGGGGACGTAGCTGCGCCGTGCCCTGAGGAGGTTGACAGGCAGGTCCTCTCGCTTCCCGGTGTGGTGAATTCCATGCTGGGGAGCGGGGCGGCCTGGGCGGCGGTTGCCTCCTTTTGCGAGGACGCCATGTCGCAAAAGGAGGCAGCGGTGGGGGTGGGAGAGGGCGGTTGTACGATCGCCTGCGCCCACATCCTGGTGGTGATTAGCGGGCGGCAGGTGCGGGGGCGCCTGTCGTCTGCATTGCACAATCACCACCCTCGTCGGGCGGGAATGGCCGAGCACTCACGGTCATTCCTCTGAGGGAGGGGCGTGCGGGGCCCGCCATAAAGGTGGGCAATCGTCGGCGGAGGACTGGACGTAAAGGCTGTGCCGGTTTCCCAGTCCTCCTCCACACAGACGATGCGGGAGTGCGCTGGTTTATTTTAGTGGGTAAACCGGGCTTACCCGGGGAGTCCCACATAGCCCGCCCATTCCCCCGATGGGCGGGTATGCGAAATGCATTTTTTTCCAGCGTTATCAAAAAAAAAAAAAAAAGGAGCGCTTCATTATGGGTCGATACTTATGTAAATGTACGCACATTTACCGCCGCATACTGGTTACGTCTGGCTATGATCACCTCGCTGAACGTCTGAAATATTTTCACCATGACATGAGAGCTATCCTTTGTTGTCATCGGCAATACCGATGCGAAGAAATCACCATTTATTACAGCTACGTAATAGCCAAACTAAACAGCACACTCTCTTGGATATTACCATTATAGACGAAGGAAAGTTAGATTTATTCAGACTTTTGTATCAATTTGGTACATCTTACGCATTAAACCCTTTAGAAAATGGATGTAGGCTGTTGGGACTAACCTCATCTTAACCACGAAATACTTTCCTTAAAATTTTCACCACCTGTACCCTCATCCTTTACACCATCCAAGATAATCTGACACCTCTCACGCACAGCGATAAACTGTACATAGGAATGGCGATATTCAAGAGGCGAGGACTGGCCCTAATATCCAAATTTAGAGGCGACGAAGATTCTCCCGTTTACTAAGATTATGCAATGAGCTTCTAAATAAATTTTCTTGTATTCAAAGGCTTGAGGTTAAGGGAAAGCCTGGGTTAAAGCTATATTTTTCGGCAGGGTTTTAGGAAGATATGATTTGGATTTAAATTTGGAATTACAGTTTGTTCAGAGAGAGATACTTTGAAAAACAAGCTGGTCTTGCCAAATTGACTTCCTTTTCAATCAATCTGCCTAGCTTTCTCTTAACAAGTTATTTTCCAAATGGCTTCAGCTGAATACCAGTATAGATAGTTCAACTCATCTATGCGCGCGGCGCCATGAGTACGTGGGTGTAATTTTTGTGTGGCAGTGACGCGGCAGTCGTCGTCCGGGCACTAAGAGTGTTAAAGCTGTGTATTACACGCGTACGCACACATGATTTGAACTATCTAAACCTACTTTATATCGAGCGATAGCAATGAATCTGCTCTCCAAGATTGGGATCAGATTTCCTTGCTTCACTATGCATAACGACAGTCAATGATCTTCTAAATTGAAAATCTAGTAACATAATTATTGCAAATGCACCTGACTCCTGGCAAGTAAACTCAAGCAACGCTCAGCTTAGCGATGTTATTTATTAACGTATCCTAAAAATTAAAAAAAAAATTAAGTTTCCCAGAAGCAAAAGTCCACACATGAGAAAATATTCACAAAAATTACTCAACGAAAATATTTTAGCTCAAAAGTACACCGGTCGAAGTATGAAAATATGAAATAATTTAAAGCTAAAAGCTTTTTTCACGTTATTATTTAATCAAAAAGCTTAAACAATAACGTGATCAAATATGGTTTCGCGAATGGAGTTCGTATTTATTTTGCTTCCAAAAGACATAGTTAAAAATTGCAGCTTTTAAACGGGAATGAGAAAGGCAGCTTTATAACGAGAAAAGAGAAGTTAGTGTTAGGTGTTACCAAACTAAACGATCGATCAATAGTAGTAGAATGGATCAGTCGACTTTGATCGATATTTTACTTAGTCAAAGCCTACAGTTCTATTTATCGATTGGTGTGGAATGTGCTCTTTACGTTACCTAGCGCCTTAAGTACTAATTCAAATCCAGCTTATCATTAAAGCATAATTCATAACGAAACAACATTAAGTAAAGTCTTTGTATAACATAATTTCATACTAAAAAAAAATAGAAAAAATACCCTTTGCCTAATAAAAGCTAAGCAATTTCTTTTACGTCTAAAATTTTCAGACCTCAAGAATTTAATTAAAATGTTTTACTGCCGAACAGGCTTTTAGGTGAAAGGTGTCGATGTTCTAGTCTACTTAACTACATAAAGGACACAAACTACGATAAACCTAAGTTTTTATACGTGGGTAGGTATATGTTAACATTTCGTGGTGAAAGACCAGAGAACTGTATGTAAGAACAGAAGGACCCATTTATGAAATAAATGTTGATTAAGGCACGGCGTATAACAAATACAGGCAGAATTTAATTATTTTATTATATTAAGCCTATTCTTTTAATTTATTGACTCTGTTTTCGTCCAAAAGATGGAGATTCTTATACGGGACTCATTTAGTTTCAATGTTTTAGGCGCTTTTCTGTGAATGGTCACTGTAGACTATGGCGTTAAGGCGTTACACGCAGTGGCAAAAAAGCAATTTTTATTTATATTTATATAAATTTTTATTTTATTTATATTTATATTCAATTTATATTTATATAAGCAATTTATACTTATATAAAACTGCAACCTTGAGCCGGACTTCAGCAAATACCAGATGGTGGTCGCTATCAATATCGGCGCCCCTGCGGTTGCGGACATCGAGCAGTGAAGACCGCCATTTGTAACTAATGACGAGGTGCTCAATTCGGTTCTTGATGACCCCATCGGGTGAGTTCCACGTGTACTTATGGCGGTCGCCATGAATGAATAATGTTCCTCCGATGGTAAGATCATGGTTCTGACAAAACTCGATAAATCGCTCCCCATTCTCGTTGCACACTCCAAGTCCCTGTGTACCCAAATGTTGTACGCATGCATTTAGGTCCCCCATGACGATGACGATGTCTTGCTTTTTTATGCTCCTAAGGGTGGTGTTGAGGGCATTGTAGCAGTCGTCCTTGGTATCCTCTGTTGATGCATTGGTTGGGGCGTAGCCCTGGATAATGGAGATCTTCCTGACTCTTGAGTTGAAACGGGCACACATGATCCGGTCTGAGATCGGTTTCCAGTCCAAGAGGCTATTCTTAGCTGCATTAGAAAGGAGGAGCCCCACGCCATACTCGCGCACATCTTCCTCACTTTCTTTAACTGAATACAGCAAAGTCAAGCCCCCTGACGTTCTCAGCTCACCAAAACCAAAACTTCTGTAATATATATTCTATCACAAATTCTGTAATTATACTAAAACTGAAATAATCACCAACTATGCAAGCATTATCTTTAAAAAAAACGATAGGCTCCGGTCACTTACCAAACTGAACCTTCTATTTACTCAACTCAATGTGAAGTATCACTCTCAGCAAGAGTATACCTTTATTTTAAACCGCTTGACATTTAAGATGAGAAAGCCCTGCCCGAAAATGGCTCGTCTATATTCTAAGGCCGGTTTTCATGTCGAAAATAGTGCTCGGACATTCTGTAAACACTGGGCTTAGTGTTCTTATGTGTGCCGAAGTTACTTGGTAAAGAAAAACTAAGTGGATGAGAATGTTTTATTGTGTTTGGTCTAGACTTTAGTAGATAGTATTTTTGGTCTTAAGTGTATGGGTCTGTCACTTGGTTGAGGTTGAAGTTTGTTTTATCTATTTAATGGGATACACTTGGTTTACTTATGTGGCTTTTATTAGGGTTTTCTTGACTAGTTTTGGGCTGGACGGAGTAATTGAATGTTATGAGGCAACTTAGATCTTAAATTCAAGTACGTGGATACTAAGAATGCTAAGAAATTTAAGGCATTTCTGAAATTTTATCTTGACTTACTTCTCTAAAATCTGAAATTTTATAGAAACCACTTTAATATCAATAAATGTAGTGTGAATTGTTCCATATTAATAATATTATTAACTTATAATTCCAATAAACTTCAGCTCACTACGAGGTCAACGACTGCTTGCCCTATCGTTATCTAATTTAATATGATCCAAAGAAGAAAATACCAGTGTATTACAAAAACAACCACACACGAAAACTTTTGTTACCTGCCACATACAGTAAAAAAAAAAGATTTTCAATAACACTACAAATGTCTTCTGTCCTCTCAAATATTGTAACGCAAAAATATTTGATATTTTTTATTTAGTATAAACTGCATAACTGCGCTGTGGATCACACCTAGTTGAAAAGTTTACAAACAATCTATGGATACTCGATGAATAGAAACATCAAACTGGAAATGAAAAATGTGGCATACATTTTCAGATAGCGTACTATTACATTTTTGAGTTGAATATTTTAGATATAAAATGCAGGATGCATTTTTCCAACGATGTTTTGGTCAGCTTCAGTTTTACTGAATGCAGCTGAATTTCAGTTTTTATATACAATTATTGCTTATCTGATCTCCACAATAGAGTCACTGGGCTATACGTTACCTCTTGGCAAAACCTATTGTCATACTTTCGGGCTTTATCAAACAACATCCAAGCAAATTTTAACAAAAATCTTATAATCACTGACTGATAAACTGCTAAGTCTACAATCATGTTACAAGAGGTTGTTATAAAAAATTGAAATTTGAAATTTCGGTTAAATTTACTCAAGTTGTAAAGGGATTGGAGGACTTAATACGATTTACAAATGTCTATCAATCAACTAAAATATCCGTCAACGCTCATTTGCACTCCAAATACAAGTTCAGAGAAATTTAAACCAATAAGAGGTTATTTGAAGAGGAAGAAGAATAAAAGTTTATTCCTGGCAAAGCCTTTGATGATCTTTGCATTCAGAAGAACTTGTCTTGTGGACGTGTGTTTGTTGAGTTGCGTTGAAACTCACTCACGGAGAAATAAATAAAATTCGTTTGTACACGGTTTTCATAATTTAACGTTGCGATAATATCACAGGACATCGAATAGATAGTGAAACTGTGCATTGTTTGGTCGCTAGTTCATGTCCGCTCAAAATGTCTCAAAAAGGCATAGACGACAGGGACGTCGTGTTTTTACAAACTTTTATTTAACTTGCAATGTATGTATTTGTATATGTTCGGGTGAAATCTTGCTACTAAATTTTATAGCTTATCCTCAACCAATTAAGATTAAAAAATTTCATACAACTTTGATTTGGATGACAATAAACGGTAAGCGAAAATTCCTGTTTAAAAAAAAATGTTTTTTGTTTGACATGGAATCAAAGAAAGACCTTTTTGAATCACACCAATTTTGATTTTATTTATTGAACCCAAATGAAAAGTTCTAAATAGAGTTAATCGAGACTTTATATACTTCCTGTTCTGCATTATTGCAGTTAAGTCTTTATGCATGATGTATTCAAAAGAAATATATTTTAAATAGCATTTTCCTGTCAAGGAAATCAGGCTAAACCGGCGACAAGAAATAATCTGATTGAATTTCTGAGTTTTTTATAGGATCTTGGAAGAGGAATGGGTGAGGTTACTTTGAGTATAGAGTCTAGACCGCCAATTAGACTTTATATTTTCATACCTAGACAAGTATCAAACTTTTCTGTAGGCACAAATAATCTATTTTTTTAGCCATGTTTTACATAACCAATTTATTTTCTCGGCTTTCCTCCCCCTTTTCCAGAGAAACCGTGTATTCTGCCGAGATAAAAAGTACTTAGAGTAATAAAAGTAAAGAAAAGTATTATTTAGCTAAGTGTACCTTACATTTAGCTAAATAATACATTTCTTTCAATGAAAGAATTATCATAGTGACTGCTGGCATATTTTTTTTGTAAGCATTCATATTTTTCAATGGTAATATTATTAGTTTCAATTACAATTACTATTAAGACTACAATAAACTCAAACTCTCTAAATACAAAGTACACGGCTAATCCCTATTTTATCTATAAATTACTTGCACGTTACCTTATCCAAGGAGACAGAAAAAATGGCCGCCTTATTAAATAGGGAAAGTGAGAAAGTGGCCGCGATACAAGCGGAATCCTGATGAGGTACGTACCACTGTGTTGGAAATTAGTTGCCTGTTAGAGGTTAAAAGGGAATTGGAGGGAAACACGACCGTGTAAAATAGAATGCATAATTTAAAACAACGACCGGCCTGTATTCCGTAAGGGTTGGGCAGAGATAAACCTACATATGCTCATATTTCGCCAGTAATGTTGAAGTTTCATTGGGTGTGATTGTATTGCTACAAACACAAACCCATTTTCCAGGTTGCTACTGAGAAATTCTAGATGGATAGACTATCCGACTCGTCTATCGTAACCAGAATCTCATTCGCAAATAGTGAAAAAAATACTGCCACAAAAATTAACACAAATGATTCAATGTAACGATTAACAAGTAAAATCAAAGACAAAAGCAGCAAAGTGTATAAACAAAAATTAATTAGACAATCTCACGTTCCATGGTGTACAGTCACAGTAGCAAGCGTTTCTAATGGCGCTATGCACAATATGAGAAAAAAAACACTAATAAAAATAAATGAGAAATATCGATTATCCATAAAAAACACACCTCATAGAAATCCCTAATAGAATATCAATCTTAACTAAAACAATAAGGATGCAATTGGAATGTTTAAAGTTAACTTTTTTGTTTTATAGTACTGATATTATTTTGAAAGATGGCGAAGAAAATTAACTTCTGTCTATCCTTTCCAGCTGGAAAAGGTACCCAGTTAGCCTGAAAGAAGAGCACAACGTAGCTAAGTTGGGATCGCTTTCCAGTCTAACTGGGTGCAACTCAATAACAGTATTTTGGTCGACTACCTACTCATCTGGCCTCCACAAACCATTGCTGGGTAACACTGAACCCCTTGGCAAGATTAGTGTCGTATTTTCTGAGTTTTGACTACCCGTAACAAAGATCTACAAATTATGTTTTCCGTGGGCTATATATTTCTCCAGCGTGGCGTGAGACAGGGAGATGTCATTTCTCCGAAACTGTTTACTGCTGCGCTGGAGGATGTATTCAAGGTTCTGGACTGGAGGGGCCTAGGCATCAATGTTAATGGCGAGTACATCACTCACCTTCGGTTTGCCGACGATATAGTGGTCATGGCTGAGACCATGGAGAGCCTCAATACAATGCTCGATGACCTCAGTAGAGCTTCCGAAAGAGTGGGTCTGAAAATGAACATGGACAAAACCAAGGTGATGTTGAATGCCCATGTTACACCCACTCCAATCAAGGTTGGAGACTCTACACTCGAAGTTGTGGACGACTATGTCTACCTGGGACAAACGATCCAGTTGGGTAGGGCCAACTTCGAGAGAGAGATCAACCGTCGAATCCGACTCGGCTGGGCAGCGTTCGGGAAGATGCGCGGTGTCTTCTCGTCCAACTTACCACAGTGTCTCAAGACAAAAGTCTATGACCAGTGTGTGTTGCCAGTGATGACATATGGCTCTGAGACGTGGTCGCTCACAATGGGCCTCATCAGAAAGCTTACAGTCACTCAAAGGGCAATGGAGAGGGCTATGCTCGGCGTTTCCTTGCGTGATCGAATCAGAAATGTAGAGATCCGTAAGAGAACCAATGTTACCGACATAGCTCGAAGAATTGCCAAACTTAAGAGGCAGTGGGCAGGGCACATTGCTCGCAGAACGGATGGCCGATGGGGCAGGAAGGTTCTGGAGTGGCGACCGCGAACCGGAAGACGTTGCGTTGGAAGGCCTCCCACCAGGTGGACCGATGACCTGGTGAAGGTTGCGGGGATCCGCTGGATGCGAGACGCACGGGACCGGTCAATGTGGCGACGCTTGGGGGAGGCCTATGTCCAGCAGTGGACGTCTTTCGGCTGATATGATGATATATATGCCCCAGCCTTCCGAAAGCAACTGCTTTTCACAGACTCTTCCTCGAGTTTAGATCTCACACAGACCGCATAAAATATGAACGCCGACTTTAAAATTCAAAACCTGTTGAGATTTAAAGCATTGCAAGGTTGCGCACGTGAATAAAATAACATTATGAAAATAAAAAGAATGACAAAAGCTGATACCTACCAAAAGTGAGGACTCAGTGAAACAAAAACAACAATATTAATATTATTTCAGTCTGTCCCGCATATTTTCATAATACCTACTCGTAAATTTAAAACTTTGCACACTGAAAACAGTGACGCAATCTGTTTTTCCATAAGTTTATGTCAAAAGTTTACTTTCAAAAACAAACATTTTGATATTAATTGTTGAGTTTTTTCATGAATGTGTTAGATTAACATTCTATTTAATATGAATCGTGTTTTTGAGAGGTAATTTTTGTCTGTAACTGACTACGGACACTCACAGAAAGTTATTGTATATTGCCTGAAGGTTGAATGCCACTTGTCATAAAATGACAACGTCTATTTAGAAGCCACTACGAACTAAATATATGTGTAGTAACACTATTTTGCACGGACACATTTATATTACAATTTTACAGGGATACTTCTTCTTCTTTAATCTTCTTTAAAAAAAAAAACGATTCTAGGGCAATAATGGAGAGAGCTCGGTCGCGGCTGTCACAAGAGCTTTCTGCGGGCGTTTTTCACGTCATTCATAAAATAAGATAACAAGGTACTTGCATTGGCTGCGTTTCCTTTATATATCTCTTTTTTTTTCAAACCACATGACAAATTCATATAAATAAGACATCTTTAGATAGTTCTTAACCACCACACTGTTAATAATAATAAGATTTAGGTCAGCCAGCTCACGAATATAATGTATCCTCTGACTGCACAACATGATTTTCTTCTTGATAAATTTCATCTTTTTAGTTCGCTTCTTAAGCAATCGTATTTTTGTATTTAATTTACTTTTTTCACATTTATGTTTTTGTCGAGCTTGGTGCATTTCACATTTTTATGTTTTTAGTGGGGTCATTATTACACTATTTTTACGTCTTGTTACCCTGCAATCTTCGTCATAACATGTGGCGTCGTGATCTGTCTACCCTCTAAGGCATGTAAGCTTGATATGAATACGTTTAAACGAATCGATGTATTTATGTTTGTAAATGTATACTACCTTACCCTTTTTTAAATTCAGAATCAATATAGTAGCAACCCTAGTGAGTCTGGCAAGTTTAGCTGTCAATTTTCGAGGATGGCAGGAGTTTTTTTTTTTTTTTTTTTTTTACTTTTTTATTAAGAACAGAATTCTTAATAATTAATTACGATCTAGCCTAAAAGGCTAATAAGCAATTTAACTCTAACTTAATATGTTACGTTATAGATTATGTTAAAACTAAGAATAGTGTCCATTTGCACTTTTACACAAGTCCGTAGCACTTTCTTAGAGTCTGATATAATTTATAAAAACACTATGTTCATGTGTTATATGTATAGCACAGCGTTGTCACTATTATGCATTCACTTTGTACACTACACCAATTCATAAGGTTTAGTTCTTTTTAGCCTACGCACTAAGTCTGTATTGTCTAGCAGCTGGATAGCCTCAACATTCACGTGTCGATGAAGTCTGTATTCGTGGGCTTCAGCAAATTTTTGGATGATGGTGGTGACGAATTCCGTTTTAAGATCACGGTGAAGATCGTCATTTCTTATGTACCAGGGTGCATTAACAGCATCCCTGAGCACTTTATTTTGGAATTGTTGGATTAATTTTACGTTGCTTTGTTTAGTACAGCCCCAAAGTTGGATACCATACGTCCAAATTGGCATTAGTATATGCTTATATATGGTTATTTTATTATGTATTGATAGACAGGATTTCCTTCCGAGTAACCAATACATACTTTTATAACGTATGTCGAGTTCCTGTCTTTTCTTTTTGACATGAGCTTTCCATCGCAACTTGGCGTCGAGAGTTATGCCAAGGTATTTGGCTGTATTAGCATAAGGCACTTGCATGCCATTTATGTAGATTGGGTGATAGTCCAAGTGTTTATTTGTGAAGTCAATGTGAATTGATTTTGACTCATTCAGTTTAATCTTCCATTTTTGTGTCCAGTCATAAACTTTGTTCACAGCTAGTTGAACTCTTTCTACTGCTTCTCTGTGGCTTGATCCGGTAGCCATAATTGCAGTATCATCTGCAAAGGTCGCAATGGTGTTGTTTTCCAGTTCTGGGATGTCACATGTGTATAACAAGTACAAAATTGGGCCTAGCACACTTCCTTGAGGTACCCCAGCTTTTATAGCTTTTAGCTCAGAATATGCGTCTTCTTGCCGTATTCTAAACATTCTATTAGTTATATACGACTCTAGAATATCTGCGAATTCTGGTAGCATGCGTCTGAGCTTGAATATTAGACCCTTATGCCAAACTTTGTCAAAAGCTTGCGCGACATCTAAAAATACGGTGGCGCAGACTTCCTTATTTTCAAGTGTTTTTTCAATGATATGGGTTATTCTATGTACCTGGTCTATTGTTGAATGTTTTTCCCTAAAGCCAAATTGATGATTTGGAATAAGGTCTTTATCTTCTATTACTGGTTTTAACCGTTTCAATAACAGTTTTTCGAATAGCTTTGATAACACGGGCAACAGAGAAATAGGTCTATATGATGATGCTTCATGGGGTGGTTTTCCAGGCTTCGCAATCATAATTACTTCAGCGACCTTCCATGGCTCAGGTACGTATTTTAAGATAAATGCAGCATTGATAAGCTTGGTCAGCTTTACTATGGCTTTGCGTGGGAGATGTTTTAGAATTTCCCCTGTAATGAGGTCGTAACCTGGAGACTTTTTCAAGCTAATGTTATTTTGGATTTCTCTCATTACTTCTTTAGGAGTCACAAGCTTAATTCTTTGGTTTTGTGACAATCTTTCACGCTCAAGTATTTCTATCGAGCTTTCGTTGGGTTGAAAAGTTTCTTCTAAGTGTTGAGCAAACCTTATCGCTTTTTGGTTATTGCTTATGGTCCATTTTCCGTCGCTATCTCTGATGGGTGGTATTTGTTTTATTGGCCTTTTTAGATTTCTTGTAGCTTTCCAAAGGGAGTAATCAGTTGATTTGTCATTGGTTAGCTGAAGAAGGTTGGTATTCAGAGATTCAGCCTCAAACTGTAGAATATTCCTCTTTAACCGTTTAGTTAGATTATTTAGTAATGTTTTATCCCTCGGGCACCTTGTTTGTTGCCAAAGCTTCCTTTGTTTCCTTTTCTCAAATAGTAAATCTACAATTGCCTTAGGATAGATACATCCTTTATATTTACGTTTTAATTGCGGTGTGTTGTTCCACGCACATTGTTGGATATTAACAATATATTTGTTTACCTCTGAGTCAAGCTGATCTTGCTTTTTTATCGGAGTTTTAAGGTCGATAATATTATCTAGATCAAGGGCAAAACCTTTCCAATCTGTGAACTTATTAACCAGGGTTAAGTGGCTTTCTTTGAGTAGGATTTTTTGACTCATCATTAGTATAATTGAAGAGTGGTCCGAGTTCATATGAAAACCTTCCTCCAAACTGAGGTAGTTGGCGGATATATTTTTGCATATGAAAAAATCTATAAGATCCGGATTTTTCTGTTGGTCAGTGGGCCAGTACGTTGGTTTACCCGTGCTCATAACTACTGAATGTATTTCTTTAACTGCACTTAAGAGCTGCCTACCCTTAGTTGTAGTAAGTCTTGATCCCCAATGCGTGTGCTTAGCATTAAAATCGCCGCCTAGGATAAATCTCTGGCCTAATAGTTCAAAAAGATGTAAATATCGCTCTTTTCTTATCATATGCAGGAGTGTTCCTTAATGTTTTCAACTTTGTATTGAATCCATACAAATTTCATTAGACGTAGAGATATGTAAAACAGCGTGGAAAGTCCCACATCCTCCATTAAAAAGGAAGGATCTTATAGTTGTAGCTATATATTCAAATTGTTCGGAAAACTTTGATTGCGCGATGGAGCATTATTGTGACGTAAGTTTTTGTCTTTCGTATATGGCATTATAGATACCGCTTCAGAACTCACCTCATAAAAACCCATTTAAACGTACTAACAAGATCTCAACCCTCAGAGTCACAAGCTCAAATAATAAGCTACTCGTATTCGACAGCCAATAAGCTATAACGATAATGAAGCTACTCGAGCTACATGGATATCTTCCAATATAATTTCCATAACAAAAGAAAGAATGAATGTACAAAACGAAACTGTGTGTGTAACGTGACTATAAAAATTTGATGGAAAATATTGAAGATTAGATGCGCCAGGGGCTTCAAAAACTGGGTGAAAGTCGTTCATTGTGATAAAGATATGCTTGTATCTTTTCTAAATTTCTGTGAGTCCCTTCTTTTTAATTATTTTTATGAAAACCATTGGTAGAAATAAGAAGCCCAAAAGTCTGGCCTGAGCATTTTTTATTTTAAATTGAGTCAAGCCCGCCACACTATTACCACCCACTGCAACTTCTGAACGCTATAATTAATTACTGTGTAGACCACCAGAAAAGTGCCGTGACAATGAAGCTCGACGGATCTAGGTAAACAACAGCAAAATTAATCGGAAATAATTGGCCTGAGCACAATATTAACTGCAACCCGCAAACCCATGAGATAACACTTCTTTGTAACTAAAGTGTCACAACACTGATCCAGCACTTTATTAAGTGCATTACTAGCAACTCAGAACGCATTTGTGTGGAACTTTGAGATTAATTATTCTGAAAACGTTCGGGAAGAATTCACGAACATATGAATGTACGTGCTTTTCCATGCGTCGAGCACGTTATAAATGGATAAGGTAAGAACAACATATTAATGGGTTTGGGAAAACTTGGGTTATCAAGTTATATTTAAGGCTTTTTTTTAGACAAGTTATCTTTTTACTGTTATGTTATTGAGGATTTTAGACTACTTACAAGGGTAAAGGGTAATTGGGTTGTAGAGGTCAAATAAACAGCTCGTTTCTTGTAAAATGCTGGTACAAACTAAATGATTAAAAGCTGCTTTTAAATATGTATGTAATGTAACATGGTTTATATTTTAAATATAAACCATGTTACATTAGTAAGAACTAAAGGAATACACCTACTCTATGCTCCTGATCAAATCAACATGGGCAAATTTCAAGCCGCGTGAATTTCTAATAAGTTTAGTATCAATAGAATAATATATGGCTATTGATATTGAGTAGGTGACTATTTGATTTCGTGCGATAAGGATAAAATAAGGAAGGAGTTGTGGAACCAATTGAATATAAGTGCAAGACCCGTCAGGTCCCGAAATTTTAGGATAAACGTTATTTAGTAACAATATATAATACTTCTTACTTTCTTACTAAAGATTTTTTCAGTTTCGATGCAGTGAAAGTTATTTCGATGATTTATAAAATTCCATTATTTAAAAACTAGTACCTATCAAACTTTAAAGGCTTATTTGAAGGATAAACAATTAGTTACTATATAGACTGTTGCTTAGTTTTTGGAGAAAAGGAAATATTTTCTACAGTGTACTAAACACTGTTTCAAGCTACGAAAATAGCGTTGTATCAAAAAAAAAATCTTAAGTCAAATCTCAACAACCTGAAATTGAAACCTAATTTTGCCAAACGAAAAGCCAGACACACGCTATTGGTTGGAATAACAATAAACATTTGATCTATCCCTCTCTCCAAACAAATATAAATTTATTTTCTTACCAAAAATTTATTTTAAGTGTCTGAAAAGGATGGAGTACCTTTCAGACAAATAGAAATTGGAATTAACTTTCACGTAAAAATAATATGTTATTATTGGAAAGGCCTAGTATTATTGCTTATAGACATCATATTGGTTATTTGTGTCGTTGTCTTTAGATAACTATTTAATTCCAGTACATATTATTTATTGAAAACGTTGGTCGAATATGTCCACGGCGCCATATTTTGATAAACGTTACCATCACTTTTCAAACACCCCTTCAACTTTACGCTAAAACGTGTCCTTTCCTTTATTTCTTAATTCCAACGTATCATTTAAAATTTCTTTGAAATGGTTAACATAGTCACAACCCAGGTTATCACGTGAATATACTAGTAAAGTTTTCACAGAAATTGTTTTAAAATTGCTCTACAGATAAGAGAAAAACATTTCTTCTCACATAAAAACGCGTTGACATATTATCGGGACTCATCGTCCTGTCTACGGTAGCCTTAAGTTTAAACTTGTAACAGTTGGTAAAAACATACTATCGACTATTGCAATATAGTGCGTACCTCCGTCCTTTTTTACAGGCTTCAAAAAAATTAAGTAATCTCGATACGTATTTATGTAATATTGTTGGAACTGCACAATATTCACATTATGTAACTCTGTAGACTTCTAAACACGTTTTCTAATTTTCATGAACTGAATAACTTATGATTGGGCGAAGTCCAAATACAGAAAATTGGTTAGGTATTTTTATATTTACTAAGTTTAGGTACAGTTTACAAGGTTTTAGGTTTCTAATATTGGTCGTTCACACTGGCGGTCGGTGGCCGATTACCGGCGCGCGCGCCGGTCTACTGTGACGACGGCGATCCCCTCTCGGTGTGGTGGCACCCCCGCGCCCGGAACTGGTTTGCGGCGCAAACATCCTCCAGGGCGTTGAAGGAATCTTCTAAATCCCTCCTCTTCTTCTTCAGTTGTCCAAGGGAAACTATTCCTTGTGGTGGTTATCATAGGTGGGTTGGCGGACATTGGCAGACGACAAAGTTTGTTTGTTGCTCGTCTGATGGTTCCTTTGGCGACGTAGACGTCCGCCACTCTGGAAATGCTGTCTCGTCCTGGATAAAGTTTCTGGAAACTCTCCTCATTCTCCATTGCAACGGCATGAGGTTGTTCTCCTTCACGACGACCAGGTCGTCTACTTGCAGGGGCGGACAGTTTGCTTCGCTGTTGGAGCTCAGCCATGTACTTCTGGTATGTGTTCGATGCGTTAGTATCTGTGTGGATTCTTGGTATTAATAGGTGGTGGTGGAAGCGATATTAATGGTCGACCAATCAGGAAGTGCCCTGGAGTGAGAGGGTTCAAGTCAATGGGATGGGATGAACCCATCCCATTGACTTGAACCCTCTCACTCCAGGATAAGTGGACGAGGATTGAGGATAGCTTATATTTATGAGAAAAGTGTAGCCAACTCCTCAAAGGTCAGATAGGCATTGCCAGCTGCGCATATAAAAGGTTATTTGAGGAACGGACTTCGTTCTCCCAAATATCTCCGAAGTGGGTGCATAGGCCGGACCAAAAAACAAATTGTATGCCTTCATTCGCTGCGAAGTCTGACACTGACTGACGACTGGATCGTGTCTAACATTTCGCCCAACTTTTTGATTGCACCGTCTAGGTGTTTGCCAATGTCGCTATAGATATGTTAGGTTTGCCTCGACGTGACATGAACTTGCGTAGAAACATAATAAATGCCGCAGTTTAAAAGTCGCTGGCTACTCCAAGATGCAAGGCTTTGACGGTTAGACAAACAAAAATGCTTAAATAGGCTTTTGTAACACGGCTTAAATTGTTTGACGCAGGCTATGTCATTCGACTGATTATTTATTGTCGGTTTATTAGAAGTCTCATCAACTGTCAAATGAACTTCAATTTAAGCTTTAGGTAAGTCATGAGGTCTGAGCTAAGGTTGGGTAGGCCAATCCGAAGTGCCTTTCTTTGAGAAGGAAGGCTCCTTCCACCACAACAAGCACGAACGCAGATATATATAGACACAACAACTCGACTTGAACCCAAATCAGCTGGAGTCAACTTGGTTTGGTAATTGATCAATTGACAAGCCCCGAGTATGCTTGTTAATTTTATTTTCCAGAATGTATGTATGCATGTATATTTCTCCACGCATTTCTCTGACACTAATCATTGGATCGCGATCATTATTTTTTGTTGGATTGAGTATTTTAATTGTTGTAAATTGTCCTGAACACTTTACAATAAGTCCATGATTCTTCGCGCGAGTCCTAAGCGGAGACAGGCCT